>JARQOC010000003.1:670839486-670876991 GCA_033576535.1 Allobates femoralis
TGTACCATTACCCATGTTGCTTTGTGTTTTAATATCATAAACTGCATTTTTCTTTTCATTTCCATGTAATCTCTATGTACCTGCAGCTCTGCTTGTCTACATCCCACCCCAGCACATGTGTGGTTGTGTTACTAGCTTAAGGGCCACTTTACACACACCAACTTATCTGTCCAACTTCTGAACAATTTGCTGGTTGCGGTGAAATCATGGACACAATGCTCCATGTTGTGGCTGTGTACAAATGGAACAATGTGTCCATGATTTCACCGCAACCAGCAAGTTGTTCAGAAGTTGGACAGATAAGTTGGTGTGTGTAAAGTACAGGCTGCACCTACTGCCCTCCTCCCTCATTATTTGCTGGTAACTCATCCTGCAGGCTCTATCTCTATATTTTGTCTGTGTTGCTTCATTTCCAAAATGATTACAAAAAATGTGTACAATGTAGGGATGAGCGAGTATGCTTGTCACTACTCGGTACTCGCACGAATATCTCGGTACTCGGGGTACTCGGCGAGTACTGAGTAATCTCACGGTACTCTTGCTATGCTCAGGGTCCACCTCCCTGCATGTTGGCGCTCCTTACAGAGCCAGCCCGCATGCAGGGATTGACTGACAGACACTGTAATGCTACAGCCATGTTGGTTGTGGCATTACAGTGATTGGCTGGCCGCACAGCGTTATCAGGTCTTTATAAGGCCAGACCACGCTGTGCTCGTCACTCTGCTCCACAGACAGTCAGTGTAAGGAGAGGTGCTGGTGATTGAGGGACAGATTTGTGGCCTTTCAGCTAGTGTAGACGCAGGGCTTCCAGTCTAATTACCACAACAGTCCTTCTAAGAACTAATAGAGCTGTATACAGGGAGGCAGGGTATATAGCAAACTTCGTTGTGCCAGTATACCAGCCTGCATCACATCTGGGGCTGGTGTACAGGCTCATCCATCCCAAAACAGTGCTTTAAGGGATTAATTTAGCTCTCTATAGGCAGGAGTGGGTTGTATCGTAAATTAGTATACGCCAAAAGACTCGCTATTCTCGTCAGCGTTTGTGTCTGACCAGTCCATCTGCAGGGCCTTAATCTGTAATCTCAGTGTCGTGCTAAAAACCAAATCTTGTCTGCCTTCATTTAGCATCTTAGTGCAGCTGTAGTACTTTGCAGCTTAAATTAGGATATGCCAAAAGACTCGGTATTCTCGTCTGCGTTTGTGTCTGACAGTCCATCTGCAGGGCCTTAATCTGTAATCTCAGTGTCGTGCTAAAAAACAAATCTTGTCTGCATTCATTTAGCATCTTAGTGAAGCTGCAGTAGGTTGCAGCGTAAATTGGGATACGCCAAAAGACTTGCTATTCTCGTCAGTGTTTGTGTCTGACCAGTCCACCTACAGGGCCTTAGTCTGTTATCTCAGTGTC
Source organism: Allobates femoralis (assembly GCA_033576535.1). NCBI lineage: Eukaryota > Metazoa > Chordata > Amphibia > Anura > Aromobatidae > Allobates > Allobates femoralis. The sequence continues at coordinate 670,840,895 of JARQOC010000003.1, forward strand.
CAGCTAAAAAACAAATCTTGTCTGCATTCATTTAGCATCTTAGTGCAGGTTGAGTACGTTTTAGCGTAAATTAGGAAACGCCAAAAGACTCGCTATTCTCGTCAGGGTTTGTGTCTGACCAGTCCACCTGCAGGGCCTTAATCTGTTATCTCAGTGTCCAGCTAAAAACCAAATCTTGTCTGCATTCATTTAACATTTGTGTGCGCCAGGAGTGGGTTGTAGCGTAAATTAGGATACGCCAAAAGACTCGCTATTCTCGTCAGCGTTTGTGTCTGACTAGTCCACCTGCAGGGCCTTAATCTGTTATCTCAGTGTCCAGCTCAAAACCAAATCTTGTCTGCATTCATTTAACATTTGTGTGCGCCAGGAGTAGGTTGTAGCGTAAATTAGGATACGTCAAAAGACTCGCTATTCTCGTTAGCGTTTGTGTCTGACCAGTCCACCTGCATGGCCTTAGTTTCAAATCTCAGTGTCGTGCTAAAAACCAAATCTTGGACACCTTCATTTAGCTGTATACAGACAGCACAACATTGAAAATGCGCAAGGCTGGTGGCAAGGGACAAGAAACTGGACGTGATGGTGGTGCAGGCAGAGGAGGAGACCATGTGCAAGCTTGAATTGCGCCAAGACAAACACCTACATCATCTCGCTCGACCTTCCTGTCCCAATTTCTAGGGGACCGCAGCAGTACACCACTATTAAACCAAGACCAGTGTCAACAGGTTGTTAGTTGGATAGCGGATAATGCTTCTAGTCAGTTTGGCACCACCACAAATACCCTGCCTTCCACATGGTCAAGTGTCAGTAGCCGAGAGACTGGACCGCATATTGCACACCATGAAACTCCTTCCTCCCACAATGCCGAGTGTCCGAACATAACTGATCCCACACTTGGACACTCTGAAAAGTTGTTCACTTATCCATTCGTAGATTCTGGCCTCTTGTCAGCTCCAGTTGAAGTGGGTCATGAGAAGATCGTATGTACCGATGCCCAAATATTTGAGCAGCCACGGTCTCACGAAGGCAATGGTGGGAACGTGTCTCAACAAGATACGATGATGAGACACAATTGCCAGAAAGTCAGGAGGAGGACCAGGGTGCGGAAGTGGAAGACGACGTGATGGATGATCCAGTAACTGACCCAACCGGGCAGGAGGACATGCAGAGCGAGGACAGCAGTGCACAGGGGGAGTTAGGCGTAGCATCACAACAGGCCGGAAGAAGCAGGGTGGTGTCCGCAGGCAAAATGCAGGCAACCGTTACCCGGAACAACAACATGACTGAAGTTTCCAGTACAACTGTTAGGTCTTCCCGAGTCTGGCTGTTTGTTAAGGTGTTTGCAGATAATTCCAAAAAGGCCATTTGCAACACCTGCCATGACAGCATCAGCAGGGGTAGCAAAACTAGCAGCCTGACCATCACCAGCATGATCAGGCACATGGCAGCAAAGCAGCCGACTTTGTGGGATGTATAGCAGAGTCCAGGAGAATTGTCTGCGGGTGACACGGCTGCGTCTTCCACTGTTGTGCGTGCAAGACAATCCCCTGTCCATACTGCAGGCGAAGATGCCTCCTGTCCTTCACCTGTACTTGCACAAGCAGAAATAGCACCATCATCAGCCACGTCCTTGTTCCAGCGCAGCGTTCAGTTAGCCATACACCAATCTTTGGAACGCAGGCACAAATACGCTGCCAACGCCCCACATGCCACAGTTCTAAATGCACACATTTCGCGACTGCTTGCGCTGGAAATGTTGCCTTTTAGGCTGGTGGAGACGGAAGCATTCCGCAACCTGATGGCGGCGGCTCTCGGTCGCCAACCGACACTATTTTTCCCAGTGTGCCGTCCCAGCATTACATAAGCATGTGTCACAAAACATCATACGTGCCCTTAACACCGCAGTTCCGGGCAAAGTCCACCTAACCACGGACACGTGGATAACTGCTTGTAGTTAGGGCCGGTACATCTCGCTGACGGCACACTGGGTTAATATACTGGAAGCTGGTACCCAGTCTGAGCTTGGGACGGAACACATCCTTTCAACTCCAAGGATTGCAGGCCCTAACTCAGTCAGGGTTTCACCCACAGTGTACAGATCATGCTCCTCAGTCTCCTCCTCTTCCTCCACTTCACCCTCCACACCAGTCCCAAGCTGGAAGCACTGCAGCACTGCCTCGGCTAAGCGGCAACAGGCTCTGCTGAAGCTAATATGCGTAGGTGACAAACCCCACAACGCTGAAGAGTTGTGGACAGCTCTGAAACAGCAGGCAGATCACTGGCTCACACCGCTGAACCTCCAGCCAGGCATGGTCGTGTGTGACAATGGCCGGTAGTTTGTGGCGGCTCTGAGGTGAGGCGAGCTGACACATGTTCCATGCGTGGCCCATGTGCTGAATCTTGTGGTTCAGCATTTTCTGAAATCCTACCCGGAGCTTTCAGATCTGCTCTTCAAAGTGCGCCGCCTGTGTGCCATTTTTAGAAAGTCACCTACTGCTTTTGCCGGCCTTGCCGGCTTTCAGCGGCGTTTGCAGCTTCCGGCTCACAGACTCGTGTGTGATGTCCCTATGCTTTGGAATTCCACACTGCACATGTTAGTCAGGATTTGTGAAGAGGACAGTTGTTGAGTACCAGCATCAACTAGGCCGTCGGTATGCGGTTCATACTCCACACATAAGACCTCAGGAGTGGACATGGATGTCCGACATATGTACCGTCCTCCAAAACTTTGAGGACTCCAACAAGATGGTGAGCGGAGATGAGGCAGAGCATGATGAGTTGCAGCAAGAAACAGTACTGGGTGATTACACACAGCCCAGCCTCATCTCATCCCAAGGTGCATTGGAGGACTATGACGAGGAGGATGAAGAAATAGAGCTACTTTCATGCGGAATTGACGGTAATACATGCACAACCGTCAGACCATCAGTTCAGCGTGGATGGCCAGAGGACAGGGGAGAGGAGGAGGAGGATGAGGATGATGAGGGAAGCAAGGACAGTCATGCTGTTGGTGAGGACCCTGAAGTCTTACCTGTTAACAGTCTTGCGCACATGGCTGACTTTACGTTACGCTGCCTGTCTCGTGACCCTCGCGTTATCAACATCTTGGTGGACACTCATTACTGGTTGGTGACACTTTTAGACCCACGCTACAAGGAGAACTTTATTTCTCTTATTCCCGAGGCGAAGAGGTCTACAAAAATGCTGCAGTACCGGAAGGTCATAGTCGCAGAATTAGTAAAAAAAATCCCTTCTGAAAAACGCTAGCGGCAGAGGTCACGATTGAGTGGACAACCAAGGCGTCCGGTCGAGAGAGGCACAAGTCCTATCCAGCAGAGGTAGGGGAGAACTCTCAAAGATCTGGGACACTTTTCTCAGCACCTCCCGTACCACAGGCCCTGAGGTGCGGGTAGTGTCACAAGGACTGCAAAGTTTGCCAAGGTGCTGAGGGAGTACCTTGCCGATCATACTAAAGTGCTCCTAGACTCCTCTGTGCCTTATAATTATTAGGTATATTGGTTATCCAAGCTGGACACGTGGCAGGAATTGGCTCTCTATGCCTTGGAAGTCCTGGCCTGCCCTGCAACTAGCGTTTTGTCAGAGCGTGTTTTTAATGCTGCAGGTGGAATCATTACAGATAAACGCACCCGCCTGTCATATTTATGATGATGATGATGACCCTAACCGTTCAAAAGTTAGGCAGTAGTTTCATGTATAACCTCCAGGGGTAAATGTTTTAGTTCATGCTTACAGAATGGGCATTACAAGTACAGGAGACCCACTCCTTTGTAATGGGAACAATATTTAGAGGCTCTCCTCCATGTTTCTTTCCAGGGGCATTGAAGTGCCTCACAATTTTTGGCAGCGCTGTCTAGGGCAATACTACAAATGACCCACTTCCTTATAATGGGCACATTATTTAAAGAGGCACTCATGTACGCCTCTATCCAGGGGCATCAGAGTGCCTCCCAACTTTTGGCTTCCCTGCCTAGGGCCATACTACAAAAAACCCACTTCCTTATAATGGGCACCTTATTAAAAGAAGCCCTCATGCACGCCTCTATCCAGGGGCATAAGAGTGCCACACAATTTTTGGCTTCCCTGCCTAGGGCAATCCTCCAAAAGACCTACTTCCTTATAATGGAAAAAAAAAATTCCAAAATACAAACCCAGGAGTCAGGCCAAATCAATTCAAAATGTTCATTTTATTAATTTAGTTATAACCAAAACACGGTAAAATGGAGATATACAGATTATACAGGACAGGAATTACCCCACTTGGTATAAACAATCATTTACAGAGAGAGTTCACATCCTTTAACATGCATCATGCATAGAGCTATACAATCCACCATTATAATCCCCACAATGAACCTCTCAAAAGTAATCCTAAAGTGACAAGTGCCAAGTAACCCAAGGGGGTAAGGATGTATTTACCTGCCTGTATAGCCCCCATAACGCGTTAGGTTCGTCTGAGGAGGGGCATGGGAGTGCCACACAATTAAAAAAAAAAAAACTTTCATATAATCCAAAAAAACTAACATACACCAACTCTGTCTCAAAAGTGGGTATGAGCCCTTAATATTTTTTCCATGAAAATCCATTTTGGTTTCATTTTGTAACGTTTTCTTGACAGTCCGTAAAAGTGGCGTAATAGTCTGACAACATTGTTGACATCAGTGACCTTGGGGTCTGAATTGCTTCCAGGGGTCTTCCCCATGCTGTTCCCATGGCATTTGAGCACTGTTCTGATAATTTTGTGACATTTTTAGGGTTTTTCCCTGCTGCCGGGGGTCATGCCAGAAAAATACTCGGGTCTCCCATAGGATAACATTGGGCTCGGTGCTCGGGCTGAGTTCACAAGTATCTTGGGATGCTCGGCCCGAGCTTCAAGCACCCGAGCATTTTAGTACTCGGTAGCAGGGATGAACAAAGCCACCGGCTGCTGCAAGCATTCACATATGCCTTGCATGAGCCACATGGGCTCCCATAGGAGCCCATTATAGGAATTCTGCTGCGGCAGAGATACCGCTCCGAAAAACATTGCCTGCATTATTTTTCACGCAGGCAACGAAACCGGAGCCGTTAACTGGATTAGCATGTAGTGCAATCCGGTTACTATAATGGGCTCCTATGGGCTGCGGTTTCTGATCCGGTTTTGAGCACCTTTACTGCTCAAAACCAGATCAGGATCCGCAGTGCCCTGCCGCAAATATGACCCTAGCCTAAATCACCTCTGCTATATCAGACAACACATGATCAACTCTCCTACACCAGACACAACACAAAAAACACAATCAATTCTGATACACAATAGATAATATAAAACACAGGCAGCTCTGATACACTAAAAACAATATATGAGAGTCGCCCTTGCTATACCAGACACTACACATCATCAACTCTGCTACACCAAATTCAACACATTGTCAGCTCTATTACAACAGATACACACAGTCAGCTCTACAATACACCAGGTACAAGACAACACACATTCAACTCTGCTACAGCAGACATAACACAGCTATTTGATCCTTGGATTGGAGAACAACACCCTTTTGGCTGCAGATGGATTTTCAGTGGGAAAGTATTCAGCCCCCTTAAAATTTGTCACTCTTTGTTTCACTTCAGCCATTTGGTAAATTCAAAAAAATTCATTTTTTTTCTCATTAATGTGTACTCTGCACCTCATCTTGACTGAAAAAAAAACAAAAATGTAGGAATTTTTGCAAATTTATTAAAAAAGAGAAACTGAAATATCACATGGTCATAAGTATTCAGACCCTCTGCTCAGTATTGAGTATGTGGCATCCCAGGGGTTAATGTGCCACAGTAACATCACCAAGGGTTAATTCCTCACCCAACCCACAACACTACACTAGCGCCTCCAGGCCAGAAGGGGGAGCTAAAGCCGCTTCCCTATATATTCTGGGTGGAGAGGAAGTGGCAGTTAGTTCAGTTCCTGAGAGGACTGAGGGAAAGGACCTGGGTGTAAAAGGGCTGCGTTAGGCCCAACCCGAGGTCCACTGTCCACTTCCAGGCCAGCCAGGGTCTGAGGAATAGGAGAAGCAGAGGAACACACCTGGGAGGCTGAGTTACTCCATAACTCGCCCCGGAGAGGCGCAAAGACCGGATACTGGATCCGAAATTGTGTCTGACACAAGCAGCACAGTAAACACCAGCAACACGGCGGGGTCAGAAACACAAAATTAAGACTCAAGTTGCCTAGCAAGCAGGTACCCGTGAGGGGAGACAGGGCCAGCAGCTTAGCTAAAGCGGCAGCAGGGCCACACAAGCAGCACAGGAGTGGGAAGCCAAGGACTCGGCCAGGGTGGGAGCAATCTGGCCCCAGTACAGACTCCGTGGACAGTACTCAGCTGTATACCATCTGCTACAGTAAAGACTTGGAAAACTACAAAACCATGAGTCTGTGTGATCCTTGCGCTCAAACCCTACTTTCCTTCACAAACTACTATCATCTCTACCACCACCCCTACTCTGCATCATCCATAGACTATTATCACCACTGCCCCGGGGAACCAGGCTCTGCTCGTGGAGAGCCGTTACATCACCGGCTGCCAAACATCATCCCCGGAGGTTCTGCAGCAGCGGTAGTCACCCTGACCATATACCACGGGTGGCGTCACGACTTTCTCATCTGTAAATACTCCCCCATTACTTGTGGGCTCGGGACACGGTCCGGACCAAGACTACCGTGATACCCCCTGTGATAGCCCGGTCCGGTACCGAGTACCCTGTCCCAGTGGGCTCCACAAGTAGAAGCACCCTTTTGAGCTAGTACAGCCATGAGTCTTCTTGGGAATGATGCAACAAGTTTTTCACACCTAAATTTGTGAATCCTCTGCCATTCTTCCTTGCACATCCTCTCTAGTTTCATCAGGTTGGATGGTGAACATTGGTGGACAGTCATTTACAGATCTCTCCAGAGATGATCAATAGAGTTTAGGTCAGGGCTCTGGCTGGGCCAGTCAAGAATGGTCACAGAGTTATTCTGAAGATACTCCTTTGTTATTTTAGCTGTGTGCTTAGTGTCCTTGTCTTGTTGAAAGGTAAACCTTTGGCCAGGTGTGAGGTCCAGAGCACTTTGGAAGAGGTGTTCATCCAGGATATCTCTGTACTTGGCCACATTCATGTTTCCTTCAATTGCAACCAGTCATCCTGTCCCTGCAGCTAAAAAACAACCCCATAACATGATGCTGCCACCATCATGTTCCACTGTTGGGATTGTATTGGGCATGTGATGAGCAGTGCCTGGTTTTCTCCACACATACCACTTAGAATTAGTTATATATTTGTCTCATCAGACCAGAGAATCTTATTTCTCATAGTCTGGGAGTCCTTCATGTGTTTTCTTGCAAACTCTATGCGGAGAGGCTTCCGTCGGGCCATTTTGCAGCAAATTGTGGCCATGTCCCTAGCCACATCCATTTGGAAGTGATGAAAATATGGCGCCTGTGCAGATCCAGTCACCACAGAGGTACTGCACCCCTAATAGAGTGTAGTATCCCACTTACTGGTAAGGGGGGTACAGACTGGAACGGGGACACCCAGATCACTCTAGGAACAATTGTAGTGGGGTTGGGTGGTGAAGGAAGTAGTTAGAGGGAGCACTTGGGGAGAAGTGAGGTCAGGAAGAACACATGGAGATGATGTGGGACACATGACAAGGGGTATAAAGAGAGCGAGAAACATCCAAAATGCAGGAGAAGAGTCAGTTGAACAGAAGAAGAGAGTGATCAGCTGAGGAAAGGTGGTAGAACAGCTGAGGAAAGGTCATTGAACACCAAGATCGAGTTGGAGGGAAGCTAGAGAATGTGCGCCTGAGAAGTGTCCAGAGGATTGGAACAAATGGGAACCTGTCCTGAGGCCAAACCCTGGAGCAGAACATCACCCAAGTGGCTCCAGAAAGAAGAGGGGGTCCCATAGACACGGGAAGTGGGCAATCTACCCGTGGGTCTTGTATTCATTTTCAGGCGCAGGCAAGTGGAGGGACTAGGTCGCAAGGGCACCAGTAACCCAAAAGACTAGTGGAGAAGACCAGGCTCAGCTAGCAGCCTGGAGGCTGTGGCACTTTCATGGTCACACGGTCAACAACCATGCACATCTGCTGAAAAGGTGGCAACCATAGGGCTAAGGGGAGACACCGCAGGGAAATCCCTAGGAAAAGCCCACAGTCACTGGCTCAGAGATCTGTGCGGCGAGGCGTAAGGCAGGACAGGTGAGGCAAGCGCTGTGTGAGATAACTTGGAAAGGACAGAGAAGAGAGAAGGGGGTACCGGTTACATACCATCCTACTACAAGGGAGTAGCTGGATCCCTGCCTCCGAGAATCCAGTGCTCAGCGGACTGTTGCACAAAGACTGTGAGTAAAACAACTAAAGACTGCAGCCCACTGTGTCTGTGAACTTTCTTAACGTGTCTGAAACACCAGAAACACAACTACCAACTCACTCAGGTATCTTTGGCCAACTTAGAGGTCAGCCCTACCCGTAGAGGGCTTAAGAAGATTTCTGCCTCCCAACCATCGGTCTCTAGGAAGTCTGTCGTGCAGCAGCAGCCATCAATAGCTGCAACCTGTGGGTGGCATCAAGTAAAATTAACAAGTATCCGCAAGGTGCAGTCATCCCTGCCCAGAATGAACCCTCCACGCCAGATCCCTATCACTAAGAAAGAGAGCCACCCACACCGAACTTTTAATGACACCGCCAGGATCACAGAACTAAGTCTCGGTCCCTGTGATCCCTGTGATGAAGCCTGAAGAAAGCCTGGTTCCAAGTATCCTAAGGCCCTGGAGGGGCATCTCAAAAATTCAGTAGATGCCCAGGATTGTTCACTCAATCAGTAGTAGCAGCCAGACCTTTCTTATCTTTATGTTGTTTCACTATATGACATGTTCCTTTTTTTGTGTCTGTAAGTCTGTGTTCACATGTTGCATAAATACTGTGTTTTTTGTTTCTTCAGGGGTCTGCACCAAACTACACAATATTAAATGAATTATTAATTATTTTATCAAATGAATGCAGGGAAAGGGGAATGGATAAGCTCACCCTTGTGCTTCCAATTTGACCCGGTGCAGCAACAGTGGCTGGCGTCCACAAGTTTCCATGGAATAATCAATAAGAAAAAGCCAGCACCCGATCCATATGGCTAAACGAATTCTTCTTTATTTGAACTCACATACACATAATTAAAAATTGCATCTGTATGGCAGATGTTGCATCATCTTGATTAATTATTTTATGCCTTTTTCAATTAATTTGATGCGTTTTAGTCCACATGTGAAGCCTCGTTTTTATGTGTTTTTATAGCTTTGATTCTGAATTAAAAACGTAACTGCAGTTTTTACATGTATTTTTTTATGCTCCACATAGAAGGCTCTACAGAAAAATAAAAGAAACAAATGTCAGAGGTCAGCGGCATCTTAAGACGCACAGGGGGCTCAGTTTTTGTTGAAATCATATCCACTTTGCTTTGTCTGTTAAAGAGATTGTCCAGTAAAATAACTCTTCATAAATCTTGCTATTATGTGCCTCTCCAAGCATTGTGCTATTATAGCAATATTACCTTTTATCATGCTCTAGTACGGGGTCCTCATTGCTGGCTCCAGCTCTGATGGGGTTAATCAATAACTTCCACCCCAAACTTTTTGCTTCTATTACTACAAGTCCATGATGCATTGCACTGGCTTGTAAGCCGCACCTATCACACCCACTTAAAACGCCACCCAAACCCATACCTTACATTTTTATTAATTTTTTTTATGGATTGAACTGAAAAATAATCAATCACACGTTATTTTTTGCCATTTAACAATCCCCATAAATAATCTGATCGCTGTATTGTGCCGATTGTGATGATTACGGGAACACCAAACATGTCCATGTTATTTGGTGAACTGTAATGCTTATCATTTTTTGTTAAAAAAAAAGTGCTGTAAAAATGACATTATTTTAATAACTTTTTTTTGTCATTTTATAGTAAGAAAAAAAATCTTTAATTTTTTTTCTCCCTCTAGAACAGTCAAGTCCAGTCCTTAAGAGCCATCAACAGTGCGTGTTCTCAGGATTTCCTTCAGGGGCCGTCACACGCTATGATATGAAAGATATCGCTGAAATGTCACTGGTGTCCAGTCACTCTAACGACGTCGTTGTGTGTAACATGTCGATCTTACAAGCGATAAGTGGTCTGATCGTTCATCGCAGATTTGAGAACCGGACCCCAAATCAGACGATGTCAATCATGCAATCTGCTGCATCGTTCTGTGTGACACCGCAATAACGATCTCCTGAATAATTTCGCCTATTCTTAACATTGACAAGCATCGTTCGCTGGGTTGTGAGAACGATACCTGCACGCAACATTGGTGGTGCGTCATGAACAATATCTACACGTGTGACACCTCACTAACGATGTTGTTCAGGAGCGTGCACACCTGAGATCATAGGTGTGATCGCTCACAAAATCATAGTGTGTGACGGCTCCTTTAGTATGCACAGGTGATAATTGTATCACCTGCACAGGGGAAGATTCCAAACCCTGTGCAATGCTAAGGAAATCCTGAAAACATGCACTCTTGGTGGGACTTGAGGACTGGAGTTGAGAAACACTGCTCTAGAATAAAGAATGTAGAAATACACTACAATGGATTTCTATGTCCAGTGTAATTTGTCTGTGCAGTTAGAGGCTGCACTGCAGCTTCAAGTATACTAAATTCTCCTACCAATATCATCAGAGCATATGGATCCAAGTGTTTATCTCTGGAGTGAAATGTTTTAAGGATGGTGGTTCAAGTCCAAGAGAGAGAGAGATGTAATAGGAAAAAAAAACTATAGTTTCAATTTTTGTAATGTAATCCTCTCTCAATATATTATTATGATTATGATTATTATTATTCATAATTTTATTTATATAGCGCCAACATATTCCCCAGCACTTTACAATTCAGAGGGGACATGTACATGTGTGGCCCACTGGGACGGGGTACTCAGTACTGGACCAGGGGTAGCACTGGGGATGATCACGGCGGTCCTGGTCCGGACCGTGTCCGGAACCCCACAAGTAAAAGGGGATATTTACAGGGGTTGTTTGTCGTGACGCCACCCACGGGTTGTGGTCAATGAGGGGACCACCGCTGCAGTGTACTTCTGTCAGGAGGATGGATGGATGTTGCAGCAAGGTAGATGAGCCCGCCGCGGGTCGGGGCTGATCCTGACAGGGTATAAAGATGTAATCAAAGTTCTGTTGCAGGGAATCACACACAGAGACTGAAGCAGGGTTTACCGGGTTTACTTGCAAGTTCTTTACGGTACAGTTAGTCACTTTACACAGGCAACTCCGGACACTCTGAACCCTCAGCAGCCAAAATATCTCTCTGAGACCCTTCACTCTCTCTGGTGTTCCTTTCAGGCTTTCCTTTCCTCAGTTCTTTCCTGTGGGCTGTATGGGGGCAGCTCGGTCCCTTGTCTGACTTCCCCCTGTGTGTGTGAGTGGCAAGCCGGGTCCTATGCGCTGCTGATCCTCCAGCCCGTGTGTTGGGTGACAAGTCTTGGAATCTATGTCTCCCCATCGGTGTGTTAGTGTCCCGGCATATAGCTACGGTCATCCAGAGCCGACACTCTAGTCCCAGCCTAGCCTTGGGTGTCCCTATCTTGCAAAGGATCACCGGGCTCTATCCGACCCATGTGACTACCAGATACCTCAAGGGAAACCTATCCCGCCTGTAGTCGGTCAATGCTGCTGTACTTCTCGAACCCGGTGGCACTAGTCCGGTCTCCGTCTTATCTTCCCTTTGGGCTACGGGCTATGGAGCGGGCTTTCTCTCCATGGAACGGTGTCTCTGGATTCTGCGTCTCCAGGTGGCCCTATCCCTCAGGAAAGTGTCATTCTGCTGTTCTTGGCTTCTCGCCACCCACTGGCCTACTAACTCACTCCAACTACTGTTCCTCCTTTTATCCCTGGTCTGACACATGACCTACCTTCTACCCACTTCACTCTAAACCCTGTCACCCCTTTGCCCGTCTAGAGTCCCGGGCTTCAGGTTTTCAGGTTGGTTGTTGTGTCTTGTGGGTGTGTTTGTTGAAGGTGTTCCTAAAGAACTGTCTAATTCCTGCCTGGCTGCAGTTCCTCTTGTAGCCTCCTGGTTGCAGGGGCGCCACATTCCCTCGGAGTTAAACTGGCGTGTCCTCACACCATCCGACATGGTTCCCCTGAAAACATTTTTATTATATTAAACAACATTATGCATACTTTTCATCCATTTAAGGAGGCACAGGTTCTTAAACGTTACTTTAACTATATACATTAAACACAGTGCTCAGCTTGTTCATGGCTGCAAGTGCCGAGGCCTCTGGGCCCTCAGGTCACCAACTCGTGGCAAAGATGTTCCTCTCCGTGCCTGCACCTTACACCACACTTTCTTTAACCCCTTGTACACGGGTTACACAGTCACTGTTTAAAGTCTCAAGAGTCCTGTGGCATAATAATACCGGCTCTCTATGCACACTGGGTTAAGTGCAAAAGTTCACATTTTAAAATTCACACATTAAAGCATTACTCTTCTCAAAAAGTAGAAAACGTCAAATGGCACAAGTGCTTCAAAAACTGTTCAAAAGCACTCTGCAGTCTCAGTTCCAGTTCAAGTTCTGCACATACAGTCTTAAAGTGCTCCTTGGTCTTAAAACCAATGGGGAGCACACAGGGTGTTCAACTATTTACAAACAAAGTTTTTACCATCTCATCATTCATGGTATGAATGTCTATGCAATAAAACACAAAGGACAAACAGGGGAAAAAAGGCTATTCATTCATTCTGGTATGAGATGGGGTCAATAAGGATCACATCACATTCACACTTACTCTTGATTGCAGAATCCGGGTTCTCACTCCTTCTTCTTCCAAGACAACACTTCTGGAGTTCTTCTTCTTGGAAACATCTCCAACTGCTCCAATGCACTGCTCAACAAGTGACTGTAAGAAGTCTGCATTGCCGCGTCCACCATAGTCTTGGTTGTTGTTATTGTAGCGATCTCCTCAGGGGTAGTTGGATTCAGGTCAGTTACTGGATCTGGGTGCTCTGCTTCTGGAAACTCTCCATCTAGCTTTGATCTTAAGGCTAGTCTTCGCACTCTCATGCCGTACGGGCCTCTTTCTCCTTGTACCACAATGTAGGAGACCCATTCACCTACTTGTACTTCCCTGTCCGGGTGCTTTTCAGGAAGGTACTCCTCTACATCCCTTCTGTTGATGAACACATCACGAACTGCTCTGGGTTCTCGAGCAAATGCGTACCCCAGTTCTGACTTAATTTAAAAAAAATTTCCCTCATGCCACGGGGAACTGTTAATATCTGCATCCCGCGGGCCATCGCTTTAGAGTATTGGGTGCGGGCAATCATCTCCATATTCTCATTGGTAGCTGCAATTGGGGGCGGAGGCTCTTCCTTGAGATTGATGGCTGGCTCCCCTGGAGTTAAGGGGTGCCGTGGAGGGCCTTTCTTTTCCTGCTCTGGACCGGGTCAGCCCACGATGGGAGGTCTTGGCACGCCTCCCCTACACATGGCTGCAGGCGCCTATGGCCTCCATTATACACAGTTTTTAACTGAATAGTCCAACTCACGAGTTCTAGGCACACGGGGTCTGGTTCTGTTGGACCGGGTCCATCCTGTTCGTGACGCCAAGTTGTGTGGCCCACTGGGACGGGGTACTCAGCACTGGACCAGTGGTAGCACTGGGGATGATCACGGCGGTCCTGGTCCTGACCATGTCCCGAGCCCCACAAGTAAAAGGGGATATTTACAGGGTTTGTTTGTCGTGATGCCACCCACGGATTGTGGTCAATGAGGGGACCACCGCTGCAGTGTACTTCTGTCAGGAGGATGGATGGATGCTGCAGCAAGGTAGATGAGCCCGCCGCGGGTCAGGGCTGCTCCTGACAGGGTATAGAGATGTAATCAAACTTCTGTTGCAGGGAATCACACACAGAGACTGAAGCAGGGTTTACCGGGTTTACTTGCAAGTTATTTACGGTACAGTTAGTCACTTTACACAGGCAACTCCGGAGACTCTGAACCCTCTGCAGCCAGGATATCTCTCTGAAACCCTTCACTTTCTCTGGTGTTCCTTTCAGGCTTTCCTTTCCTCAGTTCTTCCTTGTGGGCTGTATGGGGGCAGCTCGGTCCCTTGTCTGACTTCCCACTGTGTGTGGGTGGCAAGCCGGGTCCTATGCACTGCTGATCTTCCAGCCCGTGTGTTGGGTGACAAGACTTGAAATCTATGTCTCGACGTCAGTGTGTTAGTGTCCCGGCGTATAGCTACGGTCACCCAGAGCCGACACTAGTTCGAGTCTAGCCTTGGGTGTCCCTATCTTGCAAGGGATCACCGGGCTCTCTCCGACCCGTGTGACTACCAGATACCTCAAGGGAAACCTATCCCGCCTGTAGTCGGTCAACGCTGACATAGTCCTCGGACCTGGTGGCACCGGTCAAGTCTCCGTCCTTCCTTCCCTTTGGGCTACGGGCTATGGAGCGGGCTTTCTCTCCATGGAACGGTGTCTCTGTGGATTCTGCGCCCCAGGTGGCCCTATCCCTCAGGAAAGTGTCACTCTGCTGTTCTTGGCTTCTCGGCACCCACTGGCCTACTAACTCACTCCGCCTACTGTTTCTCCTTTTATCCCTGGTCTGTCACCTGACCTACCTTCCACCCACTTCCATCTAAACCCTGTCACCCCTTTGCCCGCCTAGAGTCCCGGGCTCCGGGTTGGGTGTTGTGTCTTGTGGGTGTGTGTGTTGAAGGTGTGCCTAAAGAACTGTCTCCTTCCTGCCTGGCTGCAGTTCCTCTTGTGGCCTCATGGTCGCAGGGGCGCCACATACAGGCAATATGAGACAATACATAGTAACAAAAATTCAACAGATACCATGAGGAGTGAGGTCCCTGCTCACAAGCTTACAGTGTTCTGTTCCCACTTAAAGGCGATAAAGGCATGCTGGTTGTATACTAGGATGAGAGTTCCTTCTTACCTTTGTACTTCCAATAAGAGGGGCAGACAGGACCCGGAGCAGCGTCTCAGATAAGCGTACACACGTTAGGATGAAAACAATGCTGGTTTATTCCATAGATGAATGATCCAAAACATGGCATTGAAATCTTGCATGAAGCTTGTCTCTGCAGTCTCTACTTGTGGGTCAAAAAACTTTGCTTCTCCAGCTCTATGAGAATGGAACTCTCTGCAGTAAAGATGTCTCCTAATGACTGGGCAAAACAGGAAGAGACAACAGCACGTGCAGGAGCCACACCCCCATAGGCTGGACAAGGAAAGGCAGAAAGAATTGAGAGGTCTGGCCAGCAGGTGGCAGCAGAGACAAGCATCAATATAACAGATTAGACTGTAAAACAGGATTGAAACAGCACACTCCCCGTCTGGAATTCACTTTGGGGATTCCACTATTAGTCCATAACAATACCTAAACGAAGGGCATGTTAAATACAACAATTCAAATTCAAAACCAAAATGAGAAGAAAACGGCTAAAGTTCAGGTCCGGAAGCGTTCATCCCGTAGTGGCGCTCTCTACGGGCAACAGCAGAATGAGTTCGTGGATCGGCCTTGCAAAGGTCTTCGTCTCACCTTTCCTGAAGACCCTTAGCTCCACCTTCCGCACATTGCCGTCCTGGCTAGGTAGTGTCTTAGTAACAAGTCCCAGAGGCCAGTCAGTTCTTTGGGTGGTCTGATCTTTCATAAGGACCAGGTCCCCTTCCTTGATATTTGGCTTGGGATGTCGCCACTTCCTTCTTCCTTGAAGAACGGTGAGGTATTCCTTTCTCCATCGATTCCAGAAGTAGTCGGCCAAATATTGGACTCGTTTCCAGTGTCTTTGGTAGGTGTTGGCGTGAGTGAAGTCTCCGCTGGGAATTACCGCGTTGTCAATTTTTTGAGTAAGAAGGATGGTGGGAGTCAGCATGGTTGGTACCTCTGGATCCATTGTCACGGGCACGAGGGGTCTCGAATTGATGATGGCTGAGACTTCGGCTAAAAGAGTGACTAGAGTCTCGTGCGTGAGTCTTGAGGAGTTAACGTCCTTTAGCATGGAGTTCAGGATGTTGCGTGAGATCCCTATCATCCTCTCCCAGGAGCCCCCCATGTGAGAACTGTGAGGAGAATTGAAGATCCAGGTGCAACCCTTGTCTGCTAGCTGGTCTTGGATTGGCTTGGTGTCGATGTTCAGCTCTCTACATGCACCGACGAAGTTGCTGCCACGGTCGGACCTCAGCTGCTTTACTGGTCCTCTAATGGCAAAGAACCTCCTTAAGGCATTGATCAGGCAGGAAGTATCCATGGATTCTAACACCTCAATGTGAACGGCTCGAACACTCATGCAGGTGAATAGCACAGCCCACCGCTTATTGTCTGCTCGGCTGCTACGAGTTCTGCGTGAAGATACCATCCATGGTCCGAACACGTCTAGGCCCACGTAGGTGAAAGGTGGTTCCATAGAAAGTCTGTCTGCAGGCAGATCAGCCATTTGTTGGCACAGTTGCCTTCCTCTCGTTTTGCGACAATGCACACAATCATGGAGTATTTGTGCTACACGTCTCTTCATTCCAATGATCCAAAGGCCTGCCGACCGTACGGCGCCCTCTGTGATCTGTCTGCCTTGGTGTTCAGTCCTTTCATGGTGATGTCGGATCAGCAAGACTGTAACGTGGTGTTTGTTGGGAATGATGAGAGGATTTTGTTCTGCGACTCCGAAACGAGCCTGATTTAAACGACCGCCGACTCTAAGTAAGCCAAAACTGTCCATAATCGGGTTTAGATTGGCTAGAGGGCTTCTTAGTGGAATCTGCTGTTTGTTGTGTAAACAGTTCCATTCGGTGGCGAATTCGCTCTGTTGGAGGTGGCGTATTATGAGGGACTCACCATGGGAGATGTCCTCAGCAGAAAGGGGTTTGTGGCACACATGCCAGCGATGACAGTCTCTGTTTTTTAGGTCTGTACGATAGCATCTGGCGATGTGCACTAACCTGGCGACAGTCCGGACGAGTCTTGTCCAGCTGGAGAAACGTTCAAAACGTTGGCAGCCGAGGTTGGAAGCTTCCTCTGCACTGGTGGCCAGGGTGTTGACTTCAGTTCGGACATCTGGATCGTTATCTGGATCTAGGATGCTGAAGTTTTCCTGGACACCTTCCTCCGACTGTCTCAACAGGAACTCTGGACCTGTAAGCCAAGAAGAGTTAGCAAAGGAAGATATAGACATGGGTCTAGTTGCATGATCTGCTGGATTCAGCTCCGATGGTACGTAACGCCATTGCTCTGGTTTGGAGGACCTCCTGATCCTTTCGATGCGGTTACTGACATACACATAGAATCGTCTTGATTGATTGTAGATGTAACCCAAAACGACCTTGCTGTCAGTGTAGAAGTGGACCTCATCCATTTCAATACACAGTTCTTGTAGTACGAAGTCAGCAATTTCCACTGCCAAGACGGCTCCACAGAGTTCGAGCCTGGGAATGGTATGGTCGGGCTTCGGGGCTAGCTTCGCCTTGCCGAATACCAGTCCAACGTAGCTTTGTCCGTTGGCATCCATCACCTTCAGGTATGCAACCGCTGCTATGGCTTCAGTGGAGGCGTCTGAGAAGACGTGGAGTTCTTTCCTTCCGCTAGAGGCAAGGGAGATTTTGGTGTAACATCTCGAGATGTGAATGTTGTTCAATCCGCACAACGACTGTTTCCAAGCTTCCCATTTTTGCTCTTTGTCAGAAGGGAGTGGGGTATCCCAATCCTTGACGGTTTCAGAGAATTGTCTCAACAAGGATTTGCCTTGTATAGTGATAGGCGCTACGAATCCGAGCGGGTCGAATAAGCTGTTCACTATGGAAAGGACGCCACGTTTCGTGAACGGTTTGTCTGAGCAATTTACTTGAAATCCGAAGGAGTCGGCTGCGAGATCCCATCTAATGCCGAGGCTCCTCTGCACGGGTGGGCTCTCTAGCCCCAAGTCAATGTCCTTGAATCCAGGGGCGTGGTCGCCCGAGTCAAAGGCTCTCATTACGGCTGGGCTGTTTGAAGCGATTTTGTGTAGCCTAAGTTTTGCCTGGGCCAGCATACTTTGGGTCCTTTTGAGCAAATCAATGGCTGCTTCCTCGGTGGGTAGTGATTTGAGCCCGTCATCTACGTAAAAGTCTTTTACAACAAAGTCTCTCGCGTCTGTGCCATACTCGGACTCTCCCTCTGACGCGGTTCTTCGGAGACCATAGGTTGCTACTGCGGGTGAAGGGCTGTTCCCGAAAACGTGGACCCTCATTCGATATTCCACCATCTCTTTATTGGTGTCATTGTCCTTGTACCACAGAAATCTGAGGAAATTCCGGTGATCCTCCCTGACTAGGAAACAGTGGAACATCTGTTCGATATCAGCAGTGATGGCGACAAGTTCTTTTCTGAACCTCAGCAACACTCCTACTAAGTTGTTTGTTAGGTTGGGGCCGGTGAGGAGAACATCGTTAAGGGATACGCCTCCGTGTTTGGCGCTGGAGTCAAAGACAACCCTGATTTGGTTCGGTTTCCGTGGGTGGTATACACCAAATGAAGGCAGATACCAGCACTCTTCATTCTTCCTTAAGGATGGAGCGAGTTCCGCGTGGTTATTGCGAAATATCTTGTCCATGAAGGCCACGATATGTTCCCTCATCTCAGGCTTGTTGTTCATTGAACGCTGCAGAGAGTTAAATCTGGTCTGAGCTTGGTCTCGGTTGTTTGGGAGTCTTACCCTGGTGGATCGGAAGGGTAGTGGAGAGACCCAGTGGTTGGTTTCGTTTTTAGAGAACGTACGGTCCATTATCTCGATGAACTCTCTGTCCTCCACTGACAAGGCTACCTTATCGTCGTCCTTGGTCGTGTGAAAGACTGATCTTCCTAAGTTGTCGGAACGCAGGGAAGAAGCGACGTCGAGTAGCTGTATTGAGTCTGGGGGCTTCTTCACTTCATGGTGATGAGGAAATGGTCTTAGGCAGGTTGTGCGCCCATCTCCATGCACGTAGGTCCTGAAGGAGTCGATTTCTGATCGATCAACACACACATTTCCTATGACTACCCATCCCAAGTCCAGTCTCTGGGCGTATGGTGCATAGTCGGGTCCGTTGCACTGTTGTCGCACCTTGTGTACCCTCAGGTTGTCTCTGCCGAGCAGGAGTAGAATCTCCGCGTTGTTGTCTATAGGTGGGATAACGCTCGCGAGGTGTTTCAGGTGTGGTTGATGAAGTGCAGCTTCTGGGGTAGGAATTTCACTCCTGTGGCTGGGTATTTGGTCACATTCAACGAGCGTTGGTAGAGGTATTTCAGTCTTCCCGTTGATAGGAGAAGCAATGAATCCCCGGGCTCTTCTGCCGTTAGTCTCTATGCGGCCTGAGCAGGTGTTCAAGGTGTAGGGTTCTGATGGTCCACTAATTCCGAAGGCTTCAAAGAATTTGGTTCCTGCCAGGGACCGGTTGCTTTGGTCGTCTATGATGGCATACACCTTCATCGCCTTTTCTGGGCGTCCCTCGGGATAAACCTTGATGAGGCATATTCGGGCACAACATTTCTCCATTCGGCCCTCTCCACATACCTCTGAGCATGAGCAGGAAACAGTTGTGGCGGTGTCAGTCTGATTCTGTGGCTCCCCGCCATAACTTGGAGCGGGAGCGGTGGCGACTGTAGCCGGTGTGTCTCTAGCTAGCCGAGTAGGATGCATGGCTGAAATGTGCTTTTCGCTGTGGCACTCCCCACACTTGACTGTGGATTTACAGTCCTTGGCCATGTGCTCAAGTGATGCGCAGCATTTGAAGCAAATTCCAAGCTCAGTGAGGATCTTCTTGCGCTCCTGTAAGGTTTTGGATCTAAACCCCTTGCACTTGGTCAGTGAGTGTGGTTTTTTGTGGATGGGACATTCACGATTGAAAGACTTATCTCGTGGTGAGACAGTGTTCTGTTCGTCTGTGGGCGTTGCAGGTGATGGTAGTTCGGTCTTTCTAACACTCACAGCTCTCTTAGTGTCTCTGCGTTTTTGTATAGCACTTTCATACTTTGATGCTGGAGTTGCTGCAGCTGCCGAAGTGTTGGATTCTAGGAAGTCGAGGCTGGGGTCATTCCTCATCTGGGCCTGCTCGTCAATGAATCTGCAGAAGTGGATAAATGGGGGAAAGGTGACGTCGTTCACTCTTTTGTACCTTGAGACTGACGTTGCCCATTTCTCCTGCAGACTGTATGGCAGCTTCACCACGATTGGATTTACTCCGTGGGCTGAATCCAGATAGCACAGCCCGGACAGACGAGGGTCTCTTTTGGCGAGCTCCAGCTCCATGAGCAGATCACTTAGGTCTTGGAGCTTGTGGACTTCTTTAAGGTTGATCTTTGAGAAATCCTGCAGTCTCTTGAATAGGGCTTTCTCTATTGCTTCCGCGCTGCCAAAGGTGCGTTCCAGCCTTTGCCATGCGGCGGCGAGACCTGCTTCTGCTTGTCCTACATAGACGGTTCTGAGTCTCTTGATACGGCTTGAAGAGCCTGGGCCCAACCACTTGATCAGGAGGTCGAGTTCCTGTTCTTCGGTTAGGTTGAGATTGGCGATGGCTGCCTTGAAGGTTGCTTTCCAGGCCCTGTAGTTCTCTGCATGATCATCGAAATTCACAAGACTAGTACTGATTAGCTCTCTGCTCACCATGAACCTGGCAAACTCGGACATGTCCGACTTCTCACCACTTGTTGCCACGACGACTCGTGATGCCCCTGGGGTGTATGGGCCGCCTGGCGTGAATGGATGAGCTGTTTCCGGGTAGAATGATGCTGCTGCAGGGTTGAGCTGTGGTTTAGCCCTTGAAGAATCTGACGAATACCGCTTGAGCTGTGAAGGTGGGCCAGGAAACGCTGGGTTGCCATCTTGTGGTGGTGACTGTGTTTGAGAGGGTATCTCTCGGCGACTGTCGTTAATTAGCTCGGGCGCCTTCGAGGGTACTGGCACCTTTTGAAGTATGTTGGGGGTTTTGGCGTCGTTGACTTGGACGGTACTGTAAACCGGGGTCGCTACAGGTACCCGGTTTAGCACATAGTCTCTGGTGCGATCGACTGGATCATCCGTTTCCAGTGGTGGCGAGTTAGCTGGATCAAGACCTTGGATCAATGCCTGCTCGAGTAGTCTTACTTTAGCTAGCGCAACCTCCTCTTCCATCTGTGACCGAAGGATCTGTATTCGAGCCTCCGCTTCTGCCCTTGCTTCTGCTTCTGCCCTTTTAGCCTCTGCTTCTGCTTCTGCCCTTTTTTCCTCTGCCCTTGCTTCTGCCTTTGCTTCTGCCCTTTTTTCTTCCGCTTCTCTCTCAGTGAAAGAACGTCTCACCCTGGATTCCTCTGCTATTATGCGGGCCTCTAGTATCCTGTCGCTCATGGTTGAACTTCTTGAGGATGATGACCTGGATGCCCGAGAGGAACGCTTAGATGAGGTCGATCGGTGTGATCTGGTTTCTTGCAGGTGAGAGATGCGGTGTTCGGCCTTGTTTATGGCGTGTCGGACCTTGGCATCTCTCCCTTCGTCCGTCTCTAGCGCCTTACTGAGGTCTGAAAGAGATTCATCAGAATTAAAGTCTCTTAGAAGGGTAATGTACCTTGTTGACAGTCTCTTGTATCCTTCATGGGCGGCGTTCAGCCGTTCCATAACAGATTGTAAGCTTGCGGCGTCGCCTGACGAGGGTTCAAGTCTCGACATGTAAGAGGCGACGCGTTCCCACTGTTCTTCCAGGCGTTCACTTAGCTCATCTTTCATAGCCTGATAGTTTTCAATTGCCTTTACCGTTGGTTTGTAAGAACGTTTTGGTCGGGTAACTTGGTCTGCTTGAGACGTGGGGTCTGCCTCCTGGGCTTCATCGTGGACAGTATCAGGTTGTATTTGCTCTGTTTCAGCAGTGGGAGCCTGTCCGAGGTCCTTTTCGGCCATTTTGAATAAAGGTGTACTGTCTCTTTAAAAAACTCAACTTTTGAATAGGGGTCCGAAAATCGCTGTGCGGCTCTGCGGGAACTCCCGGATGGGATCCCCAAGGTGGCTTTGACGAAACTTGGGGTTCGCAGTTCGCCGATGTGCAGTAATGAGGTATAGTGTACTGCAGGCTTATGGAGGCGATGTGGCCAGAAGGAAACCGCTGGTGCATAAAAACAGTTCTTTATAACAGTACAGGCAGAGCTGATACAAGACGTGCCAGGTGGGAGAGCTTCCCTCAAGCTTGTCCAGACGTGCACTGCTGCAGGCAGACAGATACACAAGGCTTGTTGCTGGGCAGATTAATGCACAGAGGGACAGGGCACATGGAGGGCTATAGCTGGATGTTGGGCTGTAAGGCAGTTTTCTAGCTGATAGGAGCTTTTAGGCATAGTTTTTTGACTATTAGGAGCTTTCAATCAAAGTTTTTTGACTATTAGGAGCTTTCAATCAAAGTTTTTTGACTGTTCTGTTCCCACTTAAAGGCGATAAAGGCATGCTGGTTGTATACTAGGATGAGAGTTCCTTCTTACCTTTGTACTTCCAATAAGAGGGGCAGACAGGACCCGGAGCAGCGTCTCAGATAAGCGTACACACGTTAGGATGAAAACAATGCTGGTTTATTCCATAGATGAATGATCCAAAACATGGCATTGAAATCTTGCATGAAGCTTGTCTCTGCAGTCTCTACTTGTGGGTCAAAAAACTTTGCTTCTCCAGCTCTATGAGAATGGAACTCTCTGCAGTAAAGATGTCTCCTAATGACTGGGCAAAACAGGAAGAGACAACAGCACGTGCAGGAGCCACACCCCCATAGGCTGGACAAGGAAAGGCAGAAAGAATTGAGAGGTCTGGCCAGCAGGTGGCAGCAGAGACAAGCATCAATATAACAGATTAGACTGTAAAACAGGATTGAAACAGCACATACAGTCTATGAGGAAATAGGGGAGGCACAAAAGCTAATTGGTAAAAAGTGTCATCATATGGTCCAGCCATCGATATAATAAACTAGAAATAGGCCCGATGCTATTGCATCGGGAGTGACGTGAAATGAACAGGTGCCGTAGAAATATCCGCTAAATAGTACAGTCCTCTCTCCAGAAAGTAAGGTGTTGTTGCAGGATTTATATGATGTATATGATGGCTCAGTGGTTAGCACTGTATATGGTGGCTCAGTGGCTAGCACTGTATACGGTGGCTCAGTGGTTATTACTGTATGGTGGCTCAGTGGTTAGCACTGCATATGGTGGCTCAGTGGTTAGCACTGTATGGTGGCTCAGTGGATAGCACTGTATACGGTGGCTCAGTGGTTAGCACTGTATACATTTGCTCAGAGGTTAGCACTGTGTACAGTGGCTCAGTGGTTAGTATTGTAAACGGTGGCTCAGTGGTTAGCACTGTATGGTGGCTCAGTGTTTAGCACAGTATACGCTGGTTCAGTGGTTAGCACGGTATGTTGGCTCAGTGATTAGCACAGTATATGGTGGGTCAGTGGTTAGCACAGTATACGCTGGTTCAGTGGTTAGCACTGTATGTTGGCTCAGTGGTTAGCACAGTATACGCTGGTTGAGTGGTTAGCACAGTATACGCTGGTTCAGTTGTTAGCACAGTATACGCTGGTTCAGTGGTTAGCATTGTATGGTGACTTAATGGTTAGCACAGTATACGCTGGCTCAGTGGTTAGCACAATATACAGAGCGGCGGGGGAGGACAGAGTAGAGGGGACGGAGCGGCAGGGAGGATGGAGCGGTTAGGAGGGAGGAGCCAGGAGAGTGGGTGAGAGCGCTAGTGGCCGGCATATCAAAATACCCATCATTGGGGTGTTCCAATATGGCGGCCAGGCGACTTCCAGCTGCATCACCGCTGACCCCCAAGCGGCGGAAGATGAGCGGCGGCTACTGTCAGTAGATCAGCAGCTAGCGCCGCTGATCTCCCGACGGTAGCAGTAACTGTGTCACTGTGATTTCTGTCACTTAGGTCGGCATCCTACAATGGCACCATGGTGCATTGTGGGATATCGACATAAGCGCCGTAAGTCTGTGACACACATTATTGGTGATTATATAGTAGATAGGGGATTCACGTACCACTGCATGAATCAGTCACCGGTCGGGATCTGTACAAGTACAGATAAAGTGCTATATTATTCATAGGGGACAGACAGGCAGACAGACAGACAGTCTGTAGGTGCAGACAAATGACACAAGAGGTCAGATTTGAAAAAGGGAAGTTAGTTAGACAAGTGAGGCGAGGTGCAAATCTAAATAAGTGCAGATTTTAAGAAGACCGCGACTCGCGAGTTAGCTGCGTTCCTGACCTATCAGCGGCGGCAGCTGCATGTGGCTACACCCCGGGCTGGAGGGCAAATTAGCCCTCCAGTTCTGTATGCTGATCCAGTCCGGGGCTGTCAGGTTCACCCCTGAGAGCCCCGGACCGGACCTGACCACAGTGTGAAGCCGCCCTTAGATTGTTCAGGAATGAAGGTAATAAGGTCATCCGTCGATAAGCCTTTATAGCCCACTTTGGCCTGCAACCCTGTTTATTTATCTAAGAGAAAAGAGAGAGAAAGGGGCGCAATAGTGCGGTTACCAGGGGGGCTTTATTTAGCGTGGCATACTAAAAGGTGGCCACTCACCTTATCGGGTTGTGCTGTCCCCGCACAACCCGGTAATACACTTGATAAGGCGCCCTTCACAGGCTCCAGCTCATCCGCACACCACCTGCTCCGGGGGCTCTGAGCATCCGGTCACGTCACCGCAGGTCCATCAGTTAAAGCTCCTGTTGCCAGGCGACGCCAGGTCCTCACGTTAAGCTGCAATCTGCGCCTAGCTGCTCCCCACCGCTTTACCCTCAGAGAGGGATTTATATTAGCAGGTAAACAAACCATCCCAGTGCCTGCTGCCTTTGTGCCTGAGCGCCTCCTATTAGATCGCTTACAGTTTGTTTACCCTTCTGTTTATTTATCTAGCTTTGCATGTTCCCCTGCTGTCTTAAGTTAGTGTGATTGATTGATTAATGAGTTAAATTGACCCTGATCTAAGCACAAACTCCCCTATAAATTTAGATATAGCCTAGGGGTAGCATATGATTTGCAAATTTAAATAAGTGCAGATTTTAAGAAGTGCAATATGCAGTTATACTGGGTGGTTAAACGGGACAGGAAACGGGTAAGTCATTCCAGACAAACAAACAGACATATGACTTGTTCACTTGTGCTGCAAAATGTGTTCACTATTTGTATTTGCATCATTTTTGTGCTAGCGGCTTCCATGCCTCATATCCACTGCTCTTTCACACACTTGGTTCATTCCATCCATATCAGTCCATCTCTGCTCCCTCTCCTTTGTACAGCTCTCATGCTCTTTTTAAAATGTTAATAAGCCCAGATTTATTGACACCCTCCATATGTCGAGCCCCAGGCCCTGGGGTACTCGGGTATCAGGCTCGGGTGGAATGCTTGGGATGTCACAGGTGGCAGCGCCTGAGCCCGTGGCCTGGGTGACACTTCAAAAAAGGAGTATTTACAGGGGATAAGAGTTTGTCATGTGACACCACCTGTACAACCTGGTGATGGGTCACCAGCGCCGCCACAGTCCACCAGAGGTAGATGGTAGTGCCGCTGAGATGGCAAAGCTCCCTACAGTCCGAGCTGGTCCTCCAGGGCAGCGTTCCTGCAAGGGAACAGGTTGATGTAGAAACTCACACACAGGCAAAGTCACTTTCTCCTGGGTACTTTACTGTCAACTTGTAGCAGCATCATACAAAGTTCACAGTCCAGCATCAGATGTTAAAATAACAGGTAGCTCTATGGGTGGCTGCAAGTGGATCTCAGGTGGTATGGTGGAACCCATGGTGTACCTCAGTTGACGAACTGGTGTCCTTTCTTCCCCGCCTAGGATGGGCCTATACCCAATGGCTCCATCTAGGTAGTATTGGGGGTCCTCTCCCTCGTGGTGAGGAAGCAGGCACACCGCTCCATCTGGCAGGGTGCTGTGGTGAGATACGGACCACAGCAGCTGGTTGCTGACTGCAAAGATGGACTTTGGCCGGATCCTCGGGCCCGGCGTTCCTGTGGTGGACTGGAGAATCCCCTGGAGTATGGTCGCTCCACTCTGGGGTTCTCCCTTTCTCTCTAGGGCCTCGACTCCACTCATCTTCTCTTGGTCTTTCACAACTTTGTAACTCTGCCACACATGAAGATGGGAATACATTGGACCTGATCTTTTCCCGACTCTGCTCAGTGCATGATTTTACAAATTCCTCTCTTCCACTCTCTGACCACAACTTTCTTTCATTCTCAGTCAAGTACTGTCAACCCTTCAAGGACACTCCCAAGTCAAGATTACCAAATCCACTAAGGTCATTTAATCTGTGCAGTGGCTCAATGGTAGAACTGCTGCTTATTGATATGGCTTCTTGAGTTTAAGAGCTGGGAGAGCCGATGCAGGAAATTGTTAACTTAATTTATTCACAGCATAGAGAGGAGACCCTGCGCCCCAAGCCAATCAGGAAAAAATGTATGGCGGAATTAAGCCCCTCAAATCGGGACAGTCCTGCTGAATAAGGGGAGGTATGGAATCTGTCAGCTGGCTTTGCTACCTCATCTGAGAGCAACATGATGTAGTCAAAGAGGCCCTTAAAATGGCCATAAAATGATGTATCAGTTGGTTGCACCGGTACTTATACAATCAAAGTTTTTAGATTTTGCAATGTTGGAGAGCTCAAAGAGTTGCCTCTGCCCATACTAGGCCCTCTATACAGCGGCTATAGACAGTGAGAAGCTTCTAATCACAGCAGAGACCATGCCAGATATGGGCGTATGCACTCCGGTGTCACAGCAATGATAACCTAGTGGTGCTAAAACAAACACTGCATGTAAACAACAACACACTTTGTGATAAGAGGCTGAATTCTTTATGTTAACCCTTACAACATGCTTTCTTCAAATTACATAGCAAAAACCTGCTGAGAGATTCCCTTTAACACTTGGTCTAGACGTGAAAATCATCATCCCTTATTCTTCCTTGTAGTATGACAATTATCTTTCTCTCTAGCTCCTCATATATGTATGTCAATATTCTATCTATTGACTCCATATGATGCAGCTTACTTTAGTGCCTAATGAAGCTATTTTGCATTCCTTGTCCATCTCTTTTTCAAAAACTACAGGTTTTTTTAACTTATCTACTGTGTAGATGTATGTATTTTTTTTTTTTGGAATATTTTATTCTTAAATGCCACCATATTAGGGCACATTTAATGAATTCTATAACTGTATTACTTTTTATGATAAGAAAAAGTCATTCTGACACTGCCTTTAGGCTTGGATTTTACTTTATCCATTTTTTCCATGTTTGTCCACTTTTGTGCAAAAATACTTACCGTATATACTCGTGTATAAGCCGACCAGTGTATAAGCCGACCCCCCTACTTTTGCCCCCAAAACCTGGGAAAACCTATTGACTCGTGTATAAGCCGAGGGTGGACCCCAGCACAGGTATACAGCCCCCAGCAGTGTGGTATACAGCAGCCCCAGAGGTATATACAGCAGCCCCAGTGGTAGTATACAGCAGCAGCCCCAGTGGTATATACAGCAGCAGCAGCCCTAGTGGTTAGTATACAGCAGCCCCAGAGGTATATACAACCCCAGTGGTACTATACAGCAGCCCCAGTGGTAGTATACAGCAGCCCCAGTGGTAGTATACAGCAGCCCCAGAGGTATATACAGCCCCAGTGGTAGTATACAGCAGCCCCAGTGGTAGTATACAGCAGCCCCAGAGGTAGTATACAGCAGCCCCAGAGGTATATACAGCCCCAGAGGTATATACAGCCCCAGTGGTACTATACAGCAGCCACAGTGGTAGTATACAGCAGCCCCAGTGGTAGTATACAGCAGCCCCAGTGGTAGTATACAGCAGCCCCAGAGGTAGTATACAGCAGCCCCAGAGGTATATACAGCCCCAGAGGTATATACAGCAGCCCTAGTGGTGTATACAGCAGCCCCAGAGGTATATACAGCAGCCCTTAGGTAGTATACAGCAGCCCCAGTGGTGTATACAGCAGCAGCAGCCCCAGGGGTGTATACAGCAGCAGCCCCAGGGGTGTATACAGCAGCAGCCCCAGGGCTGTATACACCAGCAGCCCCAGGGCTGTATACAGCAGCAGCCCCAGGGCTGTATACAGCAGCAGCCCCAAAGCTGTATACAGCAGCAGCCCCAGGACTGTATACAGCAGCAGCCCCAGGGCTGTATACAGCAGCAGCCCCAAAGCTGTATACAGCAGCAGCCCCAGGGCTGTATACAGCAGCAGCTCCAGGGCTGTATACAGCAGCAGCCCCAGGGCTGTATACAGTAGCAGCCCTGGAGGTACACAGGCCCCCCCATCAAGCTCCAGGGCCCCCCCCCCCCCTTGCGCGGCAGCCTGTAAAGGAAAATCATACTTATCAGTGTCCCGCGCTGTCCCGCTGCTGCCGACACACGATCCCGGGCTTCGAACCGCGTCTTCCGGCTTCCTTTTGTCGCGGGCAATGACGTCATTGCCCGCGACCACAGGAACACAGAAGACGCGGATTGAAGCCCGGGATCGTGTGTCGGCAGCAGCAGGACAGCGCGGGACACTGATAAGTATGATTTTCCTTTACAGGCTGCCGCGCAAGGGGGGGGGGGCCCTGGAGCTTGATGGGGGGGCCTGTATACCTCCGGGGCTGCTGCTGTATACCTCAGTATATATATATACTCGCGTATAAGCCGAGGGGGGACTTTTCAGCCCAAATTTTGGGCTGAAAAACTCGGCTTATACGCGAGTATATACGGTATTTTAAATCAAATCATTTTAGAAACATGTTTAACTGTAGTAAACAGAATCTACAGGTTTTATTGTGGAATCTGAGGACAGCATGATGTAGGGGCTAATACCCTGATTCCAACAATGTGTCACTTGCTGTCCTGCAAGCTGTTAGTTTCTCTGCTGTATTTCTAGCAGAGCTCAGAATGTTGAGCCCTGTATAACCCTACTCACACTAGTGATTGGTGACTTTCAGAAAGCTGCTAAATGAGTGGTGGGGGTAGGGTTACATAGAGCAGAAGGGTTCATGGTGTTTAAATTTGGCACTGCCAACATTACATTTTATGTAAAAAAAATTGTGAATAGTGATCGATAATTCAAAAAATTATAAAAGAAAGGTAGAAAACAATAATAAACTAACTCAAAAAAATCATGTTCAACTCTACATGCCTTCTTTTTTTATAGGAAAAAGTACCGTACTAACTATATTCCTTACTGAAGTGCAAATTTGCATTTTAACTATATTCCTGTGATCCAAGTGTCTAGTGTTTTCCGATTGTCAATTCACTGTCAATTGTTAATAGTAGTTTTAGCATGATAATTGGCCACATCATAAAATAGTGATTTCAGAGCTGAAGAAAACATACTTTTTATTTTTTCATTTCTTCTTTGAGTTGTGGAGATATCACCTTGTAAAGTTAAGGTTATTATTTGTAATAAGCTCAACTGAGTGGTGCTAGAGATTCTTCCCCTGCATGATGTTGGCTAATCATAAGAAGGAGTTGTCATCCAGAGGAAAGAAGAACACGTCACTACAATAACTTAGAACAGGCTTTTCTTGATACATTAAAGATAATGTATCACATTACATCACAGATAAGCTTCCGTAAAGTAATCTCGCGCATGCGCAATGCGAGGTCCTCGATACACCCAATGGGTGTACCGTCGTCATGATAGCCGGATATGACGAAATTAGCGTCATACCGGCTTATCCGCCGATGGACGTGGGCGAGGAAGATGCCAAAGGATTATCACGCCTATCGGGGCATGGATAATTGCACTAAAGGTGGCGGAAAGAAGCCACAGGGAATGCCCTGTGTGACTTCTCAAGAGCCCAGAAGCTGCAGATAAGGAGGTAATAAAAGCACTTTTTGAAAGTTTATAAATACACAATTTTGACAAAAAGGGATAGGTAGAATCGGATAATTAAGGTGCAGGGACATGTATTGAAAGGATAGGGGGTGATTTTTAGGAGTCAGGTTCCCTTTAAATGACAGACAGCCCTGTTCTCATTGATATCACTACAGTGCTGATTGTGATTACAAAGATTGGTAACAGAATATAGTTAAGTATGATTTCTAACACTTTTTTAGCTTTCAGATAATTGAAATGAGTTTGTGGGGATGGGCAGTACAGCAGAGCTGTCTAGGAGCTATCATCTCTTAGTGCTGTCAGCTCTGCTGTACTGCCCACCTGACACCTTGTAACCAAAAACAAGTCAGCAGAGAGACCAAGAACGAGAGTATACTGTCTGCTTTACATGTCTGACAGGCAACAGCGGCTGTCCTAAATCATGATGAGAGTATGTCTTTATTTCCCCTGCATAACAACTCCTGCTTATGATTGGGCAATGGGATACAGTCGAGGAAGAACACACCCCCAAAAAATAATTTCTGATAATGCTTACTTGGACTTATGATAAACTTATACTGTACAAGATAATGTGTCTGGAAAAGAGATGAGAAATATAGGAATTAAAAATACTCCGCTCTGCAGTCACTGTTCCATAATTTCATCAGTTTAATATGCTCAAATTAGGGAAAGGTCCAGTTTAATTTTTTTGTTGCTTATGGAAGCTAATTTGAATCTATACTTGAGGGAATCACCACCGCTATCCACTCATTTACACATCTAAATCTAGAATAACTTCTGTATCCTAATTAGTAATTAGGGCAATTTGTTAGCCACGTAATAATTTTAGAATACTGGGTTTTCATTCATAATGAAGCAACTTTTAACATATATCCCTTCATCTGTAGCAAAGAATCAGGAAAAATGACAGATATGACATGATTAATGCTGCATAACATTTTAATGCATGTAAGAAGCCAACATTACATGTAATTATACATTAGTTTAGCCATCAGTAGTTTAATGTGCTGTAACGGATCAAGACATAACAGCACTAAAAAGAAGTACATGTAATATAATATATGTAGCCAGCTGTAAGGTGCCAGCTGGTTAATGTGCTTCCCCTTCGTTTTCTGTGTATTTGCTGAAAGACAAAGTCAAAGTACAAGGACATGGCAGTTGTAATTTTATAAAAACCAAAGCTGAGATATCCAAAGTCATTTTCTCAAGTTCAGTTAATAAACTTTGGGCAAGAGGAAAAGAAAATGGAATAACAATAAAGTGTATTGTGGAATGAAAAGCTTAAGTGTCCTTGGTGCCCGTAGATATCTTAATATAAGAACTTTAAAATACATACTTAAAAAGATTACTTATTAAGTCATCATTCTAATCTAATCAATAAACTCAGTTTAAGGAGTAATATTTATTGGTTTATAAAAAGTGATTTTTGGAAATGGTAAACTGGGCAATTTCACAGGGCCCCTTTTATCTATGGTCACTCAAGGACAAGATATGAAAGTGCAAAATTAAGATGTTGCATAAAGCATGCTCCGCTGACAGTTCTTGTATTCTGCAGTGTACAAAACTTACATTAAATTGTGAGAACAACAGTAGAAACAATTCGGCAGCTGTTATCCACAGCAAGACAGTTCTTTCTCTCTGTTTTATGTTCTGCACTCCATATTGTAAAATACCATGGGCACTGGGGATATTGGGGAGTGTCTTCATTTTAATATGGCAAAATTAACATGTTTTATATTCGAGAAACCCATGGAGATTTCAGTTCTGAGGTTGTTTTCGACCCTGATTTTTTCCATGCCTATTTTGCAGCCTTTTGAAATCATTATTAAATTTACTGTGGATCTAGGAAGAATCCAAATAATAAGTGATTTGTCACTTTTTTATCCTTAGTATGATTTTGAAAAATGCACATTTGTGAACGTGGTTTTCCTCTTGGAAAACCATTGGGCTTATTTTGTAGGCATTTTCCTGTGCCAAAATAGGTGCTAACATAGCCTGAACCCCTTAACGATCACTGTTATGTATATATACGGCAGTTGTTAAGGGTGCTTATTCCCTCCTCGCTGTTTTGAAATGGCGATCGGGAGTACATGAATAGCGGCTGAAAATCCCACGGGTGAAGGTTGAAGATGACAGCTGACTCCCGCAGGTGTTGGCCCTGGCTGCTTTTGGAACAGATTGCGGCTGATTGACCCCTTAAATATCATTGTCAATCTCAACAGTGGTATCTAAGTGGTTAAAATGAGGTTAAAAGACCCCCTTGGGCAGGATCTGCTCCATTCAATGGTAATCGTGGGTGCCGACATTGCCATGGTACCCTGGTTTCATTTGATGACCGCAGAATTTAGTAGCCTGTAAGATCCTGCAATAAGCTGGTTCTAAAGGTACCGTCACATGCTGCCATATGGCTTCCATATCGCTGGCGATTTGACGTGAGCGATCATGTTTGTGATCGCTGTGGAGCTGTCACACGTAGCAATCTTGCGTGCGATCTCCGTCAATCCTGCATTCCGGAAATCGCCTGCAGAAGACTGGAAGCGATCTTCCCTTCACACATTGCCGCGTCAAACGCCACAATCGTAGCAGGAATGTGGGCATACTGTTTTGATAGGGGCGTGCTAGAGTGTGTTTCACCACGCCCCAATCACTGCGATTGGTGGATGGAACTGCGTTCCCATTGGTCAGCCTTGCGTGAATGCACGGGTTATCAAATAAGGCGCCTCGGACATGGCCAGCCAATTGGAATACAGTATAACCCACCAATCACCGCAGATGTGGCGCGAAAAAAACAACATCCAAGCACGCCTACGGGAATCATTTCAGGATCGCTGTGAATGTTGCTATCGCCCTGTCACATCGCCTGGTGGATACCGCCTTATTTCACTGCAGTGCAGGGCAATCAGGCGACGCTCCGCGGATGATTTCTCACACGCCACTACGCACATGCGATGTGGTTTCCACATTGCCGAATTCGCGAATTGCCAGGGATCTCACCGGCGATATGGTGGCGTTCATGGCTATGATATCAACTAATGCTTTCACATTGATTCTTTAGAACTAGGGCCAGCTTTAATTAGCTGTATAAATATTTCCTTTATTCATGATATGATGCAATAAATTCACATAGCCATTTTGGCATTCCCTTTAAGGATATAATGTGGTGTGCAGCTGATCTATTGGTAAGTGTTTATATATATATATTTTTTCATGCTTGCACCCACTTAAAAGAGGTGTGCGCCCATATTGATATACATATGGTGGCGTTCGACGGTACCTTTACAGACACAGTCAGGGAATGAAAATTCAAGAAACCGATTAGCTCCTCCACCTAATATTCTCAGGACTCCCAGGCAAACTGGAAGGTGGCTTGGCAACCACTAGTAGCAATAGAATAAAGGTGTAGAATCCAGTGCCACAAAATCTCTTTATATTTCAAAAAATTAAAAATCACACATCCTCCACAGGAGCTTCTGGACGCGTTTCGTGGGTCTAACCCACTTAATCGTCAGTACAATGGCAATACAAACAACAGGAATATATACAATTTAAAAGCAAAACTACCTCCCTCTCGCATGTGTGACAAATATACATCATTTATTTCTATCCAATCATATACTTGCAGATTTAAAAGAGTTAAAAAAAAGGAAGAAAAAGCAAAGATTTGATACCTGAAAATAAAAGAGGAAGAGAAAAGAGAAGAAAAAAAAGAAAGGAGAAGAAGCAAACACCTGATACCTAAAAGTAAAAGAGGAAGAGGAAAAAAAGAAAAAAAAAGAAGAGCAGAGAAAAGCAAAGCAAAGACCTAATACATTAGTAATGCAATGGCATGATAAACTTAAGGATGTAGAAGTGTAGGAATAACTACAACATAGATCATTATTTCATATTGTAAGCTACAAAATACAAGGTTATTACATATTATAAATTGCATATTTTAAGGGAAAAGGTATAATCCTCCAACCACATAACAGTAGGGGGATCCCATAAAGATTTCATTCATGTAATGCATAAACAATACCTCCTTCCCCAATGAATTATTCATACATTATGTATAGCCATCATATTGCAAGTGCACTCAATATACAATACACAAAGAAGCAAATACCATAAAAGGGCCATAGGGCGCAGGATCAATAAAAGTATAGCAAATCAGATCTATAGTTCAGACCCTGCGGGATCCATGCATCAAGCCACAGGATCCACAATTTTTCTTGATTATGTAGTGCTTTCTCCCAATTACCCCCCCCCCCCTATATGGATGGGGTATTCTCTCTATAACCCTGATCTTTAAAGTTTTAAGGTCCCCTGCATGCAAATCCCTAAAATCGTGCGATAAACCTTGCAGGCCTGTTCTGTTGATTTTTAATTGAGATTTGCCCCAGTAATGTGCTCCGACATCCTTACCTTAAGGGATCTGATAGTGCAACCTATGTAATATTTATTACAGCTGCTACACGTAGCCATATACACTACGTGGGATGGAGTTCCCGCCCCTCTCTGGGCCCTGCACACACATAGCCCCGTCGCCTTCATTCCACTTCAGACACTGGTCATACTGGCTCCTGCTTACTGGTAAGTATTCACACCAGTCAGGTTTTTAATACAACAGTTAGGACCGCGTCTGAGATGGGTACACTTTGAAGATAGTGACGTGGCTTAAAATAACTTTTTCTGCGCAAAAAAACGGATTAACTAAGTACCCTGTATTTGTTATACCATTTTTATACTGCACTTGCATTTTAATATTTTTACTGCAGTGTACTGTTGTTTTTTGTCGCAATAGCTTTTTGTTTCCAATTATGCTGGCGGTGTGAACAGGTTCCTACAGACCTGTTCTCTGTGTGCAGGACTCATCTGTGTTATAATTAATTGCCTCTTGCCATGCAAGAGATGGTGTTCCCGCCCCTCTCTGGGCCCTGCACACACATAGCCCCGTCGCCTTCATTCCACTTCAGACACAGGTCATACTGGCTCCTGCTCACTGGTAAGTATTCACACCAGTCAGGTTTTTAATACAACAGTTAGGACCGCGTCTGAGATGGGTACACTTTGAAGATAGTGACGTGGCTTAAAATAACTTTTTCAGCGCAAAAAAACGGATTAACTAAGTACCCTGTATTTGTTATACCATTTTTATACTGCACTTGCATTTTAATATTTTTACTGCAGTGTACTGTTGTTTTTTGTCGCAATAGCTTTTTGTTTCCAACTAAACTAAAACTGATTTATTTTTTGAGCCAGTTGATGAGTGTATGCTGTCAGGATCCTAGTGGCAGCAGCATACACCTAAGGTCTTCCTATGTCCCCCAATGAAGCAATAAATGTTATTTATTAATGATTTTGTTTGATTTACCTCTTTGGTTTAACTGTATAAAAATTGAAAGTTTGAGAATTGCAAAGTTTTCAGAATTTTCACCAAAATCCTGATATTTTCACAAATAAACGCAAAAAATAGCGATCTAAATTTACCACTAACATAAAGTACAATATGTCAAAATAAGGTCAGAATCAATGAGATCCTTTAAAGTGTTCCTAAGTTATTACCTCATAAAGTAACACTGGTCATATTTCCAAAATTGGCTCAGTCACTAAAGCCTAAAAGTATTGTATGGCGATAGTACTTGGACATTGAGGATATGTTAAATTAATACCTTATCAATCCATGTATTGTCGATGTACAGAATGGAAAGCACATGACACTAATGATAGCCTACATAAAAAAAGTTGCATCATGCACCAGTCTGGGATTATTTTTGGACTAGACTAATGCTTTTACACAGTAAATTTCTTCTGACAGGCACGCAGAGCTACCCATGGATCCTGTCTTGTCTAAAATTTGCATACATTACGGGCCTGAGTGTTACGAATTAAGACTATTGGGTTTTAGCCTGAAGGGTTGGCATATTTGAACAATAATAATTATTATTGTGTGGATAACAAATGGCAGCATTATGAGCATGTACAAAATGGTCATATATATATATTAGAATCTGAGAGTCCTCAGTGGTTGATACCTTTTAATGGCCAACTGAGAAGATGGTAAAAGATAGCAAGCTTTCAAGACACTATGGGCCCTTCATCAGGCTTAATTATATGAAAATGTTTGTACCCTGTAAGCCAGTAGTTTGAAAGGTATCAACCACTGAAGACTCA
>JARQOC010000003.1:670877091-671075257 GCA_033576535.1 Allobates femoralis
GACTGCCGACTAGTGAGCGGAGTGTGGCACGGAATAAGCGCTTGTGACATGGCGGAGCCTGGCGAATGCATCCAAATCGATGGTAATGGGTCACGCTAGAGCGGTGGCCAGTCACATATCCCGTGTGTATGAAAGTAGCGGTCCGGGGCTATGTGTGCGTAGTACAAGTGTTTGCCTTGTCACGCACGATCAGCGCTTGTGACAGCCGCGTGTGCAGATTGAACTGAGGTGCGTTTGTGTGCCACACATTAGCGTCTTACAAAAGACAGTATGTGCGTTTTCTGTCACAAATCTGTGACAACTGTGGCGAAGTATGTGTATGTATACAGGCTGAATGGGGTTTAATATATGTGCTGACAGATGTGAATGTAGTGGATCAGCTTCCAAGGCACCAAGTCAAAGATCTGTGTGACAGTGTATTAGCAAACACCTGACAAGAATATGTCCTGCATCAATGTGCTGTGTGCAGGGGACCCTCTGCCTACAACAAAATAAAGGATCATGTACGCACAATGGCCACAAACACTGTTGGGCAAAAGACTTTCAGAAAAACATGGCTACCCACACATATTGTGTGCACAATCCCAGCCAATAGGTGGCTATGACATCCCAGGCCCCCACCCAACCCTGCATCACATTGCCCTCCTCCACCAAGTAATCAGGCTCACACAGATTATGTTGGATCCAACAGAAAAAGGTTTAATATATTGCATGAATCTTGACCTTGTCTTGTGCAAACAAAATATACATAAAGTAAAAACATTGTAGAATTCAAGAGCAGGTGACATTAATCAGGCAAATTCAATGGATAAGCAAATCACCACACATTGCAAACTGTGCATGGAAAAAATACCAAAATAACCTAAACTAACTAACTAAATAACTACATAATGAAAACTCATGCACATAATGAAAACAAAGAGAATGGAAAAGGTCAACCAAACATTAAAGGGGTGCAGCTAACCTGCTGTCACCTTCATTGAAAACACAAAAAGCAACTCCCAGAGCCAGCCACATTATATGGCCTGGTCCTGCCAGCTCACTGCACCAGACCCATTGAAGTAGGAGCAGTAAGCTTCTCTACTGTCCCTGGCCTCCTGCCGAGTGCGGCCATGGCTCTGCGGCTGGAGTGGCACAATCACATGGGCCTCATCACGCCAAGACCCTGGACGGAGCTCCCCTGTTGTAGCGTCTGCATTATCTACATAACCTCCTGGCGTGTATGATGCCCTATCCCTACGACGCAGGAAGTTATGTAGCACACAGCAGGCCACCACTACCGCGTCAATAGACTCCGGTTTCATATGTATAGGTGTATGAAAAATCCGGAATCTATTGGCCATTATCCCAAACGCATTTTCAACTACACGGCGGGCCCGGGATAGCCGGTAGTTGAAAATGCGTCTCTCAGAAGTAAGGGCCCTCTGGGATATGGCCGCAGTAGGTGTTCCTGAAGTGGGAATGCTTCATCCGCCACAAACGCAAAGTTGAGATGTTCGGTCGTGTGCTCATTTGAGGGTAAGTTTAGCCCACCATTCCCTAGTAGTGTTGCCAAGGAGCTTAGGGCAAACACACCCCCATCTGAGTTGCGACCGGGCATTCCAACATCCACGTAGAGGAACTCATAGTTGGCATCTACTACAGCCATGAGGATTATACTACAATACCCTTTGTAATTGAAATACAAAGAGCCAGAGTGGGCAGGTTTGGTAATCCTCACGTGCTTACCATCCAATGCCCCGCCACAGTTGGGGAAGTTCCACCGGGTTTCAAACCCTTGGCCCACTTCCAGCCATTCTGCGGCGGTTAATGGCATTTTCATGTAGGCTGGCTGCAGAGCTCTCCAGATGGCCCAACACGTTTCAGGGATCAGGCGGCTCAGCAGGGGCAGGGAGACACGTGACACGTATGTGAGGGATGTCATGGACTGCCCTGTAGCCAGGAACCGCAAAGTGATCGCCAACCGCTCAGCAGCTGATACTGATGGGCGCATTATAGTGTCCTGACACGCTATCATTGGCCCAACACGCTCCAATAGGAAGGTGAAACAGTCCTCGGGCATACGGAGATAGTTTCGGTAATCATCAGGACAGTTAAGCTCCAGCTCCCGCAACAGCTGCATGTGGCCCCGGGTTTCCCGCCTCAGAAGCCAATCACGGGTCCACATCCGCCGCTGTCTGCGCCTCATCAACCTTTCATACCGATCCTGATACCACATTTGCTCTTCCACCAATGCAAGAGCCACGATAACATTGCGGTCATGGATATTCTGCATCCTCAATATCAGCACCTGTAGATGTGAAAGCACAACATGAGTACATAGACCAAAATGTGTGCAAGTCAGCAGGTTCAGCAAGCCACACCTCTTTTCCATTACACACTATAGCCAAGAGGATGGCATCTCTTGTGTGGGCCCAAAACACAACCCTGAAGCAAGGACGCAAACACCCAGTAGTCACCCCAAACAACATGGCACACGGCGATTGAGAGTGGCCTCCTCTACATCAACGTCAATGGGAGCTCCCAAAATTCACACATCTGCACCTAGGTGAGTTAGAAAGGGACATGTGTCACCAATAATGTTGGTCAAACAGGTCCCATAATCCATTACACAGCCCATAATGTCAATTGATTACAGTAAAAATGAGAAGAATAACGAATGTGACGTACCCCGATATGGAAGGTTGAGGAAGGCTACATGAACCAAACAACATTGCACATGACTGCGGATGGTTACCCATGGTGTAATTGGTTTTTGAAGGTGTCATTTTAAATACACATGTATGCCATGTCTGGCGCCCAACACCTCAAAGCCCTGTGTCATCCCATTCCCGTTGAACACAGTCTCCATTGGCCACAACCAGTATGCAGAAATCGATCCAGTCGACATGAGTGACACAGTTCCGTCTACAGTCATGCATCCATTCTCCTGTATGTTGTCTGCAAACAAACACAGCAATGTATCTCAACAAAAGTATCAAGGCCCACACAAAATGCCGTATCCTAACCCACACACTACACTATATGTCGTCCCCAAAAATACAAACCCCTATATCGGCCGCTACACCAGTCTCCGGCGCTCTCCAAGAACATCAACATATGCACCCCACCCTGCGCCAATTCCATGTGTGTCCACAAAAACTTACCTAATGGGTCTGGCCAGCAAGCGTAATGTTTGGCGGCATGGGCAGCTTTTAAAGGGCCGCCAACCTATCACGATTCAGCGATCTCCACCAATTAGCGGAAGGCAAATCCGCACCCAGGTGCCCCTTCAGGATGTGCATTATTGTGTCCGCTGTGATTGGTGTCCCGGACTATAAAGCAGGTCAATGGCCACTGCTCCGTGTCCAGACGTCGATGTGCATTGAGCTACTAGTGTCCTGTTTGACTTCTGTTGCTCTGACGGTAAGCCTCTTTAGCGGTTTGTAAGAAAATGTAATGAACGCAGCTGGTTCTGGCACAGGCAGCTTAGGCGATGTGTGTATGGCCATGTTTGAAGCGGCATGCAAATATTGAACACGTAATATTAAATATGTGAACCTTATTCTGTGTCGCCCAGTAGCCAGGTAGTGCCTCTACTTATATAGTGTAAGTATGTATTGCACCTTCTGCTTTTTGGCAATGGTAAAAGAGCACGGTGTTATTTCTTTGGCTGGTACTTCACATCAACATTTCAGGGGTGGTGGAATTGTGGCGGACATTCCAGGGATGTTGGGTACATGGGTTAAAATGGGACTTCCACGTCTGGAGGAACACCTACATGATCATGTGGGTGCACATTACATGTAGTATGTGCAGTGTTGGCACACACCCAGCCCGCCTTTCTCATATAGTGACCCCTTACCATTGTGGACACTGGCCAGGTACTAGTTAGCACACAACGTGTTAGGTCACATGTTGCCCTCTACAGGTATGTACGCACACACCGTGTCAAGGTGTGTTGCAATAGGTACATTGGGGACAGAAATCATGTTTGAAACATCTGTAGGTGGACACCGATATCCGGGGCTTGATATTGGCAGCATACATGTGTTTGAGTTAGTAGCGGTCTGAGATTGAGAAAATGGCACACTCATGGCCAGTTTCACTCCACAAAATAGCTGCATAGATGATCACTGTAGAAAGTTAATGATTATGTGTATGATTGTGGCAAGTTTTGAAATGTCGGTATGCCTTGTGTTGTGACGGTGTTTTTGTTTTTTTTTAATTTTTCATCGGCAGATGCCGACGGGTACTGTGGAATTGGAATCCCAGCTTCTCACGGAGTATCAGCGGCACGAATGTTTGTGGCGCAGCTCGCTGCCCGAATATAAAAATCGGGCAGCGAGGGCCGAGGCCTACAGGAGTCTTGTGGCTCTGGCAAATCGGTTGGAGCCAAGGGTAGGCAAGACGTGGGACCAGCAAATGGTGGCACTTAAGATCAAAAACATGAGGTCGGCGTTCATGCGGGCTCACATTCAGTACCAGCGTCGTCGCTCAGGGGCTGGAGCAGAGGAGGTACCATCACCTACCCTATGGTACTATCCCCTGTTCACCTTCATCCTGGGCGAGGTTTGCCCGCATAGAACGACCACCAACTGCCCCGTTGCTGCGTCCCATGTAGGCCCGGCTGCATCACCACCTGCGCCACAGGAGGTGGGTAATTGTGTGACAGTGGTGGCCACAATGTTTCCTTCACATGTGTGCTTCGATAAATCCTTCACACCAAATGTGTTGGCATATTTACCTCCTTGCTGCGGCACACCTTGGGGTGTCAATCTATCTGCCCTCCTTCCATGACTTGCCAGACTTTTCTATTCTATGCTTCCAGCCGTATTGCAATGTTGCTTCTTCCACAACATCTTGGTATGTTTAGGTTAGTTATTTAAGGGTTTCAAGATAGCAGGTGGTTTGTTCTCAAACAGCCACATAGTACCATGTAGTAAATGGTGCTGTCTCACATGTGTGTTGGCTTTGTTGCCAGTGGGTTAAAGGTAATTGAGTGAGGGGTGGATTCTCACCATAAAGAAGTCCTAATGGGAAGGTGCCCAATATGTGTCATTGGCCAGCACAGCCCCCAGTATCAAGGTGTTGTGGTGACATGTCCTAATATTGGATTACGGCTACGTGACAAACAACTAATTATGTATTTAGCTGAGCTCCTGGAATGGTCGAGGTGAGTGTACAGGAGAACCACTGGTGTTGGGGTCTTGAACCTTATTTGCTTTACTGTGTTATTCCTCATTTTCCATTCTGGTAGTTGGCCTTGGTGTGTGTGGGAGTGGTATATAGAGTCCTGTTGTGAATGTATACAGTTGATATTGCCTCCACTAATGCTTTTTTTTTTTTTTTTTTCCCCACCCACAGGCCCCAGAAGAGGACGGCTCCATTGCCGAGGATTCTGTTGCTGATGATGCTCAGCCCATGACATCTGGGGCTGAGCAGGAGGGCGGGCGAGTGATGTGGGTCCAGGCCCAGGTCCCAGCTCCAGGATCCGTCGCCGCCGACGTCCTGCACCACCTGAGACGGAGCTGGCGACCTGGGCCCGACGCGTGTTGTTGGATGAACAGCGGACCCACATGGACACCGACGCCCTCTACATGAGCAACAGAATGCGAGGGATGGAGCCGCTCCAGAAGAAGATCCTTCTGAGGGTCTTCCACAATGCCGCTGATGCTGCCGATGATGGGGCCCTTCAATGGGGCTGCCACGTCCCCCCCCCCATGCAACACACCTTGTGGCCCCTTTCACCAGCTGCCCCATCTCGGCCCGTGAGAAGACCGGCCCCGCCACAGTCACCCCATCCCCCCTCAACACATCGTCGTTCAACCAGACGTTCTGGGGCAGGTCGGGGCTGCCCTCAGAGGAGGGGGGATGCGGCATTGTCAGAGCCGACAGAAGAGGAGTAATTTGGACACTAGTAGCCAATGCACAGAATTGGCAGTCTGGACTTTATAATTTCAGGAATTGCGTTTTATATGTTATTTTGTTGATTGAGTTTTGGGCAAAATTTGTGGGTTTTTTTTTAATTTTTTTTCCACAAAAATTCTATTATTTGTAATTTATTTTAAATTCCAGGCCTGGAATAAATTTTATTTATTAACACAATTGTGTATTCATTTCAGAATAAGGATTGTGTGGGTTTTTGGGGGTGAATGTAATTGTGGCCAATAATAGGTTTCCCCAAGCCACACAATATGGGCCAGTGCTCGCTCAGCAGGATCACCATCGGTTCATTTGGAATGTCTTAGCACATTCACAAAGGGATGTTGTGATGTGCCTCACATAGTTAGGTTATGGTGAGGTTTGGTCACCAAATATTAGTAAGGTCACATGAAGGAGCGTATAACAAAGTTAGAACAGCATTGTATTGTAAACATACATGTGTCACAGACATTTGCCATCATACAAGGAAGGCTTAGGCCAGATGGGGCTAGCCAGTCCACACTTGTGATGGTCCCAATGTGGGACAGTATAGGGATTGTAGCAGATGGGCTAGCCAGTCACATTGTGAGGTCCCAAGGGACAGTATAGGGATTTAGCAATGGGCTAGCCAGTCCACACTTGTGATGGTCCCAATGTGGGACACTATAAGAAAAGAGCCCAACGGGGGCAAAAAAAAAAAAAAAACAATATTTTCACTTTTGCAAGGCAACAAGCCAACGTGTGAAAATTTTAGGGTCCAACAAGGACAACTGTTTGTGGGGCCATGTTTGGCCAGGATACAATGCATCCCTCAAATTCATGGGTGTGAACCATGGTGTGGGTGTAGGGCCGCCAGCATTTGAGCCAGGCGGCCAAGGTCCTGCAGGCCACGCTGTAGAGCAGTGGTCAAACGGGCCACAAATGCCTGATGGGCCTGGATGAATTCCTCCATGGTAGGGGCACCTGTATTGGGAGTAAACACAAACTTTAGTACACAGTCGTCACTGCTGATGGTTAGTCATGACTGGCCGCAACCATCCACTTACCCTGTTCCTCCAAATCCAGTTCACCATCAGACGGGGAGGGAGATGGGGTCAAGCTCCATCCATATGAGCCCGCACGTTCACCATCTGGAAAAAGGGTGAACCAACATGGTTTAC
Organism: Allobates femoralis; assembly: GCA_033576535.1. Lineage (NCBI taxonomy): Eukaryota > Metazoa > Chordata > Amphibia > Anura > Aromobatidae > Allobates > Allobates femoralis. The sequence continues at coordinate 670,884,156 of JARQOC010000003.1, forward strand.
TTTGTTTACATAAATTGTTTGGCCCCAGATGAAATTGAAGCAACAGTGTGCAGGGTGTCTGTGGCAACATAACACACTTACCACCATAGTCACTGTGTGGGGACATGGTCACCCCAGGACTCGCCACTGAGCTGGAGACAGTGGGAGGTGGTGTTACTCCCGGGCTGGGGCTCCGTGGCCACATTATGTGGTTCAGGGGTAACAGTGGTCCTGGGCTACGGGGCAAAGACTCCTCTGGGCCGCCAGGTACTTGCTGCTCCTCGCCCTCCTGTGGGGAGTTGATGTGTTCCTCCAGCAGCCAGGCAGATGGGGACAGCTGGTCACACTCCAGCGGGCTGCCAGGTGCGGACTGGTCCTCCACGTCCTCTGTCCCGGTGGGTGACGGGACGTCTGGCTCCTGAGGCCCGGGGGAAGGTGTTGACCCTGGGGACAAGGGTGCCACTTGAGCCTGATGTGGTGGGGTTCTTGATGGGCCACCTGGGGGTGGGGCATGGGGCCCTTCTTCTGATGAGGATTCAGCATCTAGTTTGAAATTTGAACATAAAAGACGTAATAAGATCATGCCTACACATTGTTGTCCTACAAAGAGCTTGTGTGGGTATGTATTTGACGGCTAAGGCTGGGGTCACACACACACAGATATGTGGCCAGATATTGTTGACAGATCTCTGGTTGCAGTGAAAGCATGGACACATTGTTCCATTTTGAGGCTGTCTCCAAATGTCAACATGTGACCATGATTTGACTGCAAACAGAGATCTGCAAACAATATGTGGGCAGATATCTGTGTGTGTGACCCCAGCCTTACTTAGCATCAACCAGGTGATGCTGGATGCATACACTCATGTTGTATGCATGGACTGTGCGTGTGAGACATTTTTAGGCCTGACTGGATGAGCACAACACTGTGAAGATGTGTTTGATTGTGTAGGCCACACTGTCCCTTGTCATATGTTTCCATCATTTTTTGTGTATTGTGGGACATGCACATGTGGCGGTGTGTGTTTTGGGGCAACAATCACTCACCACGCAGCCTGGCAATCCTGGCACGGATGTCCAGTATGCGACCTGGGCACTTGTGCTTCAAGTCAGCGATCTTTTTTTGGATCGCTTTGACTGTCCTCTGTACCCCCAGTTGGCAGAGCAGGGCCCGCTGGATCCGCCGCACGGTGCACCGATTGCGCAGCCTGGGGTGGCGGTGGTGATGGTGGCCCCAATAGTCCCGACGGTCGCAATGATCAATGAGGATGATCAGCTCCGCCATCCCCCATGTTGCGGCGCGGTGCACGGCTGCCATGACTGCTATGGTGTGTGCAGAGGCGGGGCTGGCACCTTGCAGGCAGAGTGAAAATGAAACCAACGTCATGACGTCATTACGACCGCTGTGGGGGTGACGCACCTTTATAAGTAGCCCAACACGCAGTGACTCGCCCGACACACTTATGCGGCCCCTACTGCAGAAGACCCACAGTGCAGTCCGTACAACACGGCTCTGATCTGTCTACTGGGTAATCTCCTCCGATGTGCTATGGGATTGTGTGCATCTGTGTGCGCGCTGCGCGCACTGCCAGACCCGGAACACTTCTACGGCAGCTGCTGTGCAATAAGCCAGAGCGGTACGTAACACACACTTGTGCGCTGTGTCCCGCATTATTCGTTATCATGTTGATAGGATGTGCACACTGTATGTAGATCATGGGCCATTTATGATTTTACGTTCAAGTGGGTGTCCGCGTAATTGTACTACTATCTGATCGTGCATACGGCGCGTATGTGTAGTGCTGAAGGGACAGCTCATCCAAGATGGAGGGCTGTGAGGCAAGGGCCAATCGTAACGCAGCATCTTCCACCAATGATCGCTGAAGGGGCGCGGTATCACGGAGCATGGGTGACGCCTTAGCCACATTGCAGCTACATCGCCGGGTGTCCAGAGTTCCCTTCTGTTCCTTCTTTACACGCCGATACAGCTCGCTACAATCGGCGATGTAGCCATCTGTTTATGGGCAGTGCACGGATGCAGAGGTATCTGTAGCCGGCTGTGTCGTCCCGTCTTCAGACGCCGCTACTACGGGCGATATTGGCGCGACAAGCTACATTTGTAGCCTGTAGCGGGTTGTATGCATCCTGTTGTGGCGGCGTGTAAAGGTACCATTATGGTACCTTTACACGCCGCCACAACAGGATGGATACCAACGGCAACTTCACGTGCACGAGCACGGCCGAACGGTTACCAACGGGAACCGCACCCTCTTTACACGCCGCCACAAGGTGCGCTACGCTACGCTACATCTACAGCTAGATACATCGCCGGGTGTCGCAAGTAGCCGTCGGTAGCTCAGCGTACCAGCTTTACACACCGCCACCACAGAGTGATCTGGGAGCAACAAAGGCAGGACGTAAAACAAATAGGCGTGCCACAGACCTGTACGCCGCGCCCAAACCACAACCATTGGCCAACACTACGGAGTTGTGATTGGGCACGACGGAAAGGGCGGATGGCCGAGACGTGCCGTACTAGTGAGCGGAGTGTGGCACGGAATAAGCGCTTGTGACATGGCGGAGCCTGGCGAATGCATGGAAATCGATGGTAATGGGTCACGCTAGAGCGGTGGCCAGTCACATATCCCATGTGTATTAAAGTAGCGGTCCGGGGCTATGTGTGCGTAGTACAAGTGTTTGCCTTGTCACGCACGATCAGCGCTTGTGACAGCCGCGTGTGCCGATTGCACTGAGGTGCGTTTGTGTGCCACACATTAGCGGCTTACAAAAGACAGTATGTGCGTTTTCTGTCAAAAATCTGTGACAACTGTGGCGAAGTATGTGTATGTATACAGGCTGAATGGGGTTTAATATATGTGCTGACAGATGTGAATGTAGTGGAACAGCTTCCAAGGCACCAAGTCAAAGATCTGTGTGACAGTGTATTAGCAAACACCTGACAAGAATATGTCCTGCATCAATGTGCTGTGTGCAGGGGACCCTCTGCCTACAACAAAATAAAGGATCATGTACGCACAATGGCCACAAACACTGTTGGGCAAAAGACTTTCAGAAAAACATGGCTACCCACACATATTGTGTGCACAATCCCAGCCAATAGGTGGCTATGACATCCCAGGCCCCCACCCAACCCTGCATCACATTGCCCTCCTCCACCAAGTAATCAGGCTCACACAGATTATGTTGGATCCAACAGAAAAAGGTTTAATATATTGCATGAATCTTGACCTTGTCTTGTGCAAACAAAATATACATAAAGTAAAAACATTGTAGAATTCAAGAGCAGGTGACATTAATCAGCCAAATTCAAGGGATAAGCAAATCACCACACATTGCAAACTGTGCATGGGAAAAATACCAAAATAACCTAAACTAACTAACTAACTAACTACATAATGAAAACTCATGTACATAATGAAAACAAAGATAATGGAAAAGGTCAACCAAACATTAAAGGGGTGCAGCTAACCTGCTGTCACCTCCATTGAAAACACAAAAAGCAACTCCCAGAGCCAGCCACATTATATGGCCTGGTCCTGCCAGCTCACTGCACCAGACCCATTGAAGTAGGAGCAGTAAGCTTCTCTACTGTCCCTGGCCTCCTGCCGAGTGCGGCCATGGCTCTGCGGCTGGAGTGGCACAATCACATGGGCCTCATCACGCCAAGACCCTGGACGGAGCTCCCCTGTTGTAGCGTCGGCATTATCTACATAACCTCCTGGCGTGTATGATGCTCTATCCCTACGACGCAGGAAGTTGTGCAGCACACAGCAGGCCACCACTACCGCGTCAATAGACTCCGGTTTCATATGTATAGGTGTATGAAAAATCCGGAATCTATTCGCCATTATCCCAAACGCATTTTCAACTACACGGCGGGCCCGGGATAGCCGGTAGTTGAAAATGCGTCTCTCAGACGCCCTCTGGGGATATGGCCGCAGTAGGTGTTCCTGAAGTGGGAATGCTTCATCCGCCACAAACGCAAAGTTGAGATGTTCGGTCGTGTGCTCATTTGAGGGTAAGTTTAGCCCACCATTCCCTAGTAGTGTTACCAAGGAGCTTAGGGCAAACACCCCCCCATCTGAGTTCCGACCAGGCATTCCAACATCCACGTAGAGGAACTCATAGTTGGCATCTACTACAGCCATGAGGATTATACTACAATACCCTTTGTAATTGTAATACAAAGAGCCAGAGTGGCCAGGTTTGGTAATCCTCACGTGCTTACCATCCAATGCCCCGCCACAGTTGGGGAAGTTCCACCGGGTTTCAAACCCTCGGGCCACTTCCAGCCATTCTGCGGCGGTTAAAGGCATTTTCATGTAGGCTGGCTGCAGAGCTCTCCAGATGGCCCAACACGTTTCAGGGATCAGGCGGCTCAGCAGGGGCAGGGAGACACGTGACACGTATGTGAGGGATGTCATGGACTGCCCTGTAGCCAGGAACCGCAAAGTGATCGCCAACCGCTCAGCAGCTGATACTGATGGGCGCATTATAGTGTCCTGACGCGCTATCATTGGCCCTACACGCTCCAATAGGAAGGTGAAACAGTCCTCGGGCATACGGAGATAGTTTCGGTAATCATCAGGACAGTTAAGCTCCAGCTCCCGCAACAGCTGCATGTGGCCCCGTGGTTCCTCAGAAGCCAATCACGGGTCCACATCCGCCGCTGTCTGCGCCTCATCAACCTTTCATACCGATCCTGATACCACATTTGCTCTTCCACCAACGCAAGAGCCACGATAACATTGCGGTCATGGATATTCTGCATCCTCAATATCAGCACCTGTAGATGAGAAAGCACAACATGAGTACATAGACCAAAATGTGTGCAAGTCAGCATCTTGAGCAAGCCACACCTCTTTTCCATTACACACTATAGCCAAGAGGATGGGATCTCTCGTGTCGGCCCAAAACACAACCCTGAAGCAAGGACGCCAAACACACAGTAGTCACCCCAAACAACATGGCACACGGCGATTGAGAGTGGCCTCCTCTACATCAACGTCAATGGGAGCTCCCAAAATTCACACATCTGCACCTAGGTGAGTTAGAAAGGGACATGTGTCACCAATAATGTTGGTCAAACAGGTCCCATAATCCATTACACAGCCCATAATGTCAATTGATTACAGTAAAAATGAGAAGAATAACGAATGTGACGTACCCCGATATGGAAGGTTGAGGAAGGCTACATGAACCAAACAACATTGCACATGACTGCGGATGGTTACCCATGGTTTAATTGGTATTTGAAGGTGTCATTTTAAATACACATCTATGCCATGTCTGGCGCCCAACACCTCAAAGCCCTGTGTCATCCCATTCCCGTTGAACACAGTCTCCATTGGCCACAACCAGTATGCAGAAATCGATCCAGTCGACATGAGTGACACAGTTCCGTCTACAGTCATGCATCCATTCTCCTGTATGTTGTCTGCAAACAAACACAGCAATGTATCTCAACAAAAGTGTCAAGGGCCACACAAAATGCCGGATCCTAACCCACACACTACACTATATCTCGTCCCCAACAATACAAACCCCTATATCGGCCGCTACAGCAGTCTCCGGCGCTCTCCAAAAACATCAACATATGCACCCCACCCTGCGCAAATTCCATGTGTGTCCACAAAAACTTACCTAATGGGTCTGGCCAGCAAGCGTAATGTTTGGCGGGATGGGCAACTTTTAAAGGGCCGCCAACCTATCACGATTCAGCGATCTCCACCAATTAGCGGAAGGCAAATCCACACCCAGGTGCCCCATCAGGATGTGCATAATTGTGTCCGCTGTGATTGGTGTCCCGGACTATAAAGGCAGGTCAATGGCCACTGCTGCTTGTCCAGACGTCGATGTGCATTGAGCTACTAGTGTCCTGTTTGACTTCTGTTGCTCTGACGGTAAGCCTCTTTAGCGGTTTGTAATAAAATGTAATGAACGCAGCTGGTTCTGGCACACGCAGCTTAGGCGATGTGTGTATGGCCATGTTTGAAGCGGCATGCAAATATTGAACACGTAATATTAAATATGTGTACCTTATTCTGTGTCGCCCAGTAGCCAGGTAGTGCCTCTACTCATATAGTGTAAGTATGTATTGCACCTTCTGCTTTTTGGCAATGGTACAAGAGCACGGTGTTATTTCTTTGGCTGGTACTTCACATCAACATTTCAGGGGTGGTAGAATTGTGGCGGACATTCCAGGGATGTTGGGTACATGTGTTAAAATGGTACTTCCACGTCTGGAGGAACACCTACATGATCATCTGGGTGCACATTACATGTAGTATGTGCAGTGTTGGCACACACCCAGCCCGCCTTTCTCATATAGTGACCCCTTACCATTGTGGACACTGGCCAGGTACTAGTTAGCACACAACGTGTTAGGTCACATGTTGCCCTCTACAGGTATGTACGCACACACCGTGTCAAGGTGTGTAGCAATAGGTACATTGGGGACTGAAATCATGTTTGAAACATCTGTAGGTGGACACCGATATCCGGGGCTTGATATTGGCAGCATACATGTGTTTGAGTTAGTAGCGGTCTGAGATTGAGAAAATGGCACACTCATGGCCAGTTTCACTCCACAAAATAGCTGCATAGATAATCCCTGTAGAAAGTTAATGATTATGTGTATCATTGTGGCAAGTTTTGAAATGTCGGTATGGCTAGTGTTGTGACTGTGTGTTTTTTGTGTATTTTGTCATCGGCAGATGCCGAGGGGTACTGTGGAATTGGAATCCCAGCTTCTCACGGAGTATCAGCGGCACGAATGTTTGTGGCGCAGCTCGCTGCCCGAATATAAAAATCGGGCAGCGAGGGCCGAGGCCTACAGGAGTCTTGTGGCTCTGGCAAATCGCTTGGAGCCAAGGGTAGGCAAGACGTGGGACCAGCATATGGTGGCACTTAAGATCAAAAACATGAGGTCGGCGTTCATGCGGGCTCACATTCTGTACCAGCGCCGTCGCTCAGGGGCTGGAGCTGAGGAGGTACCATCACCTACCCTATGGTACTATCCCCTCTTCACCTTTATCCTGGGCGAGGTTCGCCCGCATCAAACGACGACCAACTGCCCCATTGCTGCGTCCCATGTAGGCCCGGCTGCATCACCATCTGCGCCACAGGAGGTGGGTAATTGTGTGACAGTGGGGGCCACAATGTTTCCTTCACATGTGTGCTTCTATAAATCCTTCACACCAAATGTGTTGGCATATTTTCCTCCTTGCTGCGGCACACCTTGGGGTGTCAATCTATCTGCCCTCCTTCCATGACTTGGCAGACTTTTCTATTCTATGGTTCCAGCCGTATTGCAATGTTGCTTCTTCCACAACATCTTGGTATGTTTAGGTTAGTTATTTAAGGGTTTCAAGATAGCAGGTGGTTTGTTCTCAAACAGCCACATAGTACCATGTAGTAAATGGTGCTGGCTCACATGTGTGTTGGCTTTGTTGCCAGTGGGTTAAAGGTAATTGACTGAGGAGTGGATTCTCACCATAAAGGAGTCCTAATGGAAAGGTGGCCAATATGTGTCATTGGCCAGCACAGCCCCCAGTATCAAGGTGTTGTGGTGACATGTCCTAATATTGGATTACGGCTACGTGACAAACAACTAATTATGTATTGAGCTGAGCTCCTGGAATGGTCGAGGTGAGTGTACAGGAGAACCACTGGTGTTGGGGTCTTGAACCTTATTTGCTTTACTGTGTTATTCATCATTTTCCATTCTGGTAGTTGGGCTTGGTGTGTGTGGGAGTGGTATCTAGAGTCCTGTTGTGAATGTATACAGTTGATAGTGCCTCCACTAATGGTTTTTTTTTTTTTTCCCCCACCCACAGGCCCCAGAAGAGGACGGCTCCATTGCCGAGGATTCTGTTGCTGATGATGCTCAGCCCATGTCATCTGGGGCTGAGCAGGAGGGCGGGGCGAGTGATGTGGGTCCAGGCCCAGGTCCCAGCTCCGGGATCCGTCGCCGCCGACGTCCTGCACCACCAGAGACGGAGCTGGCGACCTGGGCCCGACGCGTGCTGTTGGATGAACAGCGGACCCACATCGACAGCGACGCCCTCTACATGAGCAACAGAATGCGAGGGATGGAGCCGCTCCAGAAAAAGATCCTTCTGAGGGTCTTCCACAATGCCGCTGATGCTGCCGATGATGGGGCCCTTCAATGGGGCTGCCACGTCCCCCCCCCCATGCAACACACCTTGTGGCCCCTTTCACCAGCTGCCCCATCTCGGCCCGTGAGAAGACCGGCCCCGCCACAGTCACCCCATCCCCCCTCAACACGTCGTCGTTCAACCAGACGTTCTGGGGCAGGTCGGGGCTGCCCTCAGAGGAGGGGGGATGCGGCATTGTCAGAGCCGACAGAAGAGGAGTAATTTGGACACTAGTAGCCAATGCACAGAATTGGCAGTCTGGACTTTATAATTTCAGGAATGGCCTTTGATATGTATATTTTGTGGAATGATTTTTGGCCAAAATTTGTGGTTTTTTAATTTTTTTTTCCCCAAAAATTATATTCTTTGTAATTTATTTTTATATCCAGCCTGGATTAAAATTATTTTGATTAACACAATTGTGTATTCATTTAAGATTAAGGATTGTGGGGGTTTTTGGGGGTGAATGTAATTGTGGCCAATAATAGGTTTCCCCAAGCCACACAATATGGGCCAGTGCTCGCTGAGCACGATCACCATCGGTTCATTTGGAATGTCTTAGCACATTCACAAAGGGATGTTGTGATGTGCCTCACATAGTTAGGTTATGGTGAGGTTTGGTCACCAAATATTAGTAAGGTCACATGAAGGAGCGTATAACAAAGTTAGAACAGCATTGTATTGTAAACATACATGTGTCACAGACATTTGCCATCATACAAGGAATGCTTAGGCCAGATGGGGCTAGCCAGTCCACACTTGTGATGGTCCCAATGTGGGACAGTATAGGGATTGTAGGGCACATTGGCCTAGCCAGTCCACACTTGTGATGGTCCCAATGTGGGACAGTATAGGGATTGTAGGGCACATTGGCCTAGCCAGTCCACACTTGTGATGGTCCCAATGTGGGACAGTATAGGGATTGTAGGGCACATTGGCCTAGCCAGTCCACACTTGTGATGGTCCCAATGTGGGACACTATAAGAAAAGAGCCCAACGGGGGCAAAAAAAAATAAAACCAATATTTTCACTTTTGCAAGGCAACAAGCCAACGTGTGAAAATTTTAGGGTCCAACAAGGACAACTGTTTGTGGGGCCATGTTTGGCCAGGATACAATGCATCCCTCAAATTCATGGGTGTGATCCATGGTGTGGGTGTAGGGCCGCCAGCATTTGAGCCAGGCGGGCAAGGTCCTGCAGGCCACGCTGTAGAGCCGTGGTCAAACGGGCCACAAATGCCTGATGGGCCTGGATGAATTCCTCCATGGTAGGGGCACCTGTATTGGGAGTAAACACACACTTTAGTACACAGTCGTCACTGCTGATGGTTAGTCATGACTGGCCACAACCATCCACTTACCCTGTTCCTCCAAATCCAGTTCACCATCAGACGGGGAGGGAGATGGGGTCAAGCTCCATCCATATGAGCCCGCACGTTCACCATCTGGAAAAATGGTGAACCAACATGGTTTACTTTGTTTACATAAATAGTTTTGGCCCAGATGAAATTTAAGCAACAGTGTGCAGGGTGTCTGTGGCAACATAACACACTTACCACCATAGTCACTGTGTGGGGACATGGTCACCCCAGGACTCGCCACTGAGCTGGAGACAGTGGGAGGTGGTGTTACTCCCGGGCTGGGGCTCCGTGGCCACATTATGTGGTTCAGGGGTAATAGTGGTCCTGGGCTACGGGGCAAAGACTCCTCTGGGCCGCCAGGTACTTGCAGCTCCTCGCCCTCCTGTGGGGAGTTGATGTGTTCCTCCAGCAGCCAGGCAGATGGGGACAGCTGGTCACACTCCAGCGGGCTGCCAGGTGCGGACTGGTCCTCCACGTCCTCTGTCCCGGTGGGTGACGGGACGTCTGGCTCCTGAGGCCCGGGGGAAGGTGTTGACCCTGGGGACAAGGGTGCCACTTGAGCCTGATGTGGTGGGGTTCTTGATGGGCCACCTGGGGGTGGGGCATGGGGCCCTTCTTCTGATGAGGATTCAGCATCTAGTTTGAAATTTGAACATAAAAGACGTAATAAGATCATGCCTACACATTGTTGTCCTACAAAGAGCTTGTGTGGGTATGTATTTGACGGCTAAGCCTGGGGTCACACAGACACAGATATGTGGCCAGATATTGTTCACAGATCTCTGGTTGCAGTGAAAGCATGGACACATTGTTCCATTTTGAGGCTGTCTCCAAATGTCAACATGTGACCATGATTTGACTGCAAACAGAGATCTGCAAACAATATGTGGCCAGATATCTGTGTGTGTGACCCCAGCCTTACTTAGCATCAACCAGGTGATGCTGGATGCATACACTCATGTTGTATGCATGGACTGTGCGTGTGAGACATTTTTAGGCCTGACTGGATGAGCACAACACTGTGAAGATGTGTTTGATTGTGTAGGCCACACTGTCCCTTGTCATATGTTTCCATCATTTTTTGTGTATTGTGAGACATGCACATGTGGCGGTGTGTGTTTTGGGGCAACAATTACTCACCACGCAGCCTGGCAATCCTGGCACGGATGTCCAGTATGCGACCTGGGCACTTATGCTTCAAGTCAGCGATCTTTTTTTGGATCGCTTTGACTGTCCTCTGTACCCCCAGTTGGCAGAGCAGGGCCCGCTGGATCCGCCGCACGGTGCACCGATTGCGCAGCCTGGGGTGCCGGTGGTGATGGTGGCCCCAATAGTCCCGACGGTCGCACTGATGAATGAGGATGATCAGCTCCGCCATCCCCATGTTGCGGCGCGGTGCACGGCTGCCATGACTGCTATGGTGTGTGCAGAGGCGGGGCTGGCACCTTGCAGGCAGAGTGAAAATGAAACCAACGTCATGACGTCATTACGACCGCTGTGGGGGTGACGCACCTTTATAAGTAGCCCAACGCGCAGTGACTCGCCCGACACACTTATGCGGCCCCTACTGCAGAAGACCCACAGTGCAGTCCGTACAACACGGCTCTGATCTGTCTACTGAGTAATCTCCTCCGATGTGCTATGGGATTGTGTGCATCTGTGTGCGCGCTGCGCGCAGTGCCAGACCCGGAACACTTCTACGGCAGCTGCTGTGCAATAAGCCAGAGCGGTACGTAACACACACTTGTGCGCTGTGTACCGCATTATTCGTTATCATGTGTTGATAGGATGTGCACACTGTATGTAGATCATGGGCCATTTATGATTTTACGTTCAAGTGTGTGTCCGCGTAATTGTACTACTATATGATCGTGCATACGGCGCGTATGTGTAGTGCTGAAGGGACAGCTCATCCAAGATGGAGGGCTGTGAGGCAAGGGCCAATCGTAACGCAGCATCTTCCACCAATGATCGCTGAAGGGGCGCGGTATCACGGAGCATGGGTGACGCCTTAGCCACATTGCAGCTACATCGCCGGGTGTCCCGAGTTCCCTTCTGTAGCTTCTTTACACGCCGATACAGCTCGCTACAATCGGCGATGTAGCCATCTGTTTATGGGCAGTGCACGGATGCAGAGGTATCTGTAGCCGGCTGTGTCGTCCCGTCTTCAGACGCCGCTACTACGGGCGATATTGGCGCGACAAGCTACTTTTGTAGCCTGTAGCGGGTTGTATCCATCCTGTTGTGGCGGCGTGTAAAGGTACCATTAGGGTACCTTTACACGCCGCTACTGGAGGATGGATACAACCCAACACTTCATGTGCACGAGCACGCACAAACGGTTACAAACGGGAAACGCACCACCTTTACACGCCGCCATAAGGTGCGCTACGCTACGCTACATCTACAGCTAGATACATCGCCGGGTGTCTCAAGTAGCCATCTGTAGCTCATCTTAGCTCATTTACACACCGCTACAACCAGCTAATATGGGCGTATCTGGTGCAGCAGGGACAGCACATAGGCGTGCTACAATTGTGGATTACGAGACGTCCGTACGCTGATAGGACAAAGCAATAAAATCATGATTGGGCAGGTATCGCAGGAGGCTGATTAATACTTGATGCTCGAGCAATTGTGTAGTGTGACTGGTCAGCTCCTTAAATATGCCTCCCTATGCAGCGTCTACCAATTGTAACGCAGGAGCTTCCACCAATGATCGCTGAAGGGGCGCGGTATCCCGGAGGCTGTGTCACGCCCCAGCTACATACCAGGTACATCGCCTGGTGTATAGACATCCCTTCTGTAGCTTCTTTACACGCCGATACAGCTCGCTACAATCGGCTTTGTAGCCATCTGTTTTCGAGCAGTGCTCGGAAACAGATGTATCTGTTGCCGGCTGCCTCCTACCGTCTTCACACGCCGCTACTACGGGCTATATTGACGCTACAAGCTACATTTGTAGCCTGTAGCGGGTTGTATCCATCCTCCAGTAGCGGCGTGTAAAGTTACCCTAAGGGCCCCTTTACACGCGGCTACATTTCTTGGGTGGCTACAGGTAACTTACTGGTTGCAGTGAAATCATGGAGACAAGGTTCTATCTTGTTGCTGTGTACAAATGGAATAATCTCTCCATGATTTCACTGCAACCAGTAAGTTACCTGTAGCCACCCAAGAAATGTAGCCCCATGTAAAGGGGCCCTTAGGGTACCTTTACACGCGGCTACATTTCTAGGGTGGCTACAGGTAACTTACTGGTTGCAGTGAAATCATGGAGAGATTATTCCATTTGTACACAGCAACAAGATAGAACCTTGACTCCATGATTTCACTGCAACCAGTAAGTTACCTGTAGCCACCCTAGAAATGTAGGGTACCTTTACAAGCCGCAACCGCGACGAGGAATCTGACCGGCAATCTGTTGCCCCGTCATCATCGCCGTGAAATTGCCTCACAATTGCGGCGTGTAAGTGGGGAATTTGGCGGCGATAAAAAAGATTGCGCCTGGTTCCGATTTCACAGCACTGCTCCAAAATCAGAGGCAGTCATGAAGGTGAAATTCACAGCTTTTGGCGTGTGAAGGGGCGATAGGGATGGAATCTGCGTTGCCTACTGATTTCCCGGAGGCGTGCCACAGCAGGCTGGAGACCGCGCCCCGTCAGCGATGATTGGTGGTGGCTACTGTCTTCCCATTGGCTGTCAGTTGACACTGCGCCATATTTGAGTGTGTATTGGTGCCAAACTCCAAAAGAAAATGGTGTCATGTATTAGCCAGCCTTCCAGCGCAGGCTGCCCAATCATAGCGCTATTGCGTTGTCCAATGAGCGTGTTTGGGGCACGGTGTAGACCAGTCTGGCACGCCTATGTTCTCGCCGCTCTGCACATATACGCCCACATTCCTTTGGGGATTGCGGCGTGTGAAGCATCGAGGGAAGGCGACCGGATGTTTCCCGCTGTTGGTGTGGCAACTTCCGGGGTGACACGTAGCCTTAGGTTGAGGGCGAAATTGCGGCGTGTAAAAGCGCCTTCGGCGATCAGAGGCAACCATGAAAAATGTGCACGTGCACGTTAGATTGCCTCCTATCACCGCCAAAAGTTGCAGCGTGTAAAAGGTACCCTTATATGGAGTTCCAAAGCCTTTGGGTGCCGTCACACCTGGCGACGGCACTGCCGATTTTCTTAGGCGACGTAGGGGCGTGGCCTATCGGCGCCTATATCGCCCCTGCATCGCCTAATGTAAAGGCGCGATGTCGGCGCCTCTGAGTGCTCACCTGGTTTCACATCAGTGATGTGAAACCAGGCGGCCGATCTGGGGCGATGTGTACACATCGCCCCATCTAAACGGCCGACGGCGACCTGACAGGCGATGGAAGCCATAGGCTCCCATTGTACTGCATCGCTGCTGGGGTTTTGAGACGCCCCAGCGGCGATGCCTCCTGTCAGATCGAAGGTGCACCGCCGGAGGTGTCGCCCCATGTAAATGTGGGACGGCGACGCTGGTGTTTGCAATTACAGCTAATAATCATCTTTTATAAGACCTGATCAGGCCGGCACAGGTCTCTGGAGTTATCTTGGCCCACTCCTCCATGCAGATCTTCTCCAAGTTATCTAGGTTCTTTGGGTGTCTCATGTGGACTTTAATCTTGAGCTCCTTCCACAAGTTTTCAATTGGGTTAAGGTCAGGAGACTGACTAGGCCACTCCAACACCACTCCGACCCATCTTAAGATCCTTGATGGAGGAGCGGAGGTTCTTGGCCAAAATCTCCAGGTAGGCCGTGCTATCCATCTTCCCATGGATGCGGACCAGATGGCCAGGCCCCTTGGCTGAGAAACAGCCCCACAGCATGATGCTGCCACCACCATGCTTGACTGTAGGGATGGTATTCTTGGGGTCATATGCAGTGCCATCCAGTCTCCAAACGTCACGTGTGTGGTTGGCACCAAAGATCTCGATCTTGGTCTCATCAGACCATAGAACCTTGAACCAGTCTGTCTCAGAGTCCTCCAAGTGATCATGAGCAAACTGTAGACGAGCCTTGACATGACGCTTTGAAAGTAAAGGTACCTTACGGGCTTGTCTGGAACGGAGACCATTGCGGTGGAGTACGTTACTTATGGTATTGACTGAAACCAATGTCCCCACTGCCATGAGATCTTCCCGGAGCTCTTTCCTTGTTGTCCTTGGGTTAGCCTTGACTCTTTGGACAAGCCTGGCCTCGGCACGGGAGGAAACTTTCAAAGGCTGTCCAGGCCGTGGAAGGCTAACAGTAGTTCCATAAGCCTTCCACTTCCGGATGATGCTCCCAACAGTGGAGACAGGTAGGCCCAACTCCTTGGAAAGGGTTTTGTACCCCTTGCCAGCCTTGTGACCCTCCACGATCTTGTCTCGGATGGCCTTGGAATGCTCCTTTGTCTTTCCCATGTTGACCATGTATGAGTGCTGTTCACAAGTTTGGGGAGGGTCTTAAATAGTCAGAAAAGGCTGGCAAAAAGATAATTAATCCACACATGTGAAGCTCATTGTTCTTTGTGCCTGAACTACTTCCTTAATACTTTAGGGGGACCAAACAGAATGCTGGTGGTTTGAGGGGTTGAATAATAAATGACCCTCTGAATTAACTTTTAACGCTTTAAAAAAAATAAATAAATAAATAAAAAAATCTTTTTGGCTGCAGTGCATTTCCCACTTCCAGGCTGATCTACAGTCCAAATGTCACAATGCCAAGTTAATTCCGCATGTGTCAACCAGCTAAATCTGCAGGGGTTGAATACTACTTGTAGGCACTGTATATATATATATATATACAGTGTTGGCCGAAAGTATTGACACGCCTGCAATTCTGTCAGATAATACTCAGTTTCTTCCTGAAAATGATTGCAATCACAAATTCTTTGGTATTATCTTCATTTAATTTGTCTTCAATGAAAAAAACACAAAAAGAATTGTCCTAAAGCCAAATTGGATATAGTTCCACACCAAACATAAAAAAGGGGTGGACAAACGTAATGGCACTGTTAGAAAAATCATGTGATGCTTCTCTAATTTGTGTAATTAACAGCACCTGTAACTTACCTGTAGCACCTAACAGGTGTTGGCAATAACTAAATCACACTTGCAGCCAGTTGACATGGATTAAAGTTGACTCAGCCTCTGTCCTGTGTCCTTGTGTGTACCACATTGAGCATGGAGAAAAGAAAGAAGGCCAAAGAACTGTCTGAGGACTTGAGAAACCAAATTGTGAGGAAGCATGAGCAATCTCAAGGCTACAAGTCCATCTCCAAAGACATGAATGTTCCTGTGTCTACCGTGCGCAGTGTCATCAAGAAGTTTAAAGCCCATGGCACTGTGGATAATCTCCCTAGATGTGGACGGAAAAGAAAAATTGACAAGAGATTTCAACGCAAGATTGTGCGGATGGTGGATAAAGAACCTTGACTAATATCGAATCAAGTTCAAGCTGCCCTGCAGTCCGAGGGTACAACAGTGTCAACCCATACTATCCGTCGGCGTCTGAATGAAAAGGGACTGTATGGTAGGAGACCCAGGTAGACCTCACTTCTTACCCCGAGACATAAAAAAGCCAGACTGGAGTTTGCCAAAACTTACCTGAGAAAGCCTAAAACGTTTTGGAAGAATATTCTCTCTTTTTGGTCAAAGGCATCAACATAGAGTTTACAGGAGAAAAAAAGAGGCATTCAAAGAAAAGAACACGGTCCCTACAGTCAAACATGGCGGAGGTTCCCTGATGTTTTGGTGTTGCTTTGCTGCCTCTGGCACTGGACTGCTTGACCGTGTGCATGGCATTATGAAGTCTGAAGACTACCAACAAATTTGCAACATAATGTAGGGCCCAGTGTGAGAAAGCTGGGTCTCCCTCAGAGGTCATGGGTCTTCCAGCAGGACAATGACCCAAAACACACTTCAAAAAGCACTAGAAAATGGTTTGAGAGAAAGCACTGGAGACTTCTAAGGTGGCCAGCAATGAGTCCAGATCTGAATCCCATAGAACACCTGTGGAGAGATCTAAAAATGGCAGTTTGGAGAAGGCATCCTTCAAATATCAGGGACCTGGAGCAGTTTGCCAAAGAAGAATGGTCTAAAATTCCAGCAGAGCATTGTAAGAAACTCATTGATGGTTACCGGAAGCGGTTGATCGCAGTTATTTTGGCTAAAGGTTGTGCAACCAAGTATTAGGCTGAGGGTGCCAATACTTTTGTCTGGCCCATTTTTGGAGTTTTGTGTGAAATGATCAATGTTTTGCTTTTTGCTTCATTCTCTTTTGTGTTTTTTCATTGAAGACAAATTAAATGAAGATAATAGTACCAAAAAATTAGTGATTGCAATCATTTTCAGGAAGAAACTGAGTATTATCTGACAGAATTGCAGGGGTGTCAATACGTTTGGCCAACACTGTATATATATATATATATATATATATATATATATATATAAACAAAAGTTCAAGAGCAGCACTGAGCTAACAATAGATAATTTTGGTGCAAAGTCCTATGCAGTGTTCAGATGCTATTGTATTATTGTTTCCAGAAATCCAAAAAACGGACAGTACTCAGCAAATAAGGTTCATACTTCTCTGCTTCATTGGCCCATACCGACCACAATGTTACGGCAGCAGGGGTCTGCCTTTCTCAAGCACTGCTTGAGAAATACAGAAATACTTGAGAAAGGCAGACACCTGCTGCCGAAACATTGTGGTCGGTATGGGCCAATGAGGCAGAGAAGTATGAACCTTATTTGCTGAGTGCTGTCCGTTTTTTGGACTTATTTATATTAGTGGAAAAAATGTTCAAAAACTTGAATGTAACCCAAAATAGTACCATTGAAAACTTTATCTCACGCCATACACAAAAACCCTCAGTGTTTAGGCTCACCTGGTGATGTGGATCTGTTAAGGTGAGGTACTAGGGACCCCAACTATTTGTTTAGCCCTTGCCAAATCAACTTAATCAAGTGCATGCACGAAGTAATAATATCAGACAGTCATATATAGAACTTCTCTTGATGCAGTGAGCACCAGCAAGTGCCTTTATTTTTCAACACCAGGTCTGTACAACACAAAGGAGGTTGGTACAAGGCATTGCTTTGCAGCTTTCAACCAATCCGAATCATCGCATAAACAAAGTTTCAATTAATCTTATCCCTGTATAGTTATGTCTTCTTCTTCTCCCTTATATTCCAGAGTATTTTTCCGGGAGGTGCCAAGCTGCATCCATTGGTCACTGTGTAACCGGTTATAACTGGTTCACTCAGGATATAAAGTACCACATAGTGCAGGTATCCCAATATATATATATGTATATATAAATATATATATATATATATCCCAAAAAACGACAGCAGCACTGCTGCTGTCGTTTTTTGGGATAATAGTCAGCAAGGATTGGATTGCTAGACAGATTTGCACCCAACCTAGGTGCTGCTCAAAGTTTTTCCATTTATATATATATATATATATATATATATATATATATATAATACACACACACAATAGTGACTGCTTTGAGCTGAATACACAGTAGCTGCATACACAATAGAGACTGCTGCTGTGCACACAATAGAGAGTAAACACGAGAGAGACTGTACGCACAATAATGACTACAAAATAGAGACTGCTGCTAACTCTACACACAATAGAGAATACACAATAGAGACTGCTGCTGATGGTACACAATAGAGAATACACAATGGAATCTGCTGCAGCTGTTTACACAATAGACAATGCTGCTGATTGTATACACAATTGAGACTGCTGCTGGCCATGTACACAATGGAGATTGCTGCTGGCCATATACACAATAGAGACTGTAGCTGACTGTATACACAGTGGAGACTGCTGCTGACCGAATACACAATGGAGACTGCTGCTGACCGAATACACAATGGAGACTGCTGCTGGCCATATACACAATAGAGACTGTGGCTGACCGTACACACAATGGAGACTGCTGCTGACCGAATACACAATGGAGACTGCTGCTGGCTGTATACACAATGGAGACTGCTGCTGGCCGTATACACAATGGAGACTGCTGCTGGCCGTATACACAATGGAGACTGCTGCTGGGTGTATACACAGTGGAGACTGCTGCTAGGTGTATGCACAATGGAGACTGCTGTGGGCCGTATAATCAAGAGACGGCTGCCGGTCTTATGCACATTAGAGACTGCCGGCCGTATGCACATTAGAGACTGCTGGCCGTATACACATTAGAGACTGACAGCTGTATACACAATAGAAACTGTTGGCTCTATATCTTGTATACACAGCACTATACTGTATATACAGGTCCACACTACATACATACAGTATATACAGACACACTGTAATACAGGATGTAGTGTGGATCTGTATATACAGTATAGTGCTGTGTAGAGACAGATACACAGATGCACATTATACTCACCACCACCAGCAGCTCCAGTGTTCGAATCCTGTCAGGCCAGCGCGCTCTACGGTGACTTCCACTTTGTACTATGCATGTCAGCCTATTGAGTGCATGCGCAGTACAAACCTGGCTGACCCTGACGTCACTGAAGATGTCAGTCTCGGCCAGCCATGCTCCCTCTGCTTCAGCGGCTACGGGTCACAGTGGTGATGGACAGGAGAGGGTGCCCGCTCAAGAGGTGAGGGGGCGGGGCCAAGATAAGATTGACAGGAGAGGGGGCCCGTAGAAGAGGTGAGGGGTGTTGCCCGCCCCCTCACCTCTACTACGGACCCCCTCTCCTGTCAATCTCCTCAGGCCCCTCACAGCAGTCAGAGCAGTCATGCTCTGATGGCTGCCATGAATACCTGTACACACTCAACAAAACCCCCTTGAGCAAGAGGCAACGAGTCAAGGGCAAAATTCTGTACCAGATTACATAACTCTTTAACTTCTAACCTAGAAGATCAAAACAATTCAACAATTATGTTTTTGCAGCGGGCCCCAGGGCCGTGGGGTACTCGGACCAGGCCGGTCAGTTTTTAGAGGAATCACGGTGGCAGTGACCCGGCTCTGTGACCCTGGGCATGCAATTAAGGGGGTTATTTACCGGGGGTAGTTCGTGACACCACCTGTGGTTCTAGGCCAGAGGTGGCCAACGCTGCAGGATATGACCGCTGGGGCAGATGGTAGTGCAGCTGCGATGGTAAATCTCCCCACAGGTGGAGCTGGGCTCCAGGATGGTGTGGACAGTCTATGGTGATGGTGGGAAAGGCCGCAGGGCGAGGAAGAAGGAGGCAAACACAGTTTGTACAGTTCTTTACCTTTACTCGCTGGTGACTCAGGTTCTCCCAGCCGGGTGCTGTGCTCTTTCAAAGTGCCAGGATAATTCCCAGGTGATTAGGGTCACTCTGCCGAGACACCATTAGTAGCCTTTCCAAGTTGCTCTCTCCTGTGCTGTATACCCTCCCTCCTTCCCAGCGCCTTAGTGGACAGGGTCCCAGGCTGATAGCTGCGAGCCTTGTCGGGCGACTGCAACGGCACGTCCCCTGACCCTAGTTGTAGCCACCATCCTGGCGATTATCCACGGTTAGTGGCCAACGCTCATGCAGAAACAATGGCCTCTGGTTTTCTTGGCTGAGGCGTGCAACACGCCCACCAGATCAGGCAACCTGTCCCTCTGCCCATCTAGGTTCGGGCCAGATTTGAGGCACACGGGTGGATCTCCCACTCCAATGTCCCCTAGGACACTTTCGGTCCTGCTTCCGCTCTGGACACCCTCCTCGATGTTCTCCCTCCAACTACTCACTAACTTACTGCTAACCTCTCCTCTTGACCAGAAGATGGGGCCCTTCCTTTCTATAGGGTCCGCCTGAATCTCCTGGCCCTGATTTGAGATGATCTATGCAATTCTGTGTGTCTCGGGTTTACGACCCCTCTCACCAGGGAATGGTGACACCACACCTATGGAGTAGGTGCAGCATCACTGTGGCTACCAATCCGCAGGGGTGCCACATTTGCCCTAGAACCCATATCCAAAAAGACCATAATAGGGACATCTAGGCCCCCAACCGTAACCATTGCAAGTATTAAAGATTGAGATACTATAGTGAAAGAAGTACATAGACCCAGAGTGGAAATGCCATAACCAACCTGGGTCTAAAAGTTCTCCGACTGCCATTTTTCTTTGGGTGCGGAGGGGCAGGCACTAACAAAGGGGCCCTTTTTGCCACAGAAAAAAAAACAAACTCCTTCCCTTTTAGGACTAAAGAATTTTCTCCCCCCCATAGGACATCCCTCCCAGCTGTATGGGCTCGGGTGAGGCCTCCAAAGGTACTGTTGGTACAGGAACCCCTTCCTACAGAGTTTTAGCACTATAAACTCTCTGCCGGAAATGACGATCAATATGTATAACAAGTGACATGGCACATTCAAGAGGAGGAAAAGTTTCAGATATAAGCAATGCCTCCTTTACCCTCATAAGGTACCTTTATACGCCGCTACTGCGGTGTAGCAACTGAGAGGCAATCGGGATTTCAGTCACGGTTGCCTTGAAATTGCTACGAAGTTGCAGCGTGTAATTGGGGAAAGTGATCGTGATTTTCGTAGTTGCTCCCGTTTGCGGTTTCAGAGCATTGTTCTAAAACCAGAGGCAACCCAGAAGGTGAATTGCCCTGGTTTTGACGTGTGAACAGGCATAGGGATGGAATCTGCATCGCCTAGTGATTTCCCAGAGGCGTGCCACAGCGTGCTGAATACTGCATCCCATCAGCGATGATTTGTGGGGGCTACTGTGTTTCCATTGGCTGTCCCTTCACAGGGCGCCATATTTGAAGAGCTGTCCATTCACACTACACAATTGCAATGGCGTTATGTAGTAGCCAGCCTTCCTGCGCAGGCTGGCCAATCATGACGCTATTGCATTGTCTAATCAGCGTGTTTGGGGTGCGGAATACACCATTTTGTCACGCCTATGTTCTTGCGGCGCTGAACATGTACGCCCACATTCCCTTAGTGGTTGTGGCGTGTAAAGCGGCGAAGGGATTCAACCGGATGTTTCCCGCAGGATCACTTTCAACTTCCGGGGAAACACATTCCCTTAGGTTGACGACGCAATTGCGGCGTGCAACATCTCGCGTCCGTGGTGCGGGCGAGAGTGTGTGATTTGTGCACAGGCATCCGCATGCGCACAGATCACTAATGGCGGGCAATGAGAGCGCATGGCGGTCTGCAAGCATCTGCAGACCGCCGTGCGCTCCATTATAAACATAGGGGCCGCGGTCTGCATGCAGATGCTTGCAGATGCATCTGCAAAACGCTGCAGATGCATCTGCAAGTCTGAAGGCAGCCTAATATAGTGTCCCAATGCCTTAGACTGTACCATATTCAAATTCAGAGAGCTCTTTAGAATGGTAATTAATTCTTTCAGAAATGTTTGTAAAGGTAGACTGCACGGTGCTAACTGTGGCAAAAGATTAAAAGATGAAAAAATTAAATGATTAAAGCTGCATTCACACATTGCGTATTTTGCTGCGCTTTTTTACACGCACTTTTCAAAATACGCAATGTGTTTTGTGTCTGCCAGCAAAGTGAATCGGAAATTCACTTTGCTGTGCAGACACTGTGTAAAAATATGCAGTGCTTTTTCTGGGAGAAAAAGCAGTTGCGTAAAGAATTGAGATGTCAATTCTTTACGCAGGAGCTCCTGCGTTTTCTCCCTGTGATGTCACAGAGGGGAGGAAGAATCCTGCTTCCTCCTCCCCTCTGTGACAGCTATGACAGCCCCATTAGATTTCACAGTGTATTAATATACACTGTAAAATCAAAGTTAAATAAAGCCAAATGTATTAAAAATAAAAAAGAATGAAATACTTTACCTCTCCGACACCTTTTCCCGGTGTCTGGTAATGAGGTCAGGCGATGTGTGTTCTGCCAGGACCTGCCGTGATGTCAGAGGGGCGTTCCCGGCACTGATCGGCCGCTCGCGATCATGTGATACATATCACATGACCGCGAGCAGCCAATCAGCGCCGGGAACGCCCCTCTGACATCACGGCAAGCTCTTGCAGGACACACATCTCCTGGCCTCGGCACCGGACACCGGGAAAAGGAGTCGGAGAGGTAAAGTATTTCATTCTTTCATACATTTGGCTTAATTTAACTTTGATTTCACATTGTTATATTAATACACTGTGAAATCTAATGGGGCTGTCATAGCTGTCACAGAGGGGAGGAGGAAGCAGGATTCTTCCTCCCCTCTGTGACATCACCTGCGCTTTCTGGAGTAAAGAAAGCGCAGTGTGTGAAAGCCCCTGCGTATTTTGTTGCGCTTTTTTGCGTGGCCGAAAAACGCAGCAAAAAGCGCAACAAAATACGCAAATGTGTGAATGGAGCTTAAGAATGATTAAGAGGTGTGCCCCAATTCTTTTGTTTATACAGTCATGGCGGAAATTGTTCCAGACAAAATGAAGTATTTCTCCCAAAAAATTATTGCAATTACATGTTTTGTATTTCCTATGTGTGTATTGAAATACGGTAAGTAAAACAAAATAGAGGAAAAAAGTCAAATTGGATATAATTTCACACAAACTTCAAAAATGGGCTGGACAAAACTGTTGTCATTCTGAACCTAATATTTGGTTACTCACCCTTTGGAATAAATAACTGAAAATCAATCACTTCCTATAACTATCAACAAGCTTCTTACACCTCTCAATTGTATGTTTGGACCACTCTTCTTTCACAAACTGCTTCAGGTCTCTCGTATTTGAAGGGTACTGTAACACTTGATGGGACAAGCATCTAGGAGTGGACCCACTGGGACAAAGCACCGATCTCGACCTGGAGCATACCAATGCTGCTAACGAGTCTTCTCTAGAGCCTCAGATGGAGAGATTAGGCTTGTGCTGGTAGGTAGGTGCCAGGTGCAACTCCATGAGATCTTAGTACCACAACAGCTGACTCCGTGGGCCGACATCATGTGTGGACTGCTCTGTAGTCTCAATGAATTGCTGCAGTAGTTAAATTAAGTTAATTTCCTCCTGTCTATGAAGGCTTAACTTCGGTGGCCCTGCAGGTTGTCACATGTAGACTGCTTTGCAATCTCTGTGAATAGCTGCAGTAGTTAAATAAAGTTAATTTCCTTCAGTTTATAGAAGGTTAACTTCTGTGTCTCCTCAGACTGTGACTGAGTGTGTCAGGTAACCACTCCACCAGCTGTTAAATAATCCCATTTCCTATCAGCTGGTGTCACCGATAGTGTTCACTTTATGTAAAGACTGTGAGCTGTGTTGATGCCAAGTGCTGCTCTCTGGAGCTCTCTTGCTGTGTTGCTGCTGGAATCTGCTGTGCTTATCCCCATCCATGGGTGGTGGTGAGGGGGTTATATCCCAGGGCTGGATAAGGGCAAGGGTGGCGGCCCAGACATCACCTTTATGGTACCTTTACACGCCGCTACTGGATGGTGGCAATAACCGGCTACTTCACGTGCACGAGCACGCACAAACGGTTGCAAACGGTAATCGCACCACCTTTACACGCCGCTACAAGGTGCGCTACGGTAGGTTACATCTATCTCTGGATACACCGCCGGGTGTCTCAAGTTACCTTCTGCAGAGCACCTTACCTCATTTATAATTAGGAGAAGGAGGAGCACCACAAGGTTCTATTCAAATAAAAAGGTGGGTGCTCACCATGTCATGAGAACAACACATGAAAACAGCAGAAAAAGACATGACATATAAGAAAGTATGGGAGCACACCTGTAATACTACAAAATATATACAAAATTTTATTGGAACAGTGTACAGACAAAGGGAAGTTAAAACCATTTAAAATTGGTAATGAAACCAGACAAGGGCACCATTATATATGACAAATGTCAAATCAAACAAATTAATTGCAGCAATTTATACATCAGCATAGACAGTCAAAAATAAATGAATAAATCAGGACCCAGCGGGGCTCAAAATTTAATGTATAGGGAGCATAGGAGGTCACTCCATAGGTCAGGGGATCAAACAATCTGGAAGTGAGAGTGTATCACTCCAGTTAGCAGTATAGTCTCTCTGAGCTTTACAATGAAATACCACTATCTATGAGGATTCACAGACCTCTTACATGAATCTAACACTATATAGTCAGAGAAACAACTCAAGGTTAAAGCACCCTGTTGAATAATCACGCATATATTATAGTGAGAGTATACCCTGTTGTGGACCCCTCAGTAGGGTAAATATTAACAAATAAACAATATTACCAAAGGTTCATGGTGGTACCGGGGTCTACAGTGTATACGCCTGTTAATGGGTGACCAATAAGTCCCTGATACAGTCAGTATAAGCTGTCTAATATATCTGTGAGGCTGCAATTAACAACTGGCATCACTGGTATCTATCACTTCAATATCCCCACACACAGCATATTATTGTTACACCAGCCCTGATCATAGTATTACAAATTGCATATCACTGCACATCAATCTACCAGGGCTGGCTTTCCTGCTACACATGAATGCCATAACAAGGGCTTGCATTCAGTAAGCATGTGCTGTGCACTGACTAGTTGGTCAGAAGGACAGGGGGAGAAGGGAATGAGAAGGAGAGAGATTACCAGTCTGTGATACAGGTGCCCGAGTGGGAAAGGACCCCACCGGTATCGCTGCCTCCTGTGCAGCTTCGTCAGGGGATTCCCTTCTCCCCCTGTCCTTCTGACCAACTAGTCAGTGCACAGCACATGCTTACTGAATGCAAGCCCTTGTTATGGCATTCATGTGTAGCAGGAAAGCCAGCCCTGGTAGATTGATGTGCAGTGATATGCAATTTGTAATACTATGATCAGGGCTGGTGTAACAATAATATGCTGTGTGTGGGGATATTGAAGTGATAGATACCAGTGATGCCAGTTGTTAATTGCAGCCTCACAGATATATTAGACAGCTTATACTGACTGTATCAGGGACTTATTGGTCACCCATTAACAGGCGTATACACTGTAGACCCCGGTACCACCATGAACCTTTGGTAATATTGTTTATTTGTTAATATTTACCCTACTGAGGGGTCCACAACAGGGTATACTCTCACTATAATATATGCGTGATTATTCAACAGGGTGCTTTAACCTTGAGTTGTTTCTCTGACTATATAGTGTTAGATTCATGTAAGAGGTCTGTGAATCCTCATAGATAGTGGTATTTCATTGTAAAGCTCAGAGAGACTATACTGCTAACTGGAGTGATACACTCTCACTTCCAGATTGTTTGATCCCCTGACCTATGGAGTGACCTCCTATGCTCCCTATACATTAAATTTTGAGCCCCGCTGGGTCCTGATTTATTCATTTATTTTTGACTGTCTATGCTGATGTATAAATTGCTGCAATTAATTTGTTTGATTTGACATTTGTCATATATAATGGTGCCCTTGTCTGGTTTCATTACCAATTTTAAATGGTTTTAACTTCCCTTTGTCTGTACACTGTTCCAATAAAATTTTGTATATATTTTGTAGTATTACAGGTGTGCTCCCATACTTTCTTATATGTCATGTCTTTTTCTGCTGTTTTCACCTTACCTCATTTACACACCGCTACAACAAGCTAATATGGGCGGACCTGGTGCAGCAGGGACAACACATTGGCGTGCCACAATTGTGGATTATGAGAATTCCGTACGCTGATAGGACAAAGCAATAACATCATGATTGGCCAGGCAGCGCAGGAGGCAGACTAATACATGACGCTCGAGCAATTGTGTAGTGTGACTGGTCAGCTCCTTAAATATGCCTCCCTATGCAGCGACTACCAATCGTAACGCAGGAGCTTCCTCCAATGATCGCTGATGGGGCGCGGTAACCCGGAGCCTGTGTCACGCCCCAGCTACATACCAGCGACATAGCATGGTGTCGAAACAACCCTTCTGTTCCTTCTTTACACGCCGATACAGGTCGCTACCATCGGCTGGGTAACCACCTGTTTTAGGGCAGTGCTCTGAAACAGGTGCCGCCACTGGCGGGTGGCTACAACCGTCTTCACATGCCGCTACCTCGGGTTGAATTGGTGGTGCAAGATACATTTCTCTCATGTACCCGGTTGTTGCCACCATCCAGTAGCGGCGTGTAAAGGTACCATTAGGAGTAACTCTGGGAACAGATGTCAGCTAGGGAACCCCAGGCTACAGTGTCAGGCTAGCTCCACTGAATCCCTCCGCCCATCTCTACCTTCCTACTAAAAGTCCAATAGTGCTCTATTAGCACCCTGTGACATCAGTGACCCACCATTTTTCTGAAGTCCATATGGCTTCATCACATGTTTTTCCACTCCTGATGCAGGAATTCTATGAGGAGGTTTTTAACTTGTGTAACCATGTGGTGCAGCAACTGCAAGGAGTTGTTGGATATCTCACACCCTGGCCCTGCCAGGACCCAATATATCTCTACTTGACAGGTTTTTGGGAGAGATAAATTCATAGTGTTCAGAGAGCCTTGTAAGCTATACCTTAAGCTCCGCTACTCGTGCTTCAGGGAGAGAGCTACAAAAGCCGACGGGACTTCAAAACAGTGATTATAATAAAATAATAGTTTGTGCACAATCATGAAGCCCCTCACCAGGTCATCTAATATAAAGCTGAATGTGTGTATGTGTGTGTATGTGCGTGTGTGTGTATCCGGGATTGCCATCTACACCGTCACAACTACAGCCACAAAATTTTGTACAGTCACACATCTGGACCCCGAGAGCGTCATAGGCTATTTTGTGAGGCGAAATTTTAATCCTGCGCGTTTCAGTTCACCAAACAATTTTGCCCCTATCTACATAATGGGGAAAAAGGGAAAGGAAACGTGTGGGAGGAAAATCGACAGCTGCCAGCTAGAGCTACAAAAATTTGCACAGTCACACGTCTGGACCCCGAGAGCGTCATAGGCTATGTTGTGAGGCGAAATTTTAACCCTGCGCGTTCCAGTTCACCAAACAATTTTGCCCCTATCTACATAATGGGGAAAAAGTGACAGTTACCAGTTGACACACACACCACAAAGAGACACACACAACACAGAGACACACACACCCCCCCAAGGGGACACACACACACTCTATAGCGACACATGCACTCACCCCACAGGGACACACGCACACTACAAAGAGACACACATAACACAGACACACACACCACACAGATCCCCCCCTACTAGGACACACACACATAGCCACCCTATAGGGACACATGCACTCACCCCACAGGGACACACACACACACCACACAGACCCCCCCACAGGGACACACACATACACACCCTATAGGGACACATGCACTCACCCCTCAGGGACACACACACCACAAAGAGACACACACACCCCACACAGACACCCCCCCCACAGGGACACACACACACATACACACCCTATAGGGACACATGCACTCACCCCACAGGGACACACACACACACCACAAAGAGACACACACAACACAGATACACACACCACACAGACCCCCCCACAGGGACACACACACATACACACCCTATAGGGACACATGCACTCACCCCACAGGGACACACACACACACCACAAAGAGACACACACAACAGAGACACACACCACACAGACCACCCCCACAGGGACACACACATACACACCCCAGGGACACACACACCACACAGACAGACACAGATGTGCACAAATCACCTCACACAACTCGCCTCATACGTGTGTTATCTTAATTTTCCAAACATAAACATCTGATTAAAAACAGCCAATGTGCAACACGTGCCATATAGGGAATTAAGGCAGATGTCAGTCACATGAGCTTTCTATTATGTGTATGTGTGAGGTAACATATACTGCCCGGCCAGGGGGAGGGTTTACTGTTGGCTGGAGATTTATTAGGCTGCCTATAGCAATCAATCACAGCTCAGCTTCTATTAATATGACATATTCAAATTCTATTTTGTTATAGCTAACAGCAGTTATTTATTAACCCGGGCGTAGCCGGGTACTACAGCTAGTTTATATATATACTCCAAATATTTTTTTTTTACACATTACAGGGCAGTGGAGTTGGAGTCGTGGAGTTGGAGTCAGTAGAAAATGGACCGACTCCGACTCCTAAAATATATAATAAATTGGGTGCAGTAGTTCAATGCAGAATGTGCTGAATGTTATTATTATTATTATTATTAATTATTTTTATGTTCTATCTAAATATCTTAAAGAGGTCCTGTCACCCTACCCCCCGCATGTATTAGAATCTAAGGGCAGCACTAAATGCAGCATGTCTGCTGCATTCAGGCAAGGGGTCCCCCATGGCTCTGTGGGGCTGCTACCCTGAGATATGGGCTTATAAAAACTTACAGTAAAAATCCATGGAGGCTGGCCCTTTTGCTTCAGTCACCTCAGAGTACAGGGCCATTACACACCCCCTGTGTCTCTGTGCCGCCTATGTCCTCGTGCCAGTCATGAAATCCTCGCTCTGCGCGTCCATGTGCTGGTGACGCAGGTGCAGAGCGAGGTATTGCTTATCGCCGCCTGTCCTGCCTCCTGCTGTGATGTCAAAGCCTTTCCCCGCCCTGCTCCATAGCATAACACGGAGCAGGGCAAGGAAAGGCTCTGACGTTACAGCAGGAGGCTGGACAGGTGGCTGGGGGCGGCGATAAGCAATAATTCACTCTATGCACACTGGGAAAAACATGTAAACTCCATGCACATGTTTTCTTTGGTATTGTAATAAAAATAGAAAAGGGGCACAATGTGAAGCTCTTATGGGCAGGGATGGGTGTGTGGGGGGCTTTAGCCTCTCACCTTTTGGGGTTGTGCAACTCTGCACAACCCCAGTTTCAGCCTCCTGTGATGAGGGTACTGTCCCGGGTCTGCTCCGTGCTCTCGCAGCGGGCAGCAGTGTCTCCCTCATCACTTCCAGGTCCCGGGTTACGTGATTGTACTGTGCAGTGACGTCACGGCAGGTCCTCAAGCTAGATTTTCAGTCTCCTGGGCGACACCAGGTCCTTTTCAGGTAGTTAATGAATGCCTAGAGCTGCTCCTGCCGCCAGTCACTCACAGAGGAAACAGGGAACATGGAAGAAAGTTGAGGCGGTCTAATTAGGAGCGCTAAGGCAGTTGGGCAAAAATTGAGAGGAAAAATTGGAAAAGTGGTTAACAAACCTTTATTTGCCCTCTACATCCCACAACATGTTTTGACAGTGAATGTCTTCATCAGGTGGAGTACAGGGCTTAACAGGGAAATTACATATAAAGGGGTTGGTCCTCTATGAGTCGACCTACAATTAACTCCATTTTTTTTTCCAACCACTATTGTCATAATCAAAAAGGTGCCGAACAAGCCTTTTAAATTTGCAGCTGTTGCCCAGGAGTTTAAAGGAAATCTGTCACCAGGTTGTGGCTTCTTAGTCTTTTTTCGATAGTTTTCATATTATCACTGTAATATATGCAAATTTGTCTCTGTGATAAGCTCTGCATATCCCAACCAGAACCACTGATTGACCTCGATTTGTTTTTACTATGCATAGGCTGAACCTTACTCATTTGTCAAATCACTAACTTATGTACTGCTGACAAGCAGCATCCCTTTTTTCCTTGATTTCTTGATCTGAGTGGTGCAACCACCCTTGTTTCCATTCACCCACTGCTCCAACACTGCCGGTCTTTTTTAACGCCTTGCAATATTTTTAATACACCTCTGCTGATGAGTATGATACGCTACCTAGAGGAAAGGTAACAAGGGGGAAAGAAACTGCAGAAAAATTCTACACTTGGGGGATGAGTAGACTAAAATGCATAGATGTGTCAGAGGCCACAGGCTCAAAAACGCTACTTCGGACAGAAGATCTGGTGAGAGCCAATCCATCTGGCAGATTCCCGAAGAACCCAGACATTGACTTTTTAACCCCAGCAAAGGGATCTGGTCTTAAAACAGGGTCATCTGGATTGATTCCATGGAAAGCTTACGGTCTGGAGGAGCATACAAGAGGTGAGAGATGTAAAGGTAGCCTGGTCAGAAGGGCAGTCAATGGACAATATCTAAAGCCAAAGATTGCCCTGGAAACAGGCCACAGTCAGACTATAAGAATTCAAAAAGTAAACCAGTAGCAGATAGTAAACACTGAACCAACAAGTAAAACTTTAACTGTCAGCGAATGTCATAGGTTAGTGGTTTGAATAGATGACACCCCACCCAGGGGTCACAGAAAAGATTCGTAAATAACCCCATCACTCCATATCTGAGCAGCAACAACAGATTCAGTAATTAAACAGGGTCACTGAGCTGCCATCCCGCTTGCAACAGGTGTGGGGCCTTCCTTCAACCAAAGTGGGACTGGACAGAATGTAACTTTTGGCTCCTGTATATGAACTTGAAAATAGAATTATTCTTACCATTAATTCGGTTTCTAGGGCCCTTCCACGACAGTATAAGAGGTTGTGTGGCACCCTGGTTGGGGCACCACAGAAACTCTTAGGACACAATGGAAAAGTACACAGCAAGCAGCCCCACTTACTTACAACACCCTTTCACCCCAGGCCTGTAGGGGGAGCTCCACTGGGTGCCTTAAGCCAGTTTCCCCTATAAATAGGGGTCCTGGAGGGAGAAAATGCGGAGTGTGCAGTCACTTTAGAACTGTAAACAGCTAGGAGAGCTGACCTGGTACTGGTGCCACACTAGGCCCATACCAGCACACCCGGGAAGTGGTAGACCCTCGCAACAGGGGTCATAGGAGCAGGAGGCAAATACCGAAGAGGGGCAGAGGAGTTACTTTGACTCACCCTAACAATCTGGACACTGGGTCCGAGTTGCAGGAGCCATAGCACAGGCTGCAGAGAAACCAGCACCATAACAAGGGAGTTTAGCTCCCTGGACACCTGAAGCACCACCAGATGAGAGCCCAGAGTTGAGAATTCAACAACATTCCTTGATAACGCCCTCAGTGAAGCAAACTCAGGTGTAATAAGTCACACCAGAAAGTGCAACACCGGTTCAGTAGGATTTCATGTCCACCAGACCCTCTAGAAGCTACGTATACCAGGAAGCCTATACCACTGCTTGCTGTGGAACCTCCAGAAGTGTCTACTTCATCACCCGGTCGAGTGTACCTGAGAACACCAGTAAAAGGTACTGAAAAGACTTTATGTTTCTGTTCATTCTTCCCGGATTGATACTAAAAACAACTGAGCTGCCGTATTCCACTCAGTGCAGCTCCTGGCCCCGGGGACTACTGCTCATCCCATCTAGCTGCCGCACATCCCCTGGAGGCCCAAGCCGCGCCGGTGCCATCACCAGACACCCACAGGTGGCGTCACGACAATTAAGACTTTTATCCCAATCCCTTATCCCTTCCATTTGACCACCGGGCCCCACAGCATCAGGAACGGAACCGTGACAAGTGAAGCATCGCCTGAGACCTGAGAATCCGGCAATGGTGAGTCAGTTGCCTCTCCACGCCCTATTAGGGACAGGAAGCACAAGAGAGCTTAAAAGGACCCTCCCACCTCCCACTAGCCAGTGTCTTACAAAGAACCATAGCATGACAATAGGAAAAAGTCAAAATCCAGGATAACAAACCCCTGGAAGAGGGAGGGAAATAAGTGCTGTCGTGGAAGGACCCTAGAAACCGAATTAACGGTAAGAATAATTCTATTTTCTCTAGGCCCCCTTCCACGACAGCATAGGAGGAATACCAACGAATAGAAAGCGGGACCACAGCCTGCAGGACTTTCCTGCCAAAGGCCAAATCCCTGGTAGAACCCAGGTCCAAACGATAATACTTCGTGAAAGTATGCAGGGAGCACCACGTAGAAGCCTTGCAAATCTGCTCCGGAGAAGCCCCTGCCTTTTCTGCCCAGGAGACCGAGGTAGCACTGATGGAATGAGCAGTAAATCCTGAAGGCTCCAGTAGCTGCTGAGCGCGTTAGGATTCAGCAATCGCGTGTTTGATCCAGCTGGCAATTGTACTCTTAGCCACCTTCTTGCCCTTATTCCGACCGAAGGGCTGAATGAAAAGGTTGTGACTTCGAGGTAACGTAGCACTGTTCTGCGAACATCCAAGGCATGAAGTTCTTCCTCCCGCGGAGTCCGAGGGCACTGACAGAAGGAAGGCAGAACGATGGATTATGACCGATGAAAGTCCACGATGCAGTCATCACGGACAGTCAAATACGGCTCTCTGTGGACAACGCCTGAAGTTCCCCCACTCGACGAGCAGAAGTAATAGCGACAAGAAAACCGTTTTGTGAGACAACAACCGGAGATTACAGGAGTCGAGAGGTTCATATGGGGATTGTGTCAGGCCGGTCAAAACCACGTTGAGATCCCAGGCAGGAGCAAGAATCGTCGGACATGGGCAAAGTCTAGAAGCAGACACCATAAATCTGCGAATCCAACGGTGATGTGCTAAATCATCATCAAAAACAGAGCTGAGGATGGAAACCTGCACTTTCAATGTGCTGGGTTTAAGTCCCAGGTCCAACCCTGACTGTAGAAAATCTAAAATCTTTGAAACATCAGGACTGAGTGGGTCAGGTGGACGAGACCCACACTAGGAGAAAAATTTCTTCCACACTTTATAATAAATCTGATTGGTGATCGGTTTACGATTTTTTTGAAACGTAGCAACTACCCTGTCAGACAGGCCATGAGCTCTCAGCACCCTGGCCTCAGAAGCCATGCAGCTAACTGGAGCAGACCCTGGGACAGCAAGCTGGGGTCCGAGCCCAGAACAACTGGACCGTCGAGCGTCAGAGAAACAATCAGATTGTACCAGCTCCGACGTGGCCATAGAGGAGCAACCAGGATGGCCTGAACCCTGTCCTCCCTGATCTTCCGCAGTGTCCGAGCCAGGAGGGGAACAGGAGGGAAGGCATAGATGAGGGGAAAGTTCCACACCTGTGAAAAGGCATCCACCCCTACCGAGTCGTCCCGAGGGTTCAGGGAGAAATATGTTGCGACCCGTCGATTGGCGCTGGAGGCGAAGAGGTCGATGGCTGGGGTACCCCATCTTGCGACCAGTGAGCAGAACACGGCTGGGTCCAGGCTCCACTCTCCCGGGTGTATGTCCTGGCGACTTAGAAAATCCGCCTGAAGGTTCAGAGAACCCTTCAGGTGAACTGCGGAAAGGGACAGTAGGAACTGTTCCGCCCAGAGGAAAATCCAAGAAGAAACCGACAGCAGGGAGGCACATCTCGTGCCCCCGTGATGACGGAGGTGGGCCACCACCGTGATGTTGTCGGAATATACCCGAACATGAGAACCCCTGAGCAGGTCGCAACCCGCAAGGAGGGCTTCTTCCACTGCTCTCCGTTCTCGGTAATTGGAGGACCGGGAACTGATGGAGCGACTCCAGACCCCCTGAATCAGAGTGCCGGAAATCAAAGCCACCCATCCCCCCTGGCTGGCAGCCGTAGTAAGGGTGACTACCGGAGACTGACTCCAACAAACACCCCTCCGTACGTTCTGGGGGTTCAACCATCAGAGCAGAGAGGAGGAGACGACGGCTGGGAGGCGGTACCTCCGGTTGATGGAGGACGGCAGTCGGTCCCAGTGGGAAAGGACATGGCCCTAGAGAACCCGAGAGTGAGCCTGAGCCCACATCACCGACGGAATGCAGGATGTCATGGAGCCCAGAACCGACATGGCCGCCCGCAGGGTGGGGGATGACTGACGACGCAGAGTCGAAACCTTGGATAGGAGAGTCAGTCTGTGGTCATCTGGGAAGAAAGAAGCCTGCCTGTCAGAGTCCAATAGGACTCCGAGAAACTGCCACCTGGAGGAAGGCTGGAGATGCGACTTCTGGAGATTGGGGACCCACCCCAGAGACCACAGTACCAGGAGGGACTCCTCCATGCTGCCCCAGAGGGCCAGAGCGGACGGAGCAACGAGAAGGAAGTTGTCCAAATAAGGAACGATGCAAATGCCCCGACCCCTCAGGAAGGCCACCACCTCCGCCATAATCTTGGAGAAGACTCTGGGAGCTGAGGATAACCCGAACGGTAGCACTTGGAACTGGAAATGGAGGATTACCCCATCGAGCAGCACCGCAAATCTGAGGAACTTCCTGGTCTGAGGATGAATCGGAACATGGAAATACGCATCCTTTAAATCGATGGTTGCCATCTGGTGGTGGAGACCTATTAACGGAACCGCCGATGAGATGGACTCCATCTTGAAACGCTGGTAACGGACATGGCGGTTGAGATGTTTCAGATTGATGATCACCCTGGAATCCCCTGATGTTTTCCGGACCAAGAAGAGGCGGGAGTAGTGACCACAGTTCCACACCTGTGAAAAGGCATCCACCCCTACCGAGTCGTCTTGAGAGTTCAGGGAGAAATATGTTGCAACCCGTCGATTGGCGCTGGAGGCGAAGAGGTCGATGGCGGGGGTACCCCATCTTGCGACCAGCGAGCAGAACACGGCTGGGTCCAGGCTCCACTCTCCCGGGTGTACGTCCTGGCGACTTAGAAAATCCGCCTGAAGGTTCAGAGAACCCTTCAGGTGAACTGCGGAAAGGGACAGTAGGAACTGTTCCGCCCAGAGGAAAATCCAAGAAGAAACCGACAGCAGGGAGGCAGATCTCGTGCCCCCTTGATGACGGAGGTGGGCCACCACCGTGATGTTGTCGGAATATACCCGAACATGAGAACCCCTGAGCAGGTCGCAACCCGCAAGGACGGCTTCTTCCACTGCTCTCAGTTCTCGGTAATTGGAGGACCGGGAACTGATGGAGCGACTCCAGACCCCCTGAATCAGAGTGCCGGAAATCAAAGCCACCCATCCCCTCTGGCTGGCAGCCGTAGTAAGGGTGACTACTGGAGACTGACTCCAGCAAACACCCCTCCGTACGTTCTGGGGGTTCAACCATCAGAGCAGAGAGGAGGAGACGACGGCTGGGAGGCGGTACCTCCGGTTGATGGAGGACGGCAGTCGGTCCCAGTGGGAAAGGACATGGCCCTAGAGAACCCGAGAGTGAGCCTGAGCCCACATCACCGACGGAATGCAGGACATCATGGAGCCCAGAACCGACATGGCCGCCCGCAGGGTGGGGGATGACTGACGACGCAGAGTCGAAACCTTGGATAGGAGAGTCAGTCTGTGGTCATCTGGGAAGAAAGAGGCCTGCCTGTCAGAGTCCAATAGGACTCCGAGAAACTGCCACCTGGAGGAAGGCTGGAGATGCGACTTCTGGAGATTGGGGACCCACCCCAGAGACCACAGTACCAGGAGGGACTCCTCCATGCTGCCCCGGAGGGCCAGAGCGGACGGAGCAATGAGAAGGAAGTTGTCCAAATAAGGAACGATGCAAATGCCCCGACCCCTCAGGAAGGCCACCACCTCCGCCATAATCTTGGAGAAGACTCTGGGAGCTGAGGATAACCCGAACGGTAGCACTTGGAACTGGAAATGGAGGATTACCCCATCGAGCAGCACCACAAATCTGAGGAACTTCCTGGTCCGAGGATGAATCGGAACATGGAAATACGCATCCTTTAAATTGATGGTTGCCATCTGGTGGTGGAGACCTATTAACGGAACCGCCGATGAGATGGACTCCATCTTGAAACGCTGGTAACGGACATGGCGGTTGAGATGTTTCAGGTTGATGATCACCCTGGAATCCCCTAATGGTTTCCGGACCAAGAAGAGGCGGGAGTAGTGACCCAACCCCTCCTCCTGGGCCGGAACCGAGGAAATGACATTTGCGAGAAGCAGGTCCTGCTCTTTTGCGTGCAAGGCAGACTGATCCACCTGAGAAGGCAGGGCAGTGACCCGGAGTCCCGGTGGAGGAGGCGACTCAAATTTTATGAGAAGACCCTCTGAAATGACCCCCCGCACCCACTGAGAGGTGATGATAACTTGCTACTGGTGGAAGAAGGCCGCCAGTCGCCCCCCCCCACCCGTGCCTAGTCACTGCTTGTCAGGGAGGGACTGCTGCTGCTGGGAGGGGACAAGGATATTCCTAGCCTTTCCCTTCGGGTAACCCCACCGGCCTGACTTCCCCTTCCCCCTTCCAGAGCCGCATTTTGGAAGTGGAAGCACCACTCCACATTTTTAACCATAAGGCCCACCTGGCGGAATTGGATAGGACAGAAGTCTTGGCGGCCAAACGGACCGATTCCGCAGAGGCATCTGCAAGAAAACAGGTAGCTTTCCTGAGCAAGGGGAGAGAGCCCAGGAGCTCCTCCCTAGGGGTACCCAGCGAAATATGGGACTCAAGCTGGTCCATCGATTTAAGGAGAGACCGAGAAACACAGGTGGAGGCGATATTTGCCTGTATCGTAGTTGAGGAAGCTTCCCATGAGCGTTTCATAAAACTCTCAATCTTCTGATCCAACTGATCTCTGAGCTGGGACGTGTCCTCAAAGGGGAGTGCAGTCTTCTTAGCTACACGAACCACCTGCACATCCACCTTCGGGACATCCCACTGGATCTCACTGAAGTCAAGAGGGAATCGCCTACTGAGATCACTCTTGAATCTTTTCTTAGGGAATTCCCATTCCTGTGAGATAAGATTCAGCATGGTGGAATGAACCGGAAAGCAATGTTGTTTAGAAGTTTAAAGCCCAGCAAACATCTCATCCTGGACTGAGGGTCCTCTGAGCCCGAAGGTGCTGCTGAAGTCTGAACCTTCCGTCTCTTAGGGGAGGAGGGCCCCGTTATAGGAGCCGCAGGTGAAAGGGAGGCCAGGGACGCCTGGATTTCCTGCTGCACCATGGACCTCGATTAGTCCACCAGACTTGGGTGCTCAGCCATAACAATTTTGTCCGTGCAGGACTGGCAAAACTTCTTGTCCCTCTCCGTAGGCAGTTTCTTCACACACACCGGGCATTTAGGAGCCTTCTTAGGGGCAGCCTTATCCTAGAAATAAACACATAGGATAACGGACCATCAGTACAGCCCCTAACAAGACATAATGGACCCCCCCCCTTTTTTCCCCAGCTTACTGAGACAGGGGGAACACTGGGCTCTGCAGATGCAGGGGAAGACATGTCAGCACACCACCATACAGCTTGCCGTGGCTCTGCTGTCTTCGGGATAGCTTTTAATCCTGAAAGGCCTGCCCCACCCAGCATCCTAATGGAATTCCCCACCTCCCGCGCTGGGTCCTGGGCAGATCTGCAAGTAATATGCCCGCCGCCGCCCGAATCCCGCAGTTGGGACCGCAAGCGCCGCTCACCCACCAGAGGAGCGTGTGACCAGAAGTCCCGCCTACCTGCATCACTTCCAGTCACAAGGGCAGCGCGCAGGGCGCAGGAAACAGCCCGTGGGCTCCCCTCGAGGAGGCCACCGACCGAGGATGCCTTGGCCCGCATCTCCCCTCCAGGGATTCGGAGGGCCAGGCAGTTGTCCCCCAGCAGCCCAGCCAGGGGAGCAGTAGAGGAGGAGCAGAGCCTGACCAAAACTGCCCGGCCAATACAGGTATGCTGCAGGTTGCCGGCCACCACAGCACAGAAGCAACAACCTCTCCATGCCCCATGGGGACAGGAAAGACACTGGGAGGTGGGAGGGTCCTTTTAACCTCTCTTGTGCTTCCTGTCCCTAATAGGGCGTGGATAGGCAACCTCCTATGCTGTCGTGGAAGGGGCCTAGAGAAAGTACATTTTGTTTGTAAATTAGAATGAAGAAAAAAATATGTTATACAGGGAGGGCCTTCTATATGGATACACCTAAATAAAATGGGAATGGTTGGTGATATCAGCTTCCTGTTTGTGGCACATTAATATATGGGAGGAGGAAAACTTTTCCATATGGGTGGTAACCATGGCGGCCATTTTAAGTTGGCCATTTTTGATCCAACTTTATTTTTTTCAATGGGAAGAGGGTCATGTGACACATCAAACCTATTGAGAATTTGATAAGAAAAACAATGGTGTGCTTGGTTTTAACGTAACTTTATTCTTTCATGAATTATTTACAAGTTGATATCACCATTCATTCCCATTTTATTTAGGTGTATCCATATAAATGGCCCACCCTGTATTTTTTAATTTTCCTTTTTAATGTGTCGACTTGCCAGCTGTTTGTCATCCTGCTGTCATGAATATAGAGCAGGTCTGAAAGTCAACCAGCAAGGCAGCATTTATAGTAGAGTGGATTAGTAAAGCAGCAGGAGTAAAGTAAATGTCTCAATTAGCAAAACGATTATTAGGGCATAAGGCATGCATTACTACCATTTTTCTTGGAGGAAAATCTCTCCATTAAAAGGCTATTATGAGTAGGAAGGCTGATAACGCCTCATGATGAGCCAGTAGTCATGTCCTCCTGCAGCATCATTAAAAAAACATTTATTTCCTCTCCTAAAGCCTTGTGGAAATACCTCAATGACATTGTAGGAACCAGTATCCAGTCAGATTAAGTAGTTCTGTCTTCTTACTAATTCCAGGAACTGAAAAGAAGTGTATGGATCTATATAGTATACTATCTGCTATCTCCTGGCATACCCAGATTGCTAAATTCCCAACACTATATCCATATCTGCACAGTCTGCAGACTATATCTCCTTATCTCTGTGTTGCTGTCATTATGAGCTGTTTGTACTGAAATATATTTATTAGTAGCAATACAATATATCATGTGATTTAAATAAATGCAGTTCATAACTGAAGGTCTTAATTATTAAGGGAAAAAGAAAACCATACCCATAGGGCCCTGTGTGTAAAAGTGATTGCCCCCTAAACCTAATAAGTGTTTGGGCCACCCTTATCAGCAACAACTGCAATCATGCATTTGCAGTAACTGGCAATGAGTTTCATGCAATGCACTGGAGGAATTTTGGCCTACTCATCTTTGCAGAATTGTTGTATTTCAGCCACATTGAAGGGTTTACGATCATGAACCAACTTTTTAAGGTCTTGCCACAGCATCTTAATTGGATGAAGGTCAAGACTTTCACTAGGTTATTCAAAAGTCTTAATTTTGTTTTTCTTAAGGCATTCAGAGGTGGACTTGCTGGTGTGTTTTGGATAATTGTCCTGCTGCATAACTCAAATGCGCTTCAGCTTGAGTTCAGCTTGAGGTCACGAACAGATGACCGGACATTCTCCTTCCATATTTTTTGGTAGACAGGAGAATTTATGGTTACATTTACCACAAAATGTTTTCCAGGTCCTAAAGCAGCAAAAAAGCTACAGACCATCACACTACCACCACCACCATATTTTACTGTTGGTATGATGTTCCTTTTCTGAAATGCTGTGTTACTTCTACACCAGGTGTAATGGGACATACACCTTTCAAAAAGTTAAATTTTTGTCTCGTCAGTCCACAAAGTGTGCTCCTAAAAGTCTTAACGTACACACAGAGATCTGTTCAGACATTGCTTGCAACTCACTGGTTGCAGTGAAATCATGGACACATTGTTCCATTATGTTGCCGTGTACAAAATGGATCAATGTGTCCATAATTTCACTGGAACCAGTGAGTTGCAAGCAATGTCTGCACAGATATCTGTGTGTGTAACGGTACCTTATGTGATCATCAAGATGTGTTCTGGAAAAACTGAGATGAGCCTTTTATGTTCTTTTTTCTCAGCAGTGGTTTTTCATCTTGGAACTTTACCATGCAGGACATTTTTGCTTAGACTCTATTGTATGGTGGAGTCATGAACACTGACATTAACTCTGGCAACTGAGGTCTGCAGATCTTTGGATGTTTTTGTGGGGTCTTTTGTTACCTCTTGGACGTGACGCTCCTGGGGTAATTTTGGTTGACTGGCCACTCCTGGGAAGGTTCCATGTTTTCACCATTTGTGGATAATGGCTCTAATAATAGTTTGCTAGAGTCCTAAAGATTTAAACTTTATAACCTTTTCCAGACTGATAGATTTCAATTACTTTGTTTCTCCTTTGTTCCTGAATTTCTTTGCGGCATGATGTCTAGCTTTTGAGACTCTTGTGGTCTGCTTCACTTTGTCATGCAGGTTCTATTTAAATGATTTCTTGATTGAGAACAGATGTGCCAGTAATCATGTCTGATTGTGACTAGGGAAATTTATCTCAGCTTCCCAAAGATGTGATGAACCACAGTTAATGTATGTTTTAAGGAAGGGGGGACAATCACTTTTTCACACAGGGCCCTGTGGGTTTGGATTTCTTTTCCCCTGAATAATAAAGACCTTCATTTAAAAACTGCATTTTGTGTTTACTTGTGTTGTCTTTGTCTAATATTTACATTTATTTGGAGATCTGAAACATTTAAGTGTGCTAAACATGGAAAAAATAAGA
Source organism: Allobates femoralis (assembly GCA_033576535.1). Lineage (NCBI taxonomy): Eukaryota > Metazoa > Chordata > Amphibia > Anura > Aromobatidae > Allobates > Allobates femoralis. The sequence continues at coordinate 670,924,840 of JARQOC010000003.1, forward strand.
AATTAGGAAGGGACAAACACTTTTTCACACCACTGTGAGTCTTGCTGCACTTTATTGTTTTGGGTTATATTGCCTCATATCTTTACCTGATCACCTAGTTTAGTTTGTTAGGAAATTTTGGCCTTATGTATTAAAGGGACTATCCTTTATTGCCCATAGAGTATACATACCGGTACTTTGTGAGCTGTGCTGGTAGTGCATCTATTGTTGTTCATTGTGATCTTCATATTTATGGACTCCTTTGTGTCCCCTTTTATTGGCGGTCCTGCACTGTATTTTTTTTGTCTAGTTATTGTCAATAAAGAAATTATGTATTTTATTGTGCACTTGCTTTTTTCAAGGTTTTATGATATCTTGGTAGTGTGTTTATTTTCATAAAATTCCAATGTTTCTCTTTGTATCTTATCTTAAAAATATTCAAAAGTGCATAATTCAATTTGTTTAAAAGGAAGAACCCAAAAGTCAAAGCTGACAATTTATTTCTCCTGATCAAATCAGCAGTTTTGGGATGCCCTTCTAGCTTAAAATATTATAGGGCTAACTTATTAGACGGGAAAAGGTTTCTGGATAAGCGACTCCTCTAAACACTCACTCCAAACGAAAAATTATATTTTACAATTGATTAACGTCAAACACCACTTGATAGCTGTGTCACATTTACAGCAGTGTTCAACATAATAGCAGCCCAATATTACTAACCAGATTGTTCACTGTTTTTGGCATAAATTATATTACCACAATCGAATTTGCACTTCAGTGAGGAAGTGGGTAAACTCCAGCACCACCTTTAGGTAGCTCCACATAGTCATAGTCGACTTTCTGACAAGCCTTTTAATATGACTAGGGATTTGTGCCAGATCAGAACCCAGAAGTGCCACTGCAAAAATGCATGGGAATTACGCCGCGAGTGAACGTAGCCTTATAATGTGGCCTATAGGAAAAGTGCACCGAAAAAGGCAGAAAAAATAGAGATGTCTATTATTTCTTGCAGATGCGCATTCACTGCAAAAGCGTGTCCGCAAAAATTAGCGGTAATACCCGGCGTGTGAACGCATTTCAACAAAAGCAATAGCTTTTTCTGGAATGTGTTTCCAGAATTGCATATCACTGAATTTATGCAAGCGCTAAAAAGCACTGCTTGTACAGCCTTATATCTCTCCATATAGTGTAGCCTTATATCTCTCTATATAGTGCAGCCTCATATCTCTCCATATAGTACAGCCTTATATAGTGCAGCCTCATAACTCTCCATACAGTATAATGCACCCCTCCCTCCTCCCCCCATAATTTTCTGGCCACCGTGGGCTCACTTATTAAAAAAAAATTGTACTTACCTCTCCCCGTTCCCCTGCAACTCCGGTCTTCTTGCAAAAAGTGAAGAGAAGACTCAGGAGGATGCGGTGCCAGTGTGTGTTTCACTGTGGAATGCATAAAGCAGGAAGTGCTGCTTACTCCTAGTGTGAATGAGGTGGCACCAGCCTGCTATATGTTTTCCACCATGGAAAGCTGGCTGATAAGAAAAAGCGAGGGGTGGTGCGGCAGCAGTAGGAAGCAAGAGGCCCCTTCCCTCCCTGACTCACTGGCCCACTGGGGATAAGGACAGTGGTGAGGTTAGGGATGAGATGGGAGGGGAGAGGGTCGAGGGCACAAGTGGTGAGGTGTGATCATGCTAGATGGGAGGAGAGGCAGTCATGGAGGAGAAGTTACTTTTGGTCGAGGGGGGTTGGGTGATAGAAAGGGAGGGCCGAGGGGATTGGGAATCGAAGCCTTCTCTGATTTTATCGATCTTCTGCTTAAAGTAGTTGGCAAAGTCATCGGTAGAGATGAGGGGAGAGGGAGGGGTGCGGGGGGACAGAGTAGGGCGTTAAACATTATGAAAAGTTGCTTGAGATTGTGGGAGAGGGAGCTAATGAGAGAGGAGAAGAAAGCTTGTTTTGCGGTGGTCAGTGCTGTCTTCAAGTCGGTGTGGGACTGTTTGTACAAGGCGAGGTGCGTTGCGGAGTTGGATTTCTTCCATCTCCGTTCAGCTATCCTGGACGTCCATCAAAGTTTTTTGCTGTTGGCGGTGAGCCAGGGTTGTCTGTGTGCAGGGGTTTTGTTGTATGAGAACGGGGCAACCTGGTCGAGGGCTGTGGCGAGAGTGGTGTTGTAGAGGGTGGCAGCGGCGTCAGCGTCATGAGAGGAGGCTAAGTCACAGAGAGGGAGGAGGCGAGTGAGTGGAAGTTAATGAGCTTGAGGTTTCTTCAGGGGTGATGGAGTTTCCGGAGAGGGGGGAGCGTGGCGGGGGGGGAGAGGGCGGAGAAGGTCAGCAGGTTGTGGTCGGATAGAAGGGGGTTGAGTAGCAAAGCTGAAGTAAGAAGACCTGGACTATGTCAGAAGGAGGGTTTTTTTCTAATAAAGATGGAGTCTCTAAATGTGTTTCTGCTTTATTTCTAATAAAAAAAAATTCTCTGTGTTGTGTCTTTTTTAACTATTTATTTGAGATTTGTAATGGCTGGGTCTAACTTGGCCTGACATTAAGAATCTCAGGGCTTAATGCCAACTGGCAATTCAAAGCTGGTGTTAACCCCTCATTGCCCAGCATTCCACCCCCCCACCAGGGCCATTGGAAGAGCTGGGTAAAGCGCCTGGAAATGGTACTACTATGAACGGCCCATTTTCAGGGGCAGCTATGGGCTGCGATTTTCAGTGTGAGAGGCCCAGAATGCTATGACCTTACCACGTTGAGAATCAGCCCCCAGCTGCCTGGTTTTACCTGGCTGGTAATCAAAATTTGGTGGGAGCACATTTCTGTTTTTAATTATTTATTTAAATAATTAAAAAAATGCACTTCCCTATATTTTGATTGCCAGCCAAGGTAAAGCCAGGCAGCTAGTGGTGGCAGCCCCTAGCTGTCCACTTTATATGTGTTGAGATCAAAAATACTGCAGAGCCCGCAGAACCCTACGTAATTTTTTTTTTAATTATTTAATTTTTCACTACTATATGTGTGAGGGACTCAACAGCCCATCACAGACGCTGTCACACAGAATGGGTGTCTGTGATTGGCTGTTTGAGTAATCTGCAATCAGCCCATACATTCTAGTACGGTAGAATGTATGGGCTCCAGCATTCTCTGTGACAGCGAGTGCGATTGACTGTTGGGTCCCTCACACATATAGCATTGTAAAAATAAATAATTTAAAAAAAATGACGTAGCACTCCGCTGTATTTTTGATTCTCAGCACAGATAAAGCGGACAGCTACGGGCTGCCACCCCCAGCAGCCTATCAATATACAGGGAAGCCCAATATTTTTTATTATTATTTAAATAAATCATTTTAAAAAAATGTGTGGGCTCCTGCCATATTTTGATCACCAGCCAGGTAAAACCAGACAGCTGGGGGCTGGGATTCTCAGCGTGGTACAGTGCAAGTGTTCTAGGCACCCCATGCTGAAAACCGCAGCCAGCAGCTGCCCATGAACATAGTGCATTCATCGTAGAGCCATTTGCAGACACTTTACCCAGCTCTTCCAGTGGCCCTGGTGGGAGGTGGCATGCTGTGTAATAAGGGGTTAATACCAGCTTTGTATTCTCAGCTGGTACTAAGCCCAAAATACATGGTGTCAAGCCAAATTAGACCTGGCCACCATGAATTTCTAGTCAACATTTAAAAAAACACAACACAGAGAATTTTTTTTAATTAGAAATAAAACAATAACCACATTTAGGGACTTCATCTTTAATTACAATATAAACTTTCCCTCCAGCATAGTCCACCAGCAGAGCAGGTTCAGCTCTGCTTCATCGCTCTGAACAGACAAGCATCTGTCCAGAGCGACAAGCAGGCTGAGCCTGAAAGTGACAGAAGTCATTCGAGTTCATAGCTGAGCCATGAACTCGGGTGACCCCTGATATCACCACGAACACTGCCAAGTTTTCAGCAGTGCGGTGAATATCCCAGAAGTTAATTAGCACCCCTGGAAGTAGATGTGGCTGGAACAGTGGGACTGCAGGACGCACGCCACAGGACCCAGTAAGTATTTTAATAAAGTTTATTAATGTTTATTAACTATATGCTTTGTTTTACAGCCACCCACTCCGCTCCATCCCATAACTGTAAAGTCCAAGCTCGGGGTTTGGACGCACGTTCAAGTTACATCCAGCACCGAATTCGGACTTTACAAAAAGGGCCAGGCGAACCAGCCAATCCCGAGCATCCGGGGGTTTGTCCATCACTAGTGAAAGGGGTTGTCCATGTTTTTTTTTATAAAATCTATGTGTGTACCTAGGCTGCAAAATGCTGCCAGTTTGTAATTTACACACTGTCATCATTTTGCAGGGTCACCTAGATATTACCTTTTTGCATCTGGATCAGCAGCCTCTGCGACTGACCAGAGGTGTGTTTGTTTTGGAGCCAGGGTGAAAATGTCACTACTTATCAATTACGCCCTCTCTCCTACAAGCACGTCCCATACAGCAACAAGCCCTCTCAGGGCTTAAATTACAAACTGTCAGCATTTTGAAGCCTAGATACACATGTAAATTATACAAAAAGTCTGGACAACCCCTTTAAAGTAGTCCAGAGTTATTAACTCTTAAAGTAAAACTGGTCAGATTTGAGAAATTAGGCTCGGTCATTAACGTACAAAGTGGCTCAGTCCTTAAGGGGTGAAAGTATGTTTTTCTCTAAAACTCCACAACAGCCCCTGACTGACATATAGGGCTCAAGGTTCATTTTAAAGCTGCAAACTTGGTAAATGTAAGCACACCCTTAGCACGGCTAGGCTAAGGTGGGTATATATTGGCCAAAGGCGGCCTTTAAACAGTGTCAACTGTGTTTGCTGCTCATAATTGTTAAATTGCTGTTTACACAAGCAGACCATGAGTCAGCTGAGCACTGGACCATCTGTGATTGATCAGTAATAGATAGTTGCCTGTACATAAACTGCCACTACTTACATAAAAGAATATGCTGCCTGAATGATGATTTTCAGGCAAGCTTAAAAATAATTTCACCCATGAAATTAGTGTTTTACTCTTTTATCGGTTGATTGTTAGCCTGCTTACACTGTAAAATTATCGTGAAATTTGGATTATCAAGAACATTCATGCAGTGTAAAACTACCATAAAGCATGTGCTTGATGATTAGTGCAAGTCATCATGGTTACTGTCTGTGACAACAAATGAATGATGTGGGAGTTGGGGATAACAAATAGCATACGATGGATTTTTAATGTAAATAATCACTGCTATGTTAATAAACAGGGGTGGTGGGTATAGATGATCACTACGCTAATTACAGACATTACAATCTGGAGATCTGTGATTATTTTTGTTTAATCACTGCTGATATATTGTGTATGGTTTATTTATTGCCGCTATATGGTTTATTCGCTACTGATATATATATATCTATATATATATATATATACAGTTCTGGCCAAAAGTATTGACACCCCTGCAATTCTGTCAGATAATACTCAGTTTCTTCCTGAAAATGATTGCGATCACAAATTCTTTGGTATTATTATCTTCATTTAATTTGTCTTCAATGAAAAAAACAAAAAAAGAATTGTCCTAAAGCCAAATTGGATACAATTCCACACCAAACATAAAAAAGGGGGTGGACAAAAGTATTGGCACTGTTAGAAAAATCATGTGATGCTTCTCTAAATTGTGTAACTAACAGCACCTCTGGCACCTAATAGGTGTTGGCAATAACTAAATCACACTTGCAGCCAGTTGACATGGATTAAAGTTGACTCAACCTCTGTCCTGTGCCCTTGTGTGTACCACATTGAGCATGGAGAAAAGAAAGAAGACCAAAGAACTGTCTGAGGACTTGAGAAACCAAATTGTGAGGAAGCATGAGCAATCTCAAGGCTACAAGTCCATCTCCAAAGACCTGAATGTTCCTGTGTCTACAGTGCGCAGTGTCATCAAATAATTTAAAGCCCATGGCCTGTGGCTAACCTCCCTAGATGTGGACGGAAAAGAAAAATTGACCAGAGATTTCGACGCAAGATTGTGGGGATGGTGGATAAAGAACCTCGACTAACATCCAAACAAGTTCAAGCTGCCCTGCAGTCCGAGGGTACAGCAGTGTCAACACGTACTATCCGTCGGCGTCTGAATGAAAAGGGACTGTATGGTAGGGTACCCAGGAAGACCCCACTTCTTACCCCGAGACATAAAAAAGCCAGGCTGGAGTTTGCCAAAACTTACCTGAGAAAGTCTACAATGTTTTGGAAGAATGTACTCTGGTCAGATGAGACAAATGTAGAGCTTTTTGGGCAAAGGCATCAACATAGAGTTTACAGGAGAAAAAAAGAGGCATTCAAAGAAAAGAACACGGTCCCTACAGTCAAACATGGCGGAGGTTCCCTGAGGTTTTGGGGTTGCTTTGCTGCCTCTGGCACTGGACAGCTTGACCGTGTGCATGGCATTTTGAAGTCTGAAGACTACCAACAAATTTTGCAGCATAATGTAGGGCCCAGTGTTAGAAAGCTGGGTCTCCCTCAGAGGTCATGGGTCTTCTAGCAGGACAATGACCCAAAACACACTTCAAAAAGCACTAGAAAATGGTTTGAGAGAAAGCACTGGAGACTTCTAAGGTGGCCAGCAATGAGTCCAGACCTGAATCCCATAGAACACCTGTGGAGAGATCTAAAAATGGCAGTTTGGAGAAGGCACCCTTCAAATATCAGGGACCTGGAGCAGTTTGCCAAAGAAGAATGGTCTAAAATTCCAGCAGCGCATTGTAAGAAACTCATTGATGTGTGAGGTAGCACCTGGGGAACCCGCTTGCATAACGACACCAAAACAAGTGCTTATAAGGTTTAACCAATGACTACCCGTTTATTGCTCACATATAACTTATAACCCGGGCAGTACATTAAACATTGAACATACAGTTAGGGCCAGAAATATTTGGACAGTGACACAATTTTCGCGAGTTGGGCTCTGCATGCCGCCACATTGGATTTGAAATGAAACCTCTACAACAGAATTCAAGTGCAGATTGTAACGTTTAATTTGAAGGGTTGAACAAAAATATCTGATAGAAAATGTAGGAATTGTACACATTTCTTTACAAACACTCCACATTTTAGGAGGTCAAAAGTAATTGGACAAATAAACATAACCCAAACAAAATATTTTTATTTTCAATATTTTGTTGCGAATCCTTTGGAGGCAATCACTGCCTTAAGTCTGGAACCCATGGACATCACCAAACGCTGGGTTTCCTCCTTAATGCTTTGCCAGGCCTTTACAGCCGCAGCCTTCAGGTCTTGCTTGTTTGTGGGTCTTTCCGTCTTAAGTCTGGATTTAAGCAAGTGAAATGCATGCTCAATTGGGTTAAGATCTGGTGATTGACTTGGCCATTGCAGAATGTTCCACTTTTTTGCACTCATGAACTCCTGGGTAGCTTTGGCTGTATGCTTGGGGTCATTGTCCATCTGTACTATGTAGCGCCGTCCAATCAACTTTGCAGCATTTGGCTGAATCTGGGCTGAAAGTATATCCCGGTACACTTCAGAATTCATCTGGCTACTCTTGTCTGCTGTTATGTCATCAATAAACACAAGTGACACAGTGCCATTGAAAGCCATGCATGCCCATGCCATCACGTTGCCTCCACCATGTTTTACAGAGGATGTGGTGTGCCTTGGATCATGTGCCGTTCCCTTTCTTCTCCAAACTTTTTTCTTCCCATCATTCTGGTACAGGTTGATCTTTGTCTCATCTGTCCATAGAATACTTTTCCAGAACTGAGCTGGCTTCTTGAGGTGTTTTTCAGCAAATTTAACTCTGGCCTGTCTATTTTTGGAATTGATGAATGGTTTGCATCTAGATGTGAACCCTTTGTATGTACTGTCATGGAGTCTTCTCTTTACTGTTGACTTAGAGACAGATACACCTACTTCACTGAGAGTGTTCTGGACTTCAGTTGATGTTGTGAACGGGTTCTTCTTCACCAAATAAAGTATGCGGCGATCATCCACCACTGTTGTAATCCGTGGACGCCCAGGCCTTTTAGAGTTCCCAAGCTCACCAGTCAATTCCTTTTTTCTCAGAATGTACCCAACTGTTGATTTTGCTACTCCAAGCATGTCTGCTATCTCTCTGATGGATTTTTTCTTTTTTTCAGCCTCAGGATGTTCTGCTTCACCTCAATTGAGAGTTCCTTTGACCGCATGTTGTCTGGTCACAGCAACAGCTTCCAAATGCAAAACCACACACCTGGAATCCACCCCTGACCTTTTAACTACTTCATTGATTACAGGTTAATGAGGGAGACGCCTTCAGAGTTAATTGCAGCCCTTAGAGTCCATTGTCCAATTACTTTTGGTCCCTTGAAAAAGAGGAGGCTATGCATTACAGAGCTATAATTCCTAAACCCTTTCTCCGATTTGGATGGGGAAACTCTCATATTGCAACTGGGAGTGTGCACTTTCAGCCCATATTATATATATAATTGTATTTCTGAACATGTTTTTGTAAACAGCTAAAATACCAAAACTTGTGTCACTGTCCAAATATTTCTGGCCCTAACTGTAAGCACGACACATAATACATTACATTACACAGTACATTACATATATTATTAAACATATACAACTACAGTAACCCAGGACCTGTAACCACCTCTCTTTCCCCATTAGAGCACCAACAACCACTCCCATGGTGGCTACGGCCTCCGGCCTATCTACACGTTACACATACATTTTAACAGTACATAAGTTACCATATATCAACGGGCCCTGTGGGTTCCAATGGCAGAACCAGTCGCCTGGCTTTATTTCCCCAGCTCCACACTACCCCGGAGTACAGGCACCAGCCTGACCGGGTTCTTACACACTGCATGTGATCCATCATATAAGCATCCATGGATCACACACATCCTTTCACACGCTCACAGCCCATCATGTAGACATCCATGGACTGTGACTCCTCTGAGTTCTGGACAGGGATTGAGCAACCTGAGTCACGGGTACGCCATGCATCCCCAAGGGGCTCCTTCTAGGACGTATCTCGCCACACGTCCAGGTCAGAGTCCACCCGGTTCAACCATGGTTTCTCCACTCTAGGAGCCCTTCTAACCCCTGCTTCTGACCATCGGTACATACACTTCAACAGGTCCCTTCATTGACTATTTTAGTCGAACCCAATGGCGTCTATGCCCGACCTGGCACACTTCATACATCTGCCTCCCGTAGGGTTACATACACGTTAACAGGTCCATTACTGACTACTTTAGTCGGACCTAATGGCGGCTATGCCCGCCTGGCACAATTCATACATCTGCCCCTGTAGGGCTACATACACTTCAACAGGTCCCTTCATTGACTACTTTAGTCGGACCTAATGGCGGCTATGCCTGCCTGGCACAATTCATACATCTGCCCCTGTAGGGCTACATACACTTCAACAGGTCCCTCACTGACTACTTAGTCGGACCTAATGGCGGCTATGCCCGCCTGGCACATTTTACGCACAGGGTGCACAGTTCACTCTAGCATACGGGAACTGCATTCTTACCGGGCACGGATCCGGGTCTCGCTACCTGGATCACGGGTACACCAAGCATCCCCAAGGGGCTCCTTCCCGGATGTATCTGGCCACACGTACGGACCAGTGTCCACCTGGTTCAGCCACGGCTTCCCCACTCCAGGAGCTGTTACGACCCCGGTCCTGGCCACTGGTATGGAGCTAGCACGCTCCCATCATGTTCGCACACCACAGAGCCCTGGACTGCTCTGCACTCAGCGTCCCTCAGTCTGAGACTCAATCACACACAGACTGGATCTCTGGCTCTCTGGCTGATGATCAGGCTCCCACTCAATCAGCTGGCTGGCTCTTTATCGTGCCTGCCATTCCCACACTGACACATCCAGCTGGGCTGCTATTACTCAAGACACACCCACCTGGGCTGCTACCAATAAAGGTACCTTTACACACCACCACTGTGGCTAGCAACAGGTACCCACCGCACGTGCACGCGCACGTTTTTAACGGTGGATACCGATCGCTAATGCCGCATATACACGCCGCCATTGCGTTGTCAACTGAAGGTATCTTTGTTCCCCGGAAGTTCCAACAGATCCTGCGGTTTACTTCCTGTTGAATACCTTCCCCGCTTTACACGCCGCTGCCACAAAGGAATATGGGCGTACATCTTTCGCGCCGCAAGTACATAGGCGTGACAGAGTTGTGTATTCTGTGACGCTAATACGTTGATTGGACAACGCAATAGCGTCATGATTGGCCAGCCTGCGCTGGAAGGCTGGCTAATATATGACGCAATTGCAATTCTGTAGTGTGAATGGACAGCTCTTTAAATATGGCGCCCTGTGAAGGGACAGCCAATTGTAACTCAGTAGCCCCCACCAATGATCGCTGATGGGGCGTGGTATCCATGACGCTGTGGCACGCCCCTGGGAATTCACTAGGCGACGCAACATCCATGCCTGTGCCCCGTTTAGACACCACTACCATGGCAATTGTGCCTTTCTGTTGCCTTCGGTTTTTGAGCATGGCCCAGCAACAGGTATCTGAGTCAGCTGCGGGACACAGGAAGGAATTTCCCTATTTACACGCTGCCATTTTGTAGCAATATCATGGCAACAGGCATAAATATCCCCAATGCCAGGCTGTTGCTACCTTTCAGTGGTGGCGTGTAAAAGGGCCTTTAGGACACACTGTTCCCATACAGCGGCTCATCAGGCTCATCTATGTGTCAGATCTACAGCACTCACTCTCACATTTAACACCTTGTGTTCCAGGTAGGTTCACACAGCATCATCACATTAAAACCGGCCACTGTGAACAGGATCATACCCTGATCCTGCATGTGATGCGCCCCGGCCATGGGGACCATGCCGGCGGTGCCTTACAGATGGTTACCGGAAGCGGTTGATCTCAGTTATTTTGGCTAAAGGTTGTGCAACCAAGTATTAGGATGAGGGTGCCAATACTTTTGTCTGGCCCATTTTTGGAGTTTTGTGTGAAATGATCAATGTTTTGCTTTTTGCTTTATTCTCTTTTGTGTTTTTTCATTTAAGACATATTAAATGAAGATAATAATAGCAAAGAATTTGTGATTGCAATCATTTTCAGGAAGAAACTGAGTATTATCTGACAGAATTGCAGGGGTGTCAATACTTTTGGCCACAACTGTATGTGTCAGACTTGTCGTGTCTTCAGGCCTTGAAAACGATGGTCTAAAAAAATTGTGAAACGAGGCCACAAAATTGCTGTTACCACCACCAGATACGGTGTTACTGGTACGGTGTGAGTGATGATGGCGGTTGACAAGTTAGAACTGTGAGATTCACTCTGTGTACCACTGGTGTTTTGTGGAAAAGCTGATCTGAGATTATGTATCAGCTTTTGCTGATACTCCTGCATTCATGCGTCCCTTTGTATGGCAGGAATTATTTCGGCAAATTTGGTCTTGTACCGGGGATCTAAGAGTGTGGCAACCCAGTAGTCGGCATTACTTCTAATTCGGACAATCCAAAGGTCATGTTGCACGCAGTGCAGCAAGAAGGCGGTTATGTGTCTTGTGCATCCAGGAGGACTAAGTCCTTGTTGTGTTGGTGGTGGGGAGGTGAGAATCATGCTTCCTTCCATTGCCCTCTCCCCCCAACCTCGCACAACAGAAATGTCATCAAGGTCTCCCTCATCTGCTTACTCTTCTATGCCCATCGCCAGTTCGTCCTCCATTTCTTCCTGGGCTCCTGCACCTTCTTCAAGAGTTTGTTTGCTACCATGCGCCCTCATTAATCCCTTTCCACCACCCTCCCATGCCTGCCGTCTTGGTGCTGCCGACCGTGAGGACCTTGGAGATGTTGTCATCCCTTCCGCATAGGACTCCTCCTGTACTTCCTCTTGTCCCACCACCTGACTCTGAATATTGTTTAGAGTGTGCTCCAGCATGTAGATGACCAGACTAGTCATGCTGATAATGGCATTGTCAGCACTAAACATCTTCGTCGCCATCTCAAAACTGTGCAGAAGGGTGCATAGGTTCATGATATCAAACCACTCCTGCAGCGTGATCTGCCTCACCTCTGGATCTCGTTGGCCCAGGCTCTACGTCATAACGTATTGCACCAGGGCTGCCACAGTCGCTGGAACATGTGCAGAGTAGAATTCCAGCATGTCAGCACATCGCATTTCAGCTGGTGAACGGGCAAGCCGAAAGACTTCTGGAGCGAAGCAAGTCGTTGAGGTGCGGGATGCACACAGCGACCGTGCCCTCTGCAAAAGCCCATCTAGGCCTAGATAGTGTGTCAAAAATTGCTGGACAACCAGATTCAACACGTGAGCCATTAAAGGCATGTATGTGATATTGCCCCGACGAAGGGCCACACCCAAGGTAAAGACCACCTGATGGCGTTGAGCCCTCTGCCAGCATAGTAAGGAGGTGTGCAGGATTACTTCTGTGCAGTTAAAACGCGGGTGGCATTACCAGACAGGCTTTCGGCGGAGATGGAGGACCGAGACGAGGTTGAGGAGGCAGAAGCAGTGGAGGAACTTCAACCTACAGAGGATGGACGCACAACTCGTGGGGATGGCAAGACTTGGACAGCAGACCATTCTCCAGCTCTCATCATAGTTAACCAGTGCCCAGTCAGTGACATGTAATGCCCCTGTGCATGCTTACTGGTCCAAGTGTCTGTGGTGAAATGCACCCTGTCACACACAGAGTTTCTCAAGGAAGCGGTGATGTTGTCTTCGACCTGCTGGTGTAGCGCAGGCACACCTTTCTTGAAGAAGTAGTGGTGACTGGGCATCTGGTACTGGGGCACTGCGACGGACATAAGGTCTCGAAAATCTTCTGTGTACACCAGGAGGAAAGGCAGCATTTCTGTAGCCAACAGCTTGCAGATGGTGAAATTCAAGCGCTTAGCTTTCTCTTGGCTAGGAGAAAATGGTCTTTTACTTGTCCACATCTGAGGGACGAAGGCTTGGCTGCTGTGCTAAGACGGGGTTGAGTAGGGTGTCCCCGGCAAACTGCTGGGCTGTGAGGAAGGTGCAGGCCAAGATGTAATGTTGCTTTCATCCAAAGATGGTGCTCTCGATGTCTGAGAGAGCTCAACACCAGCAGCATTGTCCACTTGAAAACCAAGTGATGACCTGACAATCACACTGCCTGTTGCGGATAAAGAGGTGGATAGTATGCATCCAAAAGCATGTGTGACAGCTGTCCCCACAGTCACAGACGATGAAGAGTACACGGATGCACTTGATGGGGCAGACAGTGGTAGGCCCGCCCCACTAGCCCGCATTCTAGTGCAGTGAGCTTCCCATTGCGACTTGTACTTCATGTCCATGTGGCGGTTTATACATGAAGTACTCAAGCTAGTGAGTTTTTGGCCTCTACTCAGAGATTGGTGACAAATCTTGCAGATGACATGAGTTGGGAGATCCTTGGCAATATAAAAAAAGTCCCAGGCTAGGCAAGGCTTAGCCCATGCGAGCTGCAGAGCCACCATGACTTCTGATCACAGGCAGAGTTGTGGCAGCGGATGCAGATGTTGACGTGCTTCCAGTACTCTGTCTATGTCCAGGAAGGCGCAACCTAACCTCGTCGTCAGTAGCATCCTTCTCCACCTCCTCTGCTGACCTCATCAACTGGCTGACTGTGGGTTGACAGTAAGTGGGATCTCCAACCTCATCACCATCCTCTGTGTTCTCACACCCCTCGTCCTTAGAGACAAGCTGTTCCTGCCTTGACCAAAAACTTAATTTGTCAATCCAATCCGGTATCTGAGTCTCATTAGCATCATCCTCCTTGTGTCCACCAAGAGTAGTTACTGTTAGGGAATGAGGGTCTACATGAAGGTCAGAACCTTCTTCATCTGGACATGGATCTGACTCTCAAAGTCTGGGCATCAGGGCAGATCATTAACTCGTCAGGACTCACTGCAGTTTTGGAGCAGACCTCTGATTCCCAGGCTATTGTGTGACTGAACAGCTCTGCAGACTCAACCATGTCTGTTACCCCAGACTCAGTAGGGCGGCTGGAGACTTGGGAGCTGGGAGGAATGAAGTGCGATTGGGCTGACACCTCAGATGACTGGAGGGTTTGTGATGTAGAAGTTGAGGTGGAGGAGAGACCACTTGATGGAGCACTTGCAATCCATTCAAGCACCTGCTGTTTTTGTGCCTCATTTACAAGTAGTATCGATGGTTGTGTCCGTAAGAAAGGGATCATATCCGATTGGCCACGTAAAGAAGTAGTCATCTTACTTTGGCTGGAAGATTGTCTTTCTTCAGCAGATGTTAATGTAGCTTTAGCATCTACCCCATGGACACAAACTTTTTTTCCCTTTCCACCACGCCTACTCCCCTTTTCACCAGCAGCAGGACTTTTGCCATTCATTTTGTATGTGACAAAATTGGCAACTGTGCAGTTGTTGGACAAGAAAATGTTGGATGTAAATCAAGCAGAGCTGACTGAACCAACACTGCACAAACTCAAGTCCAGTGGACACAGGAAGATAAGCTAAGCACTATGGCAGCATTAACAATAGGTCACCAGGTATGTGCACAGCCACGGTCCGTCATTAATAAGCAAGGCAATCTGCTACAAATGAAACCGCTAACAATCCTAAACCAGAGGACACATATTTACCTCAGCGTCACTGTCAGAACAAGGACCAGCCCGACACGTGTTTCGGTAGATTACCTTCTTCACGGATTGTTAGCGGTTTCATTTGTAGCAGATTGCCTTGCTTATTAATGACGGACCGTGGCTGTGCACATACCTGGTGACCTATTGTTAATGCTGCCATAGTGCTTAGCTTATATTCCTGTGTTCACCGGACTTGAGTTTGTGGCTAAAGCTGGGTTCATAGAGTGTGCTACCAACTGGCTAGACTATTTATGTCTTGCTACACTATATATTGTGTTATTGCTTTTTGGGTAAAGCCAGGTCCATAGAGTATGATATCAGCTGGCTGTGGTTTTGCATCTGCTACATTATTTATGTGGTATTTATATATGAATTGGCTATGTGTGGAGTAACCTTTATTCTCTATGGTGGTATATATATATGATGTAGATTATTATGGTTACCGTTACCACTAAGGGATATACCATGACTGTAATATAATCCCAAGAAATTATTATTATCTAGGATAAAAATTATACTGCACTATAGCACTTTATGTATAATATACAATCCATACCATCACTAGGGTTGTATTGAAGTAATACCCGTAAGTATAATAGAATATATGTTACATGTGTAACCGTAATGCTTACAATCCTTTTGACATACTGTGTCCTGTTATTTGTATCTTGTGACCCCTCTCCTCTCCTCTGTGATCCCCCTATTAAATTAATAAAATATCACTTTTCATTCATCTGGGCTGCAATGTCGTTTAATTGGTGGTTGTTAGTCTGTAAAGTGTAGCGATAGGCCCATATCCCTGCAGACCCTATTGGGTGCAGTTTTGGTATAGTTATGCCAGAAAAATATATGTTGATGTTTCGAACTCTTAAGACAGGTGGTGTAGCTTTCTTCACAGCAGTGCTACACTACCTGCCCTAAAGGATTCACCGAGCTAGATGTGGCCAGATGCTGTGAAAAACACTTGCACAGCACTGGTACACACCTGCCTGGCAAAAACTGCTATGAACTGCTCTAACCTAGCCCTCAAAAAGACTGAGATTACAACTAGTCCTTACTTCTATGAAGTAGCCCTCAAAAGGGCTGATATTCCTACAATTCACACCCTCCCTCCAGTCCCTACTCCCTAAACCTGTCTATGTAACTTTATATTCGCTCACTAGCTGATTAAGAAGAGAATTGACAGTTTTCACTGTATAGCGCCCACAGCAGCAGCGATGCCGTCTGACACAGAGCTGCAGCACTGAGGAAATGGTAGCGATGGGGAAAATGGCCGGGTCTTATAGGACAAGGATATGTGACTTACACAGCCAATGATGCCTGACCTTGCTTGTGTTCAAAAAATGCACTTTGCTATGTGTGAGTGTGATTGGCTGACAGCTTGCACCGCCCCACTGTGTATGCAGGTAGCAGAAAAAAAAATGGAGATCGCTATTATTTGTGCATTATTTCTGACTCGAACACCGCCCAAAACAGCTTGAATTTGAGATTGGCCAACAATTCGAATTGAACACCGCTCATCTTTAGTGGGGTATCGGTGTATTCAGCAGAATTTGCACAACAAATTTGAGGGTGAATTTGATCCTGTTTTTCTTATGAAAATGCAATAATTGAGGCTGAAATAACATTTTTGTTGGAAAAATTAAAATGGTATTTTTTTTCTTACATGTTGCATTAGGCTGGCTTCACACCATGGTTTTTGTCTGTCAGGTTGGATCCTGGTTTTTGCAGGATCCACTGGACAGAACCTGACAGCATAGGGTAAGCAGAAAGAGTGGCCAAATATGCCCTCCATGGTGCTGAACTCTCAGCCGTGTGTGCAGTGCTGCTCTCCATGGTCCTGTACATTCAGCCGTGTCTCTGAAATGCTGCTGTTCATGGTGCTGAATGAGTACGGCAGCATTTCAGAGCATGCGCTGTGGCAAAAATCGCATCCGGGAAACGATCCAATTTTTTCCCGGATCCAGCGCTCTTAGGCTGTGTTCACACTGGGCGTTTTTGGGCTGTTTTTGCTCATCAGTTTTTGTAGCCAAAACCAGGAGTAGAGCAATCAGAGGAAAAGTCTAATAGAAACACGTCACCACTTCTGGATTTAATCACCCACTGCTGGTTTTGGCTACAAAAACTGTTGAGCAAAAACAGCCCAAAAACGCCCAGTGTGAACACAGCCATAGACTCCCATGTTATGGGCACTGGATTGCCCCGATTAGTTTCTGTCCGGTGTTGTGTGATTTTTTTCACCAGAGCCCAAAACTGCTGCAGGCTGCAGTTTTGTGCATGGTGAAAAATGGATAAAACCTGATCGGGCACAGAAAAAGCAAAACTGGATGGCCACATAGGGCCAATCCGGCACCATAGGGATACATGGGGACAAAACCAGATCAGGTTCTGACCGGTTCAAAGCGGACAGAACCTGATGCATAAAAAACATGGTGTGAAGCTAGCCTTAGATCCTGTGAAGCACCCGAAGGGTTCATAATCTTCTTGATTGTAGTTTTGAGTAGCTTGAGGGGTGCAGTTTTTGGAATGGTGCCACTTTTGGATATTTTCTGTCACATAGGTCTCTCAAAGTCACTTCAAATGTGATGTGGTCCCTAAAAGAATGGTTTCGTAAATTTTGCTGGAAAAATGAGAAATTACTGATGACGTTTGAACCCTTTTAACTTCCTAATGAAAAAACATTTAGGAAATATTATTTATTAACTATTTTGTGTCACATAACTCTCTGGCTTAACAGACTAAAAATTAAAAATTAAAAAATTGCTAAATTTTCAACACTTTTGCCAAATTTTTGGTTTTTTTCACAAATAAACGCAATATTTATCAACCTAAATTTACCACTAACATGAAGCCCAATATGTCATGAAAAAACATTCTCAGAATCGCTAGGATCCGTTGAAGTGTTTTAGAGTTATTACCTCATAAAGGGACACTGGTCAGAATTACAAAAAATACCCAGGTCATTAGGGTCAAAATAGGCTGAGTGGTGATGTTTTCAACCACTGAGGACTCTCAGATTTTAACACGGTACAAATATTGTAGCCTTAGAAAGGTAGTATACCTTGTGGACAGTGTCTTGTACCTCTCAACACCTACCGTATGTTCAACTGTTTAATGGTGTCTTGTACACTCACTACTTCACTTTTGTAGTGTTGAACACCTGACATGAAAGATGCAACTCGTTCCCATGGACCGTCTAGACCAGGGGTCTCAAACTCCAGGCCTCGAGGGCCGCACACAGTCCAGGTTTTCAGGATTTCCATTCCATTTGGCAATCAAATTACCAACTTCAAACTCTATGGAAATTCTGAGAACCTGGACTGTGTGCGGCCCTCGAGGCCTGGAGTTTGAGACTCCTGGTCTAGGTTACCACAAAGCTCATCTTTTATGGTGTTATGGTTTCTAATGACTTTTAGCGTTGGTTCGAGAGAGCGTATTGGTCGTGCCACTTTGTCTGCTGCAAGTGTGGACTCTACTTTCTGCTCTTCATAATGTTCAGAATCAGGGTGCACATGCTGTATTTCAGTGCTGGGAGATTGCACGAGACGTTTTTGAGCCATTTTAATTTTGAACCCCTTCACCACCCGGGAATTTTTTGTTTTTTGCTCCTCTGCTTCCAAGAGCCATAACGTTTTTATTTTTTCATCAATATAAACATATGAGGACTTGTTTTTTGCAGGCCAGGTGTTCTTTCAGATGCAATCATATATTTTACCATATAGTGTACAGGAAAATGGGAAAAAATTCCAAATGCGATGAAATTGCAAAAAAAGTGCAATTACACATCTGTTTTTTGTTTTTTTTATTCGCCATGTTCACTATATGGTAAAACTGATGTGACGGTGTGATGCCTCAAGTCAGTACGAGTTTGTAGATACCAAACATGTATACCTTTACTGGTATCTAGGTGGTGAAACAAAAATTATAAAGTTTAGAAAAAAAAAATCACACTTTCTGTGCCATGTTCTGCGACCCGTAGCGTCCTCATTTTTTTGGGATCTGGGGCTGTGTGATGGCCTATTTTTTGTGGCTTGAGCTGATGTTTCTAATGTTACCAATTTTGGGTGGATGCGCTGTTTGGATTGCTCGTTATTGCATTTTATAGCAATGTTGCAGCGACCAAAAAAAGTAATTTTGGCGCTTGGACCTTTTTTTCTATTATACAGTTTACGGCTCTCATTAATTGATTTTATATATTGATAGATCCGGCGATTCTGAACACGGCGATACTAAATATGTGTATTTTTTTTAATAGTTTTATTTTGAATGGGGAAAATGGGGGTGATTTGAACTTTTAGGGGCCCTTTACACGCCGCTACGACGGGATGGATACAACCCGCTACAGGCTACAAATGTAGCTTGTAGCGTCAATATAGCCCGTAGTAGCGGCGTGTGAAGACGGGACGTGACAGCCGGCAACAGATACATCTGTTTCCGAGCACTGCTCGAAAACAGATGGCTACAAAGCCGATTGCAGCGAGCTGTATCGGCGTGTAAAGAAGCTACAGAAGGGAACTCTGGACACCCGGCGATGTAGCTGCAATGTAGCTAAGGCGTGACCCAGGCTCCGGGATACCACGCCCCTTCAACGATCATTGGAGGAAGCTCCTTCGTTGCGATTGGTTGTCGCTGCACAGGGCGGCATATTTAAGGAGCTGACCAGTCACACTACGCAATTGCTCGGGCGTCATGTATTAATCAGCCTCATGC
The DNA here is from genome assembly GCA_033576535.1 of Allobates femoralis. Classification (NCBI taxonomy): domain Eukaryota; kingdom Metazoa; phylum Chordata; class Amphibia; order Anura; family Aromobatidae; genus Allobates; species Allobates femoralis. The sequence goes on from JARQOC010000003.1 coordinate 670,944,181, forward strand.
GATGCCTGGCCAATCATGGGTTTCTTGCTTTGTCCTATCAGTGTACGGACGTCTCGTACTCCACAATTGTGGCACGCCTATGTGCTGTCCCTGCTGCACCAGGTCCGCCCATATTAGCTTGTTGTAGTGGTGTGTAAATGAGGTACGATGAGCTACAGATGGCTACTTGAGACACCCGGCGATGTATCCGGGGATAGATGTAGCGTAGCGTAGCGCACCTTGTGGCGGCGTGTAAAGGTGGTGCGTTTCCCGTTTGTAACCGTTTGTGCGTGCTCGTGCACGTGAAGTAGCGGGTTGTATCCATCCTGTCGTAGCGGCGTGTAAAGGTACCCTAAGGGTACCTTTACACACGGCTACATTTGTAGCTGTCACCAGGTAACTTACTGGTTGCAGTGAAATCATGGATACATGATTCCATTTGTACACAGCAACAAGATAGAACCATGTATCCATGATTTCACTGCAACCAGTAAGTTACCTGGTGACAAGCTACAAATGTAGCTGTGTGTAAAGGTACCCTTATGGTACCTTTACACGCCGCGACGGCAGGCTAGATACATCCCGCTACAGGCTACAAATGTAGCTTGTAGCGCCAATGTAGCCCGTCGTAGCGGCGTCTGAAGACGTGACGATACAGCCGGCAACAGATACATCTGTTTCCTAGCTCTGCTCGAAAACTGATGGCTACAACGCCGATGGTAGCGAGCTGTATCGGCGTGTAAAGAAGCAACGGAAGGGAACTCGGGACAGCCTGCGATGTAGCTAAGGCGTGACCCTGGCTCCGTGTTACCGCGCCCCATGTGCGATCATTGGTGGAAGATGGTGCGTTGCGATTGGTTGTCGCCGCACAGGGCGGCATATTTAAGGAGCTGACGAGTCACACTACACAATTGCTCGAGCGTCAAATATTAATCAGCCTCCTGCGATGCCTGGCCAATCATGGTATTATTGCTTTGTCCTATCAGCGTACGGACGTCTCGTAATCCACAATTGGAGCACGCCTATGTGCTCTCCCTGCTGCACCAGGTACGCCCATAGTAGCTGGTTGTAGCGGTGTGTAAATGAGCTACAGCTGGCTACTTGAGACACCCGGCGATGTAGCTAGCTATAGATGTAGCGTGGCGTAGCGCATCTTGTCGCGGCGTGTAAAGGTGATGCGTTGAGCGTTTGTAACCGTTTGAGCGTGCTCGTGCACGTGAAGTAGCGGGATGTATCCAGCCTGCCGTCGCGGCGTGTAAAGGTACCTATAGGGTTTTTTTCTCATATTTTTAAAAACTTTATTTCACAATTAATTCTTGATTTTACACAGCCCTATAGGGTGCCACAGCACTGCACCATTGGAGGATCGCTTCTGCCATGTCCCGATGAGCTGGAGCACATCGGGACATGGCAGTTGCTTTCACTTTCAGTGGTTGACACCACTCTCCAACCACTGAGAGAAAGTGCTCCGTGACAGCTTCCAGGGTCAAGCGCCAGGACCCCGGGCTGTGACATGAACGCCGGAGATCCCACAATATTATCACGGGATCTCTGGTGCAGGTGGGGAACAGGGCATTCTCCGCTGCAGCACCTTTGAATCCCGCTGTCAGTGATTGACGGCGGGATCCAAGGAGTTAACAGCACCTATCGGATACTGGATCCGATCGGTGCTGGAAGCCAACATCTCAGCTGATGAGATTAGCTGAGATGTCGGTTGTTTGATGTGAGCTCTGCGCTGGAGCTCACATCAAACACCAAGACCTGACCCATGATGTCTTCCTACGTCATGAGTCAGTAAGGAATTAAAAAATTGACTTATTTTGAGGATGGAAATCACTGTATAGTTCCTCTTGGTCCCTTCAATAAGATTCCCAATTTTGCGTGAATTGTGTGGTTTCCAGTCTGGGTGACTGCTGCTACAGTATGTGAAAACTTGTTGTAGTACTTTGAAGTAAAATTAACAGAAAGGGTGTGTGACGGGGTCACTGGCCTTGTAGTTGAGGGAAGGTATGTGTCACACAGGTTACTAGCCTGTGTGACCTAAAAACTGTAAAAGTTCCCCAGCATGTTATGTGTTGCGGGGTTAATTTCAAAAGGGTGTGTAGTTTTAGGGGAGGTAATTTCCCCTACCTCACCTGAGTGCGTGGTTGAGGCACATTGAAAGCTCAGTCCTGTTTATTTTTCTGTTGTTGGAGAGACTGGAGTGTGCAGTCTCCACACTGTGGAGTTTGGCTGAGGAGTAGCTGGAGTTTGCTGCCAGGCAGTACAGGCGGACCGGTGTGTGTATACCCGTTATGATTTTTGTTTTGTTTTACCTTTCAAGCCAGTGAGGCTATGTTGTTTTGCCAAAGTCTGCTGGGTTTATGCTGTACCAATAAACCTGCAGCCGAACACCATTCCTGTGTCTACTTCTGACTGCAGCCGGGCGAGTCGTCTTGCCACACTTGGTTGAGAATGTGGGCAATATCCCCAGGAACCTGGGTATCTGCTTCAAGAAGCAGGAATAGTTGCAGAGCTGCATAGGAGACTGCTGGGAGCAGAAGACTGAAGAACCTTGGTCACGTGATCCGGCCATCTAGGAAGTGCTGGGATGATATTGAGGCGTTTTTGACTGTGTTTGAGAGAGTAGCAGAGCGGGAGACGTTGCCATGGCAGCAGTGGGCAGAGATGCTGGCCCCCTATTTAACCGGTGAACCCAGAAGGCCTACTATGACCTGGCACTTCATGATGCACATGAGTACCCTAAATTGAAAACAGAGATATTGGCACACTTCAGAGTGTCTATGGCGGTCAGAGCGCAAAGAGTCCACCACTGGGCGTACACAGGCGACAAACCCCCTAGCTCGCAGATGTTTGACTTATTACATCTAGTCCAGAAATGGCTGCAGCTCGAGTCTGCCACTCTTGTCCAGATTGTGGAACGGGTGATGATCGACACGTTTATTTATTCCCTACCCCGGCCGGTACAGACCTGGGTTGCCCAGGGAGACCCTCGGAACGCTGATGACCTCGTGGGCTTGGTAGAAAGGTACCAGGTGGTGGAAAAGTCCCTGGGAAAACTGGACCTAATGTACTCTCTTTATTGGGGCACCCAAAGGGGGACAGTAACACCACATAAGGGGGCTAAAGCTGCAACTGGGGGGCATCTCAGTGACGGGTCAGCCAAGTCTGCTAGGGCGGAGGTAATATGTTGGCAGTGTCATAACCCTGGGCACATAGCTGTTAGGTGCCCTACTTTCACTGAGCCGATGGACTGCAGCCTGGGCAGACGGTGCTCTTATTATGCCTATCTGGCCAGTAGTGTGGATGGACAATCCAGGAAGGGACCGCAAGTGTGTGCTGTGTCTGTGGATGGAGACAGGGTCCTGGGACTGTTGGATGGTGATGTTGATTTGTGCTACCCTACCCCATCAGCTGATCGCGGCCAGAACTGTGGGTGTCCGCTGTATACATGGGGACACCAAGAACTATCCTGTGGCCAGAGTGACTGTGTTAACAGACTGAGGTGCTCGAATCCATGAGGTCGTGGGTGGTCAAGGACCTGATACATCCTGTTATACTGGGCCATGACTTTCCCTTGTTTTGGGACTTGTGGGTGAGGGGAATTGAGTTAAATAGCATGCACGAAAACCAGGTCCTTGGAGAAGAAGCCCTGATAAAGCCTCAATGGAAGAAGTTTCCTCTGTGCGTCCTTGCCGGCGATGAGGGCGAGGCGGAGACTGAGGTGGAGGACGTGCCTGAGTTAAATGTATCGGGAGAGAACTTTGGGACTGCTCAAATTCGGGACTTGACTTTAAAGGGGGCGTTTGACCAGGTTACTATATGTAATGTGGTTGCCCAAGAGTCGGGCGTTGAAACCAGATTCCCCCATTTCGCAGTACAGGGGGAGTTGCTATACCGGGTGGCTATACTAAGTGGCGGTGAGACAGTAGAACAGCTGTTAGTGCCAAGCCATTCAGAAGGAAAGTGTTAGATATGGCTCACTCACATATTCTGGGGGGACACCTAGGGGTCGAGAAAACACAGGAGAGGATTTTGAGGAGATTTTACTGGCCGGGATGTTACCAGGAAATTCTCAATTATTGTAGGTCCTGCCCCACCTGCCAAATAACAGCTCCCTCTCTCCACTTCTGAAGCCCCATAGTTCCACTACCAATGATAGAGATTCCGTTTGAGAGAATTGCCATGGACCTGGTGGGTCCCTTAGTGAAGTCTGCTCGGGGTCACCAATACATCCTGGTGATCATGGACTATGCGACCCGGTGCCCCGAAGCAGTACCCCTAAGGAACTCGTCCAGCAAAACCATAGCCCAAGAGCTGGTCCATATCTTTGCACGAACAGGGCTGCCAAACGAGATTCTGACCGACCAGGGAAGCCCCTTCATGAGCAAATTAATGAAGGAGCTTTGTAGAGTCCTCCAGATAGCCCAGATTCTGACTTCGTTTTATCACCCGCAGAAGTATAGTCTGGTGGAGTACTTCAACAAGACCTTAAAGGCGATGCTCAAGAAACTAGTGTAAAAAGATGGGCGAGACTGGGACTACCTGCTTCCATTCCTGCTTCTCTCCATCAGAGAAGTTCTGCAAGCCTCCACGGGCTTCTCGCCATTTGAGCTTCTATATGGGCGACATCCAAGAGGTCTCCTCGACATCGCCAAGGAAACCTGGGAGGCTGAAGTCACACTGCACTGGAGTATCATTGAACATGTCGCCCAGCTATAGGAAAGAATGTCACAGGTGATGCCCATTGTAAAGGAACATCTCCTCCAGGCACAAGAAGCCCAGGCTAGGGTGTATAACTGATCGGCGAGACTAAGGCAGTTCCAGCCCGGGAACCGGGTGTTGGTGCTAATCTCCACCATTGAAAGCATGTCCCTGGCCAAATGGCAAGGGCCATATGAGTTGGTGGAAAAAAAATCTGTGACGTTAAATATAAAGTCTGGAGTATCAAGTATACCACGTAGACTTGCTCAAACCATACCGGGACCGGGAACCTGCGGGAACTTCTTGCTTGGAGGCAGCTCCTGAAGGCAGGGTGGAGGAAGTCACTATTGCAAAGACCCTATTGCCAGCCCAGAAGCAACAGTGTCAAGAACTACTACAGCGGAACCGGGAGCTGTTTTCGGAATTGCCGGGACATAATCAGGTGATAGAGCACGAGGTGCTCACAGATCCACAGGCGAGAGTGAATCTAAAGTAATATCGGATTTTGGTAGCACGCTGGGAGGTGATCGCTGCCGAGCTGAAAAGGATGTTAGACCTCGGGGTCATAGAGGAATCGAAGAGCGGATGGTCAAGCCCTATCGTTCTTGTGAAAAACTCAACGGGGAATGGCGGTTCTGTAACGACTACCGTCAGCTGAATGAGGTGTCCAAGTGTGACGCATACCCGATGCCCCGCACTGACGAACTCATTGAGAGGCTTGGACCAGGAAGATACATCACCACTCTTGACTTGACGAAGGGTTATTGTCAAATCCCCGTGTCCCAGATGGCTAAGGAGAAAACCGCTTTCGAGGTACTCCTCTTCCACGGGCTAGAGGAGTACCTCAAAACGGGAAGAGGAGTACCTCAAAACGGTCCATTGTACCTTCAGCATGACCCCCCTTCCCTGCACCATCTGTAATTTGATGTACAAATAAAAGCCGGAAAATTTGGATTCAATCCGTGTGCCACTATTTTCTACAAATTGCCAAGAATCTTCTCCTCAGCAGAGCACTGGATTCCAGACACCGCCGACTTCAGCAAGGAAACTGCAGCAGGTCAGTGCCCGGTTCACTCTTCATAATAATTGTTGAGAAAACCGCTTTCTCAACACTGGATGGATGTTTTCAGTACACCTGAATGCCGTTCGGACTCCAGGGGGCCCCAGCCACCTTGCAAAGGGCTATGGATCGGGTCCTAGTCAACCACAAGAAGTATGCAACTGACTACCTTGACGACATCATAGTCTTTAGCTCAGACTGGGCTAGTCATCTTCCTAAACTTCAGGACATTTTTGGATGCTCTTAGGAAGGTAGGATTTACTATAAATCCCAGGAAATGTGCCATTGGGAAGGAGGAGGCCAAATACTTGGGCTATGTTGTCAGGAGAGGTGAGATAAAGCCACAAGTCAAGAAAGTGGAGGCAATCCAGACCTGGCCACAACCGCTCACCAAGAAGCAAGTGAGAGCATTCCTACGCTTGTGGGATATTCCGAATTTTGCCATGATGTACGCGCCACTGACAGATCTCCTAAAAGGCACCAGATTACCATGGTGAAATGGATGGAGGAAACAGAGGCCGCATTCCAACAGTTGAAGCTAGCACTGTGCCAACAGCCGATCCTGGTCGTACCAGACTTTACAAAGGAGTTTGTGGTCCAGACAGATGCTTCGGAGGTGGGGTTGGGAGCCATGCTCTTCCTAGACATAAATGGGAAAGAGCATCCCATTCTCTAATTGAGCTGAAAACTTTCATCCTGTGAGAAGAACTATGCAGTAGTGGAGGAGTGTCTAGCCATAAAGTGAGCCATAGATATTCTAAGGTATTACCTACTGGGCCGGAAGTTTAAATTGGTGTCAGACCATGTGCCATTGAGATGGCTTAGGGAAAAGAGGGGACAAAATGTCAGGGTCACTATGCAGTAGTGGAGGAGTGTCTAGCCATAAAGTGAGCCATAGATATTCTGAGGTATTACCTACTGGGCCGGAAGTTTAAATTGGTGTCAGACCATGTGCCATTGAGATGGCTTAGGGAAAAGAGGGGACAAAATGTCAGGGTCACTAGGTGGTTCCTGGCCCTTCAGGACTTCGACTTTCAGGTGGAGCATAGGCCGAGGAAGTTGCACGGTAATGCTGATGCCCTGTCTAGACTTCCCTGCCTGGTATCGGTAGATGCCAAAACCCCCGATTTGACGTTGAGCTTCAGTCAGGGGGTACATCACATAATAAGCTTTTATCTTTAGCAGAAAGTCATTAAGTGTATTAGGCTCACCGGAGTATTGGGGCATCCACATTGCCCCTGGAGTATACGGCATCAGGAACAGCATGATAGGTGCTGCTCCTTGCGCCGCTGCACCGCTGAATGCTACCGCTTGATCCGGTGCTGCAGCTCCACCGTCTGCTCCGCCGCTTGACGCTGCTGGCTGCGACATCCTGTGCCCCCTTAGTTAACGTTCGCCCTCCTGTCTTCCGCTTCCGCCCGGATGTCTCTTGGAGGTACCGCGTTGCACCAGGGATCTTCTTCCCCGCCACCAGGGAGGAGGCTGGGTTCACGCCACTGCAGGGTACCGCCCCCTGTCTTTCCCGCGCACCGCGCGCTGTAAAATGGCGGATTCTCAGAAATACAGTTGTGATGGCGTAGCTTAAAAACAGTTTTCACGTTAATCACGGCACACAATGCCCATTTTACTGGGCACGGTAGATCCTGTTCGTGACGCCAGGTTGTGGAGCCCACTGGGACAGGGTACTCGGTACCGGACCGGGTTGCTACTGGGGATGTCACGGAGGGCCTGGTCCGGACCGTTTCCCGGATTCCGCAAGTAAAAGGGGGTATTTACAAGGGATGAATGTTTGTCGTGATGCCACCCACGGTGTGTGGTCAGGGTGACCACCGCTGCTGCAGAACCTCCGGGGAAGATGTTAAGCAGCTTAGATGGAACGGCTCTCCGTAGGGAGAGGCTGGTTCCCCGGGGCAGTGGTAATTAGAGTCTATGGTGGATATGATAGATGTGGTATTAAAGGGTTTGATAGTGGAGACGGGTCAAAGGAACACACACTCACGTTTCTGAAGTTTTCCAAAGCTTTACTGCAGATGTTGTTGCAGGTTATTGTCCATGGAGTCTGTACTGGGGCCGGGTTGCTCCCACCCTGTCCGGGTCCTCAGCTTCCTCCTGCTGCGCTGTGTGTGTGTGGCCCTGCAGCTGCTTCTAGCTGAGCTGCTGGCACTGTCTCTCTCCACACAGGTCCCCCTTTGGCTAGGCAACTTGAGTCTTCCGTGTGCTGCTGACCCCACCGTGTTGCTTCGCTCTGGTACAATGTCGATCTAGAATCTCCACTATTCCTGGATTTAATGTGCTGTGTGTGTCAGTCACAGTTTCGGATCTGGTGTCCGTTCTGTGCGCTCCTCTGGGGCGAGTGGTGATGTCACTCAGTCTCCCAGATGTATTCCTCTGTCTTCAGTTCTCCTTCCCTCAGACCCTGGCTAGGCCTGGAATCAGTGAGCAGACTGTAGAGAAGCCTGACGCAGCTCCTTTATACTACAGCCTCTCTCAGTTCTCCCAGGAACTGAAACTAAACTCTGAACTAAACTGACTACTTCCTCTTGACCCAGAGTATATAAGGGAGCTGGTTTAGCTCCCCCTCCTGGCCCAGAGGTGCTAGTGTTGTGTCAGTGTGTTGTGGGGAGGGAACCCGTGTGATGTTACTGTGGCACATTAACCCCTGGGGTGCCACATTCCCCCTTAGTTAAAGACAGTACTCCGGGACTGTGGAAAAACAACTAAACAAACAGTTAATACAATTAATATTTACATAGACTTAAAAGTTAAAAGTACAAAAATCACTGAAATTTGAAATTTCCAAAAATTCAAAAAGCAGTCTTTCCGGGGTTTAGTCTATTGCCTCCGGGCTGATGAATATATACCAGAGAGTTCTTACCACAACCAGTCCGTGGTATATATGGTCCATAAGTAAAATGAGAAAAGTTCAAAGTTCATACAGGATAGTCTCTGTAGGTACTGGGCTTTTTTTTAACGTTGCATTAACTATGTATATTTGTCCACAGGCATTTCTGCTTAGGAGGCCTGGACTTGCTACACCACCCCCAGGAACTTGCTTTCCCTTAGTGTGCATGGGGGTTAATCCAGTTCCTCCACCCTCTTGGACACGGTCTACCGGGTTCAACTTACATCCAAACAAACATATCTACACTTTACAGTTAGTGACATTTTAATCTTTGTACCTAGCCGGTAACTGACCTTGGGTACTTCGCTCTGATCTGCGCACTGCTGGTGTACTTAGCATGATGGCGTGAGTGGACGTGCACCTATTTGGGGTGTCTGGTATTATGGCAGATGAAGGTCTGACTGTAGGACTGGCAAGTTCACTAGGACCAGGAATTTGTTCTTCCTCTATGGGTTCTACTTCCAGTTCTTCAGGTCTTGGGTCTTCTTCTGGTAACACGGGTTCTGGTGTTGGTTCCACCATTGAAGGGAATGCAATCATTGGTACTACAACTGCTCTGTAGTAATTTGGCCATGTTTTAGGGAAATCTCCTAGTACTGTATGGAATACTTCATCTTCTTTTTCTTTCTCTTGGATAGGTTGGACCTGTACGGGTTCTGTTACTTCAGGTGTCTTCAAGGTTTCAGGACACGGTTTGAGCTGATCTTGGGATACATTTGCTGAAGTTCTTCCTTCGTCTTTACTTATTAGACACGCTTTAGCATTGTCTAAGTTAGATGGTAAGACTGTGTATGGGGTGGTTTCCCACTGATTATCCAATTTGTTAGAGCGTCTCTTTCTCTTGAGAACTTGTTCACCAGGTTGTAATGGCATTGCTCGAGCATGTTGGTTAAAGGTTTTCTCTTGTCTTCCTCTAGCTTGCTGAAGATTTCTCTCTATGCACTCTTGTACTTGTCGATACTGTTGTTGACGTAGGGTATCCCAATCAGGTTCCTCCACTTCTGTGTCTGGTTTCACGATTCCCATTTCTAAATCAATTGGTAGCTTACTGGGTTTTGTACGCATAAGGTAGGCTGGAGTGCAGTTTGTAGAACTCACTGGAACATGGTTGTATAGGTCTACCAAATCAGGTAATTTATCTGGCCATTGATTTCTTTCAGACTCTGGTAATGTCTTCAACAGGTCTATTACAATATGGTTCATCTTCTCGCATAAACCATTTATTTGGGGATGGTACGTTGTTGTGCGGATTTTCTTACAGCCGTACATATTGCAGAATTCCTGGAAAATCTCTGATTCAAAAGCTGGACCTTGGTCTGCAAGGACTTGTTCTGGGTAACCATGCGGTCTACAGAAATGTGCCCGGAATGCTTTTGCAGCTGTCTTTGCTGTCAAGTCTTTGACGGGTACCACCACTAAGAAGCGTGAGTAATGGTCCACGATGGTTAGGGCATAGACATAGCCTGACCGGCTTGGTGACAACTTGACGTGGTCTAACACGACTAGCTCAAGTGGTTGCTTGGTTACTAAGGACTGGAGTGGAGCTCTCTGTGGATCTTTCCTTCTGAGATTGCACGTGCCACATCTTCTGCACCAAACTTCAATTGACTTCCTCATGCCAACCCAATAGAACTTCCAACTTCTTCCATCCGAAATGATCTGCATCGTCGTGGTAGGCTTCTAAGACCATTCTGATGTCTTGCTTGGGTACGATTATCTGCCAGACCAGTTCATGTGTTTTGGGATTGGTATACCTTCTGCGGAGCTTCCCTTGATACAGGAACAACTTGCCTCTCTCTTTCCAGAGTTGTTGGGTCTCAGCTGGGGCATTCTGATTAGGGTACGCTCCTGGTTGTGTAAGCAGTTCTTTCACTAGCATCACAGCTGGATCAGTATCTTGGGTGTCAGCCCATCCATGGTGTGCTAACGGATTGAGATTTGCCTTTTGTTCTCTTTGATAGATGCTGGGTTGATACTGGTCTACCTTTGAACGATGAAAGACCGGTAGTTCAATCTCTTCCAACTCTTCCACTTCCTTTTCCACATCTTTCAGGTGTGGCATCCGAGATAAGGCATCTGCGTTCCCGTTCTTGAGGCCTGCCCTATATTTGATGACAAAATTGTAGTTAGACAGCCCGGCTATCCATCTCTGCTCCAAAGCATCAAATTTTGCTGAATCCAGGTGAGTCAACGGTTTGTTATCCGTGTAGATGGTGAATTCTGCAGCTGCCAAGTAGTGCTTGAAACGTTCAGTTACAGCCCAAACTACTGCCAGTAGTTCTAACTTGAAGGAGCTGCAATTCTCAGGATTTCTTTCTGTAGGCCGGAGCTTCCTGCTTGCAAAGGCAATAACTCTCTCTTTGCCTCCTTGATTCTGTGACAATACTGCTCCCAGTCCCACATTGCTGGCATCCGTGTATAGAATGAATGGTCTCAGTGTGAGAAACAAGATACAAATCTTGTAGTTGTGATACCTTTTAATGGCTAACAAAAATAAAATAAATTAAGTTATAAGGCGAGCATTCGAGACGACTCGGGTCTCTTCATCAGGCATGGTATGACAAGATATTGAATGAAACTCAAAATATATGCATGCACAACTAAAATGATTGGACATTTGACTAAATAAACATTACAAAGGCTGGACATTTGGCAAAATAAACAAAGCTGCCTTGGAGAGCATCTTCAATCAAGCAGGCTCAGTGGTCATAAAGTCTCTAGGACACTAATTTATAAGAAAACCTGGTGTCCAAGATTTCCATGCCTTTGAACAACATTGTTTAGACGTGGTAATGAGCCATAAAACCATCTGAGATGTTCAGTCCGTTCTGTATACAATTGAAACTTCTAATTAGCTTGGATTCACAGACTCTTCAATGTTTTTGGGATTTGAAATTACCTCTCAAAATTAAAACCTTCATATTATCAATGTTATGTCCCTGGTCAGAAAAATGCTCCGCTACTGGAAAATAAATTTTTTCGTGTGTAATTGTGTGATGATGAGACCTCATCCTTGCTCTTAGACGTTGTCCAGTCTCACCAACATAGAAAGACCCTTCTGGGCAAATGGTGCACATAATTAAACATACCATGTGAAAGTCCCAGGAATCTTATAATCCTGCTGTGTGTTGGGGATCTGTATCTTGTCTCTGGTCTCTATGTGAGCACAGGTCTTGCAGCTCTTCACATTGCATGGATAAGTTCCTTTTGGTGTATCCGAGGGCATCAAACTTCGGACCATGATGTTTCTTAAATTGGGAGGCTGCCTGTAGTACAGCAAGGGAGGGTCTTTGAATAATATTTTAAGTCGGTCATCCTTGTGTAGGATGTGATGAAGTTTCCAGGCAGTTTTCCTTAGTACCTTAAGCTGTGGGTTGTAGGTCACCACCAGGGAAACACGTGGGTTCTCTTCTTTTCTTTTCTCTGTATTGGAGTGCTTGACTTCTAGGGATCCTTGTGGCTTTAATGATCTGATCCTCAATGGAGGTGGGGTGGTAGCCCTGGTTTAAAAATGTCTTTTTTAGCTGGTTTAAGTGTTCATCTCTTTCCACTGGGTTGGAGCAAATACGGTTATATCTGAGGGCCTGGCTGTAGACAATCGATTTTTTTATGTGTTTCGGGTGGAAACTGTCCCATCTGAGGTATGTGGGACGGTCAATCGGTTTCCGATAAACTGATGTCTGGAATGAACCATTTAGAATTTTTAAGGTGGTATCCAGAAAGTTAATTTCTGTTTTTGAGTGGTTCAGTATCAGGTTTATGGTGGGATGAAATTGGTTGAACTTGTCATGGAATTTTAGAAGTTCATGTTCAGTCTCAGTCCAGATTAATAAGATGTCATCAATGAAACAGAAGTACGCCAAGGGTTTGATGGGGCAGGAGGCTAAAAAGTCATTTTCCAGTTTAGCCATGAAGAGGTTGGCATATTGGGGGGCCATTTTGCTTCCCATGGCAGTCCCGGTGCGTTGTAAATACAGTTCTTCACCAAAGAGAAAATGTTGTGGGTGAGGATAAATCTGGTGAGCTTTAGAACTGACTCAGAAGCGATCCCATTGGCTTCAAGAAACAGTCGGCAGGCAGTAAATCCATCTTCGTGTGGGATGTTAGTATATAAGGACTCCACATCCATGGTGGCTAAGATGGTACTCTCGGGGAGGGGACCTATTGTAGAGAGCTTATTTAGAAGGTCCGTTGTGTCCTGTATATAGCTGTCTGTCCTCCTTACCAGCGGTTTAAGGACATTTTCTACTCACCCAGAAATTCTTTCAGTGAGTGTTCCCACCCCTGAGATGATCGGCCTCCCTGGGTTACCTGGTTTATGAATCTTGGGAAGCATATAGAAAACTTCCATCCTTGGATTCTCAGGAATTAAGTCCAGAAGGTTTGTGGAATCTGTACCTAAACATTTGATGAGTCTTCTCAACTCCCTCATATATTTTGGAGTTGGGTCCTCGTTCAGTTTGGTGTAGTATTGTAAATCCATCAGCTGTCTGTGTGCTTCTTTGACGTAGTCCTTTGTATCCAGGAGAACAATAGCCCCACCTTTGTCTGCAGGCTTAATAGTGATCTCCCTGTTGTTCTTCAGGCTGTAAATTGCCCTTTTCTCTTGCACAGTAATATTAGATATTTCTGTTGTTTTTTTATCTAATATTATGGATTGTACCAAATGTCTGAATGACTCAATATATTGGTCCAAACTGGTGTTGCGTCCAGGGTCAGGTGTCCAGTCAGAGGTTTTCTTTTTCCTTTGTTGAATTTGTGTTTGGCAGCTTAGAGGCCTCGAGTTCTCTTTGTCATCTAAGAACTCCTTCAGTCTCAACCTCCTGAAATATTCTTCCATGTCACTACACAGTTCAGTTTTGTCTAGGGACTTTGTGGGACAAAATGTGACATCTCTAGAAAGCACACTGAGTTCTAGATTAGTGGGTTTGTGAGATGACAAATTAATAACACAGCTGACAGTACCTGTGTCCTTCCGGCAGTTCTGCTCCATGCTGTTGTGGTTATGAGGAACTTGGCTGGTGTTTGAGTATAATCCTGCTTTCAGTCGGAGTCTGTACAGCTTCTTTTTCTTCTTGTATATAAGGTATGATTGCAGTGAAGTATAGAAATGCTGCATCCTCTGCTGTATGTTATCGGTAAGTGTGCTCCTTAAAGTTTGTATTTCCCTTTGGATCTTTTTCTTGTTGTTGTAGGAAACATGAATAAGGTGATTCCGTAGTCTCTCCGAAGTCCTGTAGCAAAGGTGTTGTGAATAATGAGTATTGTGAGTATTCTGAAGAGGATTCTTTAAGCTTAGTCCTTTGGGTATTAAATGTTCTTTCTTGCATCTGGTTAAAAAGAAAATGTTGCTGTCCAGTTGTGCTAGTTTCTTCAGACGATCTTTTAATTCCATAGATGTGCGGTACATTCTGGTATCTTCCATTTCATTAGAAGAAAAAGGTTTGGTACCGTGTTAGCCAGTTGAGAAAATGTTGATTGCTCTCAGTGTGAGAAACAAGATACAAATATTGTAGTTGTGATACTTTTTAATGGCTAACAAAAATAAAATAAATGATGTTATAAGGCGAGCTTTCGAGACGACTCAGGTCTCTTCATCAGGCATGGTATGAGAAGATATTGAATGAAACTCAAAATATATGCATGCACAACTAAAATGATTGGACATTTGACTAAATAAACATAACAAAGGCTGGACACTTGGCAAAATAAACAAAGCTGCCTTGGAGAGGATCTTCAATCAGGCAGGCCCAGTGGTCATAAAGTCTCTAGGACACTAATTTATAAGAAAACCTGGTGTCCAAGATTTCCATGTCTTTGAACAACATTGTTTAGACGTGGTAATGAGCCATAAAACCATCAGCGATGTTCAGTCCATTCTGTATACAATTGAAACTTCTAATTAGCTTGGATTCACAAACTCTTCGATGTTTTTGGGATTTGAAATTACCTGTCAAAATTAAAACCTTCATATTATCAATGTTATGTCCCTGGCCAGAAAAATGCTCCGCTACTGGAAAATGGATTTTTTCGTGTGTAATTGTGTGACGATGAGACCTCATCCTTGCTCTTAGACGCTGTTCAGTCTCGCCAACATAGAAAGACCCTTCTGGGCAAATGGTGCACATAATTAAATATTTTTATTTCTGTTAGCCATTAAAAGGTATCACAACTACAAGATTTGTATCTTGTTTCTCACACTGAGAGCAATCAACATTGTTTCAACTGGCTAACACGGTACCAAACCTTTTTCTTAGAATGAATGGTTGATGGTAATCTGGATATGCCAGGATCTCTTCTCCTGTCAATGCACATTTCAGCTTGTTGAAGGAGTCTTCCTACTCTTCACTCCACTGGAAAGGAGGATTATGGGTTGCAGACTTTCTTGACTGTCCTACCAGGATGTCTTGCAGGGGAGCCGCTAGCTTCGTGAATCCACTGATAAATCTTCTATAATAGCCTACCAGGCCCAGGAATTGCCTCACTTCTTTCACGTTTGTAGGTCTTGGCCAATCCCTTATCACTGTGACTTTATCAGGATCCAGTGCTACTCCCTCTGAACTCACAACATGTCCCAGGTACTGTACCTTTGGTTTGAGAAGGTGGCATTTGGATGGCTTGATTTTCATGCCGTATCCGGATAAGGCTTTGAACACCTCTGCCAGGTCTTGTAGACGTTGCTCATACGTCTTGGAGTAGACTATGACGTCATTTAGGTAAAGGAGGACAGTTTCAAAGTTCTTATGTCCTAGGCAGCTCTCAATCAGGCGTTGAAAGGTACCGGGTGGGTTGCAGAGTCCGAACGACATACAATTGAACTCACAGAGGCCCATCGGCGTAGTAAACGCTGTCTTCTCCTTGTCGGCCTCGGCCACAGGAACCTGCCAGTACCCACTAGTCAGATCAAGGGTGGAAAAGTAGTTAGCAGATTTTAATGCAGCTAATGACTTCTCAATCTTAGGTAATGGGTATGCGTCCTTATGTGTGATGCGATTAATCTACGCACATTCTCATGGTCCCATCCTTTTTAACTAACACTAGAGGTGCTGCCTAGGGGCTACAGCTGTCTCTTATTACCCCTGCAGTTTTCATTTCTTTGAGCATGTCTTTGGTGGTTTGGTAGTGAGCGGGTGGTAATGGTCTATACCTCTCTTTTATAGGCTGATGGTTACCTGTGGGCAGAGGTGTAACTAGGTTTTATGGTACCCGGGGCAAAGATTTATTTTGGCGCCCCCCCCACCCCTCACACACCCGCCACCGCCAATTTTTATTTGGTGCGTAGCTCTATTGAAACGCTCACTTACTAAGTAAAGCTACATTATCGTTTATTACAGTGGTTTATTAAACTTAATCAACAATCGCAGACTATATTTGTACATATTATACACTATACATGTATACTTGGCATTTTAACAGAACAATTAGTATAACTAAAATTGAGTGTATTGTATACTTGTGAGGCTGTTTTGTTGCATATTACAAGAAACCTATGTTCTACAACAGCATTGTCTAACATTTGATTTTACATGATTTTTTTTGCTGCAAAGGATGCTATTATGCACATCACAGGAATGTTTTGAAGCCAACTCATGCTCAATAGAAATAATGCTTAAATTTGTTAGTCTTTGTTGTCCCATGACACTTTGAAGGTGTGTTTTCAATAACTTTAGCTTGCTAAAACTTCTTTCACTGGAAGCAACAGATACTGGGATAGTGAGAAAGATTTTAAGGGCTGTGGCTATATTAGGGTAGGCATCTTGCAGTCCGTGTTTGTATATGTCGATAAGCAAACCTTCGGGTGTGGCACTTTTCATATTTGTATTTAAATTAATCGCGTGATGTTTAAAACTCTCTACTTCAAGGGTTATTTCCTCTTTATTAAGATCTCTCTGGTATATTTCGGCTAATTTGATGGCATGTACCTTCAACTCTTCTGTTGACAATGAATTAAATTGAGGTCCAGAGAGAAAACCAAATGTATTAGTGATCTTGTCCATAGCTGTAAATCGGGTTCTCATCTCAAAAATAATTTTGTCAGTTATCTCTAAAGGTGCTGTCACACAGCACGATCTGGCCTGCGATGTCGGAAGCGATGCGCGGGTGCACGCACGCTTCCGACATCGCAGGCCAGCTGTCACATGGCAGGACGTTGCCGTTGACGCTGCAGCGATGGGGGCGGAGCCATCGCTCGCTGGGCTCAGCCCAGCGAGCGATCCGCAGCATTGCTGCTGTATAGGCTGGATCGCCGCCAACATCGCTATGGCGGTGTTAGATGGCGCGATCCAGCCTAATCGCTGGTCGCAGGAAGACAGGTTTACGTTCCTCCTCGTAAACCTGTCAACCTGCGACCAGCGATAATTCGCGGTCGCGTCGCTAGCAACATCGCTGATACGTCACTTTTTTGCGATGTCGCTAGCGACGTCGCCAGGTGTGACAGTACCATAACAGGGAAATCCTAAATTTGTCTTCCACTGACAACTGAGCACTCGCATCCTCACATTGTTCATCAAACATCTTGTTGATCTTTCGTTTCCTTATCTCTCTGAAGTGTGGATCAATGCCA
This sequence comes from Allobates femoralis, assembly GCA_033576535.1. Classification (NCBI taxonomy): domain Eukaryota; kingdom Metazoa; phylum Chordata; class Amphibia; order Anura; family Aromobatidae; genus Allobates; species Allobates femoralis. Next base: position 670,961,389 of record JARQOC010000003.1, read on the forward strand.
CACCTTTCTGCAATCTGTTTTGCTTCGCATCAGCTGCATTGCTTGTTCTACCTGACTCTAATGGTGGGTTTACATGTCGCGATATCGGTCCGATATTGGATCCGACGCCACGGAAGCGCGCTTTTTCGGGCCAGATTTTCAAGATCGCATCGGAGATTTACTCAGCGCGATATCGGTGTCCAACGCACCAGCGATGTCTACACCCCCCTTATACGGTTGACCCAGGAACGACCATTTAACATGGGAGAGAATAGGGGACGTTGTACTGCACATCGTAGTTGGACGTTTACACAGCACGATCCTGCTCCAACCTCCATCCAATATCGGGCCGTTGGAGAGCACGCTCATTCGATCCCCGATATCGTTTTGGCGTCGTCCGTGCATCGTATTGGACGTTTAAACCATACAACGCGCGAACGATATCGGGGCCAACGCACGAACCACGTGACTTTTGGTCGGAGTTGGACGCCAATATCGGGACGTGTAAAGTGGCCATAACAGGACCAAGAGACCATGAATATGCTTTTCAGACATATCAATAGTGATGTTTTTAGTTTGTAAAAGTTTGTTAATGCGATCAATGTGACTTAGCATTTTGTACCAAAAACAAGACATAGCTACAAAGTCAAATTTTGTAATATTGTGCATCAGAGAACCAGCCTCAACGTTTGTCTCCATGTTTGCAACTGAATTGGTTTTCAGATCGTTTAAAGCATCAATTATTTCCTTTAGATGTAAATAAATTGGTCTTACCGCTTCTAGTATTGCAGACCGTCTGGTTTTACTAAGTGGCTTGAGGGTAACAGTTACATGCTTCTGTAAAACTTCCCATCTATAAGTGGAGGCAACAAAGAACCACTAAAGACATTGTAGTGTCCCGAAGTAAATCTCTGCTTGTCGTGACATGCTTGCAGCATTTACACCAACTAGATTTAGGGAATGAGCGGCACAGGGTAAGAAATATGCTAGATTATTTTCTTGAAGCAATCGTGCTTGGACCCCTTTATACTTTCCAGCCATATTTGCCCCATTGTCATGTGACTGACCCCTGCAATTTTTAATATCTAAGCCATCTTTTGTTATTTTTTGTAAAATTATTTCTGACAGTGCAAGTCCAGATTTCTCACTCACAGTGAAAAAGTCTATGAAGCTTTCAACAACTTCTGGGCCATACTGTGTAATTTTGACATATCGAATCACTTCAGACATTTGTTCCAAATGGCTTATATCAGGTGTGCAAACATCACAGAAAAATACTGAGCCTTCATAACATCATTAAGTATGTGTTCCCTTATTTTGCCTGCAATGATGTCTAAAAATTCGTTCTGAATATTAGGTGAGAAATAGCTCACTTGCTCTTTCTTATGACGCTGCAAATGTTCGGGACGTTATAATGCGAAACAAGTTCAATAGCATTTAGAAACTTTCCACTTTTAGGGTCTGCAAAATCAAGACCTTGTTGTGAGCCTCACAATGCACTTCCTTGTCTGGCTAAATGCATGATTACATCAACAATTACGTGAAGAACTTCCTTCCAGTTCTTTTCTTCCATCACTATCTGGTCTTGAAGTTCCTTGTCAATGCCACCCTTGCCTAACGAGGCCTCAAATGGTTTCCATGAACAGAAACACATTTTATGATGTAATGAATTTTCATGTTCATGAATTTTCGCGCTTAATTCTCTCCAATTTGTTAAACCTTGCTCTTTTGACAAAACTGAGAGTCTTTGTTCTGAATTAGCAAACATTCTGCATGGTATGCAGTATACAGCATTTTTTAACTGGCTATATTCTAGCCAAGACCTTCTCACTTTCTGTCCATTTGGCAGCTGTTTAAAAAACCAATCGATTGTGAGTTTTCTACCATCTCTTAAACTATTATGGTACCTTTACACGCCGCTACAGGATGGTGGAAACAACCGGGTAGATGAGACAAATGTATCTTGCACCGCCAAATCAACCCGCGGTCGCGGCGTGTAAAGACAGTTGTTGCCACCCGTCACTTGAGGCACCTGTTTCAGAGCAGAGCTCAAAAACAGGTTGATTTCAAGGCGATTGTTACGGCCTGTATCGGCGTGTAAATAAGGAACAGGAGGGTTGTTTCGACACCTTGCTATCTACCTGGGGCGTGACACAGGCTCCGGGATACCGCGCCCCATCCGCGATCATTGGAGGAAGCTCCTGCGTTACGATTGGTAGGCGCTGCATAGGGCGGCATATTTAAAGAGCTGACCAGTCACACTACACAATTGCTCGAGCGTCATGTATTAGTCAGCCTCCTGCGCTGGCTGCCCAATCATGATATTATTGCTTTGTCCTATCAGCGTACGGAATTCTCGTAATCCACAATTGTGGCACGCCTATGTGTTGTCCCTGCTGCACAGAGGTCCGCCCATATTACCTTGTTATAGCGGCGTGTAAATGAGGTAAGGTGAGCTACAGAAGGTAACTTGTGGCACCCGGCGGTGTATCCAGAGATAGATGTAACCTACTGTAGCGCACCTTGTTGTGGCGTGTAAAGGCGGGTACCGTTTTCAACCATTTGTGCGTGCTCGTGCACGTGAAGCACCCGGTTGTTTCCACCATCCTGTATCGGCGTGTAAAGGTACCATTACTGACATCGGGTTCATACATTGCGTTTGTCCTCATGTTGATAAGAAAGCATCTTAGTGCATCTGTAAAGTTGACTGGCCATGTTCCGGGGTCATAGAAGTCAATGTCAAAATTTGACACACCACGAGAAGTCGATGAAATATTGTTTAGCTCCTCTTCTAGAGAATGTGTTGTGCTGCTACAACATTGCAGGGCGTCTAACTTCAAAAAGGGATCTTCAGTGGGTTCATCTGTCCTGGCTTCTGCAGACTGTGTAGTTTCGTGCTCCACCACAGTATTACTTTCTTCACTTTCTTGCTCAGAATTCCTATTAACACTGACATCTCCGCTGCTTCCATCTAAAATAAAGCAAACGTAGATAAAAGAACTAACAGTTTCAATTCAGAAAAGTTACATTATGATAAATTTAAAAAAAAAACATGTAATAAAAATAGTTATTTATATACACATACCTTTTATATCTTCCTGTGCTTTATTCAACCATGACGACAATGAAGATGAAAATTGTCGGTCTTGTTTTTCTTTCACCTTTGCTCTTTTTCGGAACTCTGCCCCTGATGGTTTTTTTGACATCACTATTGGCAGCAGAACAAATTTTTCCCTGTCCTGTAAACAAAACGCATCAATATATGGTTTCAAACAGTGTGTATGATGTGTGCGTGTGTGTATGTATATATGTATTACAAGAATGATATGAAGCAACGATGATTGTGAATCCATTTCTCCTGCTCTTGTGCAAATGGAACAGATAACAGTTATGGTACCTTTACACGCCGCTACAACATGGTGGAAACAACCGGGTAGATGAAAGAAATGTATCTTGCACCGCCAAATCAACCCGAGGTAGCGGCGTGTAAAGACGTTTGATTCCACCCGTCACTTGCGGCACCTGTTTCAGAGCAGTGCTCTAAAACAGGTTGATTTCAACACGATGGTAGCGGCCTGTATCGGCATGTAAATAAGGAACAGGAGGGTTGTTTCGACACCTTGCTATCTACCTGGGGCGTGACACAGGCTCCGGGAAACCACCCCCCTTCAGCGATCATTGGAGGAAGCTCCTGCGTTACGATTGGTAGACGCTGCATAGGGCGGCATATTTAAGGAGCTGACCAGTCACACTACACAATTGCTCGAGCGTCATGTATTAGTCAGCCTCCTGCGCTGGCTGGCCAATCATGATGCTATTGGGTTGTCCTATCAGCGTACGAAATTCTCGTAATCCACAATTCTGGCACGCCTATGTGTTGTTCCAGCTGCACCAGGTCCTCCCATATTACCCTCTGTAGTGGCGTGTAAATGAGGTAAGGTGCTCTGCAGAAGGTAACTTTAGGCACCCGGCGGTGCATCCAGAGATAGATTCAACCTTTTGTAAAGCACCTTATAGCGGCGTGTAAAGACGGTGCGGGTACCGTTTGTAACCGTTCGTGCATGCTCGTGCACGTGAAGCACCCGGTTGTTTCTACCATGTTGTAGCGGCGTGTAAAGGTACCATTAGAAATGATAGGAAATTAGCAAGACATCCCCTATAATGGTAGCATTACACAGGGGGCGACAATCCCCGGCGATGTGCGGGCGATCACGTGCGTGCGCACATCGCCAGTGAAATGTCACACACGGACATGTCATTGTCGCCGGTGATGTTCCCTGGAGGATCGCCTCTGAGCTGCCTGTAGTTCAGAGGCGATCCTCCAGGCGAGGCAGGGTATACTTTGTATAGCCCCCATCGCCTGTGAGATCGCGGCAATAGCTTGAAATCACCCATCCCAGTTTGCCAGATTTCCCAACAAGTTGGGAAATCTGTGAACTGAGAAACACTGAATTATCGCCAAATGATCGCCCTGTTATACGTGGCGACGCACAGGCGATGTCGCCTGAACCTTGCCCGAACAGGGCAATCGCGGCGATAAATCCGGTGATGTCGTCCCGTGTAATGGCCCCATCAAAGAAGCCGTTCTGCAGGTGGTGACCACAGACTATTTCCGGAGCCCTGCTGGCCCTGGAGAAGGGGGACACACAAAGCAGTGAAACACATAATACAAAGAGCACAGCTGTATATAGATGACTGTATATATATTAGGAACACACTATGAGGTGTATATACCGTATATATGAGAGACACTGTATATATAAGGTATATATATATATAGATATATATAGAGGACTGACTGCACACACAGAGCACTGTTACAGGGAACCTAACAGCTACAGGTGCCCATACATCTGGAGGGGGTGCGCAAGTGAAAATTTTGCATCAGACCCATTTGACTTACAGGGATTTTCCCACAAAGTTAATTTAAAATTTAATTTTAATCAACAGATATTGGAATAATAACTTGCACAATTGGATGAGATAAAAAAAATGTTCCTGTGCTGATATCTTATATATGTGTCCCTGTTATGTACTGTGTAATAGATGTGTCTGGCCATACAGGGACATGGTCTGATCATACCACATCTCCTGTGCTGAGATAATCTTATATATGTGTTCTTGCTATGTACTGTGTAATGGATGAGTCTGGCCATACAGGGACATGGGGTGATCATACCATATCTCCTGTGCTGAGATAATCTTATATATGTGTCCCTGCTATGTTATGTGTAATGGCCGTGTCTGACTGTACAGGGACATGGTCTGATCATATCACATCTCCTGTGCTGAGATAATCTTATATGTGTGTCCCTGTTATGTACTGTGTAATGGATGAGTCTGGCCATACAGGGCATGGTCTGATCATACCACATCTTCTGTCCTGAGATAATCTTATATATGTGTCCCTGCTATGTACTGTGTATGGATGTGTCTGACCATACAGGGGCATGGTCTGATCATACCACATCTCCTGTGCTGAGATAATCTTATATATGTGCCCCTGCTATATACAGTGTAATGTATGTGTCTGACTGTACAGGGACATGGTCTGATCATACCACATCTCCTGTGCTGAGATAATCTTATATATGTGGCCCTGCTATATACAGTGTAATGTATGTGTCTTACTGTACAGGGACATGGTCTGATCATACCACATCTCCTGTGCTGAGATAATCTTATATATGTGTCCCTGCTTTGTACTGTATAATGGATGTGTCTGACCGTACAGCAACATGGTCTGATCATACATCTCCTGTGCTGAGATATTCCTATATATGTGCTCCTGCTATGTACTGTGTAATGGATGTGTCTGACCATACTGGGACATAGTCTGATCATACCACATCTCCTGAGATGAGATAATCTTATAGATGTGTCTCTGCTATGTACTGTGTAATGGTACCTTTACACGCCGCTACTGGATGGTGGCAACAACCGGGTACTTCACGTGCACGCACAAACGGTTGCAAATGGTAATCGCACCACCTTTACACGCCGCAACAAGGTGCGCTACGGTAGGTTACATATATCTCTGGATACACCGCCGGGTGTCTCAAGTTACCTTCTGCAGAGCACCTTACCTCATTTACACACCGCTACAACAAGCTAATATGGGCGGACCTGGTGCAGCAGGGACAACACATAGGCGTGCCACAATTGTGGATTACGAGACGTCCGTACGCTGATAGGACACAGTAATAACATCATGATTGGCCAGGCATCGCAGGAGGCTGTTTAATACATGACGCTCGAGCAATTGTGTAGTGTGACTGGTCAGCTCCTTAAATATGCCTCCCTATGCAGCGACAATCAATCGTACCGCAGGAGCTTCCTCCAATGATCGCTGATGGGGCGTGGTAACCCGGAGCCTGTGTCACGCCCCAGCTACATACCAGGTACATTGCCTGGTGTCGACACATCCCTTCTGTTGCTTCTTTACACGCCGATACAGGTCGCTACCATCGGCTGGGTAACCACCTGTTTTAGGGCAGTGCTCGAAAACAGATGCCGCCACTGGCGGGTGGCTACAACCGTCTTCACACGCCGCTACCTCGGGTTGAATTGGCGGTGCAAGATACATTTCTCTCATGTACCCGGTTGTTCCCATCATCCAGTAGCGGCGTGTAAAGGTACCATTGTGGATGAATCTGACCGTACAGGGGCATGGTCTGTTCATACCACATCTCCTGGGCTGAGAATCGGATCACACTGAGCTGGTACTGTCCTGGATCACTTACATAATCAGTCTGTCTTTCAGAAGAAAATCTATGTTCATGTGACCGCAGCTAAAAATGAGGTTCTGCAGCAGCTGCAGAGGGTTGTGTCCGGGCTCCATACTGCACATGACTGTGTGACCTGGATACAAGTATATGTGAGCTGATCACGTGTCCTGTCTGTACAGGGGCACGCAACGCCAGTCCAGCAATACGCAGGAGACCCCGCAGTGTCATCGCCACCCTCATGCCCGTTCACAGTCATGTGATCTCTTTACTAATAATATCACATGACCTCCGCTGCTAACAACCAATGAGTGGCCAGACAGAGGGCGCGGTCACAGGGACTGCAGCCAATTACACTTCAGAGCGGAGACAGAAGGGGCGTGGCTGTAGTCACGAGGGCGTTTGTAGCAGCAGGATAGCGTGAAGTCATGTGGCAGTTGGGCGGGGTCAATGTTGTGATTGGATGAGTAAATAAGAGATGGGCGTGGTTCTGGTTACTCCGTGACGTAGGCCGTACACTTCCTGCGTGTTCGGTGGGTGTCGGGCTCCCGGTACATGGACGCTCAGTGACAGCCGCTATGGAAGACTCTGATGAGCGGAGCCCTCTGCTGGGCGGCCGCACTGACGCCGCTCCGCCTGCCCAGGTGTTCTCCGGTCGCCGTCTGGCCTGTGCCGCGGTGCTGCTGTCCGAGATGCTGGAGAGAGTGGCCTTCTACGGGATCACCTCCAACCTGGTGCTGTTCCTCAACGGATCCCTGTACAACTGGGAGGGCACCAAGGCCAGCGAGGCGCTGCTGCTCTTCATGGGCATCACCTACCTGGTGTCTCCGTTCGCGGGGTGGCTGGCGGACGCTCTGATCGGCCGCTTCCTCACCATCCTCCTCAGCATGGTGCTGTACCTGCTGGGCATGCTGCTGTTCCCGCTGATCGCCCACCGCGGCACCCGAGACCTCTTCTGCGGGGAAATCGACATGATCGCGGTGCAGAACTGCACGACCCCCAATGTCACCGAGAACGGAACCAACAAGCCGTGTCAGACCCAGACCCCCCAGTACTGCGGCACCCCCATCTTCATCGGCCTGGTGGTGGTGGCCCTGGGGGTGGGCGCTGTCAAGGCCAACATCACCCCGTTCGGGGCGGACCAGGTACGTGTGTGTGAGAGCTATATACCGCCTGGGGTGTGCTGTGTGTACCGGGCCCACAGGAGTGTCTGGGGTGTGCTGTGTGTACCGGGGCCCGTGGGAGTGTACCGGGGCCCACAGGAGTGTCTGGGGAGTGCCGTGTGTACCGGGGTCCGTGGGGGTGTACCGGGGCCCACAGGAGTGTCTGGGGAGCGCCATGTGTACCGGGGTCCGTGGGGGTGTACCGGGGCCCACAGGAGTGTCTGGGGAGTGCCGTGTGTACCGGGGCCCACAGGAGTGTCTGGGGAGTGCCGTGTGTACTGGGGTCCGTGGGGGTGTACCAGGGCCCACAGGAGTGTCTGGGGTGTGCTGGGTGTACCGGGGCCCACAGGAGTGTCTGGGGAGTGCCGTGTGTACCGGGGTCCGTGGGGGTGTACCGGGGCCCACAGGAGTGTCTGGGGAGTGCCGTGTGTACCGGGGTCCGTGGGGGTGTACCGGGGCCCACAGGAGTGTCTGGGGAGTGCCGTGTGTACTGGGGTCCGTGGGGGTGTACCAGGGCCCACAGGAGTGTCTGGGGTGTGCTGTGTGTACCGGGCCCGCGGGGGTGTACCGGGGCCCACAGGAGTGTCTGGGGAGTGCCGTGTGTACCGGGGTCCGTGGGGGTGTACCGGGGCCCACAGGAGTGTCTGGGGAGTGCCGTGTGTACCGGGGTCCGTGGTGGGGGTGTACCAGGGCCCACAGGAGTGTCTGGGGAGTGCCGTGTGTACCGGGGTCCGTGGGGGTGTACCGGGGCCCACAGGAGTGTCTGGGGAGTGCCGTGTGTACCGGGGTCCGTGGGGGTGTACCAGGGCCCACAGGAGTGTCTGGGGTGTGCTGTGTGTACCGGGGCCCACAGGAGTGTCTGGGGAGTGCCGTGTGTACTGGGGTCCGTGGGGGTGTACCGGGGCCCACAGGAGTGTCTGGGGTGTGCTGTGTGTACCGGGGCCCGCGGGGTTGTCTGGGGTGTACCGGGGGCCGCGGGGGTGTCATACACAAACCCTCTAACTCCCCCCTCCCATATACAGATGTACAGGGCCATAGTCTGAGTCTGTATAAAATGGATAATAAATTGGGTACAGTAGTTCACTGTAGAAAGTGCTGAATATTATGCTCTATCTGAATATCCTGATGCCTCAATTGCAGCTGCAGTGAGCGAGCCATGGTCCTGAACTGTCAGCAGGGGACAGCTCCGTGGTGCTGAAGTTCAGTGCCGAGTGGCACTGAGCTTCAGCACCCTTCGTGTGGCTCCTCTGCAATCCGGCGCCATAGTCCCTCACGTTAGGGGGCGCCGGATCACACCGGACTGCGAGGATCTGGGAGGATCGGCTTTTTTCCCCCGGACACAAAAATGCTGCATGCAACATTTTTGTGTCCGGGAGAAAAATCCGATTCCTCTCGGAGTCTCCCAGACAGATGGAAGCCAGATGGCAGATAGCTGCCATCCGGCTCCATCCGGCCCCATAGCATACTATAGTGCCAAAATCTGGTCCGGGGCTGTCAGGTTCACTCCTGACAGCCCCGAATCAGATTTCACCGTTGAGTGAAGCCGGCCTTAGTCGGCGGTTTGGCTTACCGATCCACAGCCCTGGCTATTATGGTTCATTCGGGGGAAACAAGTCACAGCTCTCTGAATATGGCGATATAAATAACAGTTTTGTAATGCAGTTTAATGTGTAAAAGCAGCAAAACATAAAATGTATAACTCTGGTATCTGAATAATTGTACTGATCCACTATCTCTGCATTCTGGAGATATTGCCTATAAACTGTGCGGACCCGTTTGACCTATTAACCCTTGTGTAACTGACAAACTTGTAGCTAATAAGTTTTTATCACTAAAATGTTAAATTTGTCCATCTCAATGTTATAAAGTCTATGGGGCACCTGTGGGTTCACAATACTTGCTGCACTCCTAGATGATTCCTGAAGTAGCCAATGTTGCTTGTGGGGGTTTCTGCTGATCTCACACTTTCAGGATTGAGCTAATGGGGCACATGACCTATTCAAGGAAATGCTTTTCTTGCTCCTTCATCTTAGCGCAGCATGTGTTATCCACCTTCTAACTTTATTTAACTTTTTAGCATTTCTTCACATCTCACTTGATGTCATTTAAGGGTCTTTCCGCTCTGGGGGAGGGGAATGTTCTACAAGGGGATCCCCACTTTCACTCTGTCTTATCCTCCAGACGTGTAGAGGATTGGTGCCAGCTGGCTGACTGCAGATGTGCCCACACATCCTCATTCTTTTCAGAGATGTCTAATGATGGTTGTGAAAGCAGAGTGTCCACTTAGTCATGAGGAAAGTGACGTGCACCCTCTCTGAAGTCTATGGTCAGAACATTAAGGTGTGTGGGGGGGGGGTTAAGATCATTAAGAATCTTAATACAGTTGGGTAAATGTTTTTAATAACCTTACGTATTTGCTTTCTATGATTTTGTCAGTGTCATCCATTGTGATTTTGGTCCTCCCTTCATCACAATGTTTTATGGGCACCTGTCATGTTAGATAATTCAATTTTCTTGTGGATAGAAGATTAACCTGTTAGTGTCATGAAGATACCCGGCTGCATTACTACAGGTGTGGCATCATGGAGAACACGTGCCACTGGCTTTGTCATGCAGGCTTGCTAGCTTAGATCCTTTCATTGCTCACAACATTGTTGGGAACACAGGCGATGTTGCTGAAGCAACTATTGCCGTTGAAATCACCCTGTTACATGGGGCAACTCACCAGCGATGTTGCTGCAACTTGGCCACACCCCTGAGTTGCCGGCGATGTTGCCCCGTGTAACGAGGCGTTTAGCCTGTGTGCTCAAATGCATGACTCAGTTGACCTCAAGGAAGAATTAAGTTAATTTTCTCCCAGATGACTCACTTTTAGTATGATAGCTGGGCACCTTTATAATATTAACCTCTGTATTCATTCCTATACAGTAGTGTTCAACGTAATAGCTGTCCAGTATTGACTAACCAGATTATTCAGTGTTTTTGGTATAAATATTACCACATGTCAAATAATTTACTAGTTGTTCCAGGAGATTCTTAAACAACTAACAGATTCACCATTCATGATCTACATGTTCTTTTAATCTGTCTATTTGAATATTTAATTGAAAGGTAGGGGGGGGTGTTCAAAATAATAGCAGTGTGGAGTTCAATTAGTGAGGTCAATCATTCTGTGAAGACAGGTGTGAATTCATTGACCCTTAGGCTGGTTTTACACTACGATTTTAGCATTTCCAATGCAGTCCGATAAAAATCGGACAGCATCGGAACAAATTTTGCCCCCATGCAGCCCTATGGGCATCGAGCCGAATCGAATGTGCACTAAATGGCATCCGATTCTGTTCTCTTTTTTTTTTTTTTTTGTATCGGTGCAAAAATCGGAGCATGCTCTGATTTTTGCACCGAAAATAAAATCGGACAAACTCTAATCGGACCAAATCAGATGCACATCCGATTTCGTCCGATCAATTTTAACATGGGGCCCTATGGAGCAGGGTCCGAGGAAACATCGGATGTCTCCTCAGACCCGATTTTACTGTACTGAGCATGCTCAGTACAGTATAACTGCTCCTACTGGGACAGCAGGGGTTAAAAAAAAAATTTATGCTCACCTATCCCCCGAGGTCCCCACCATCTCCCGCAGGCTCCCGGTGTCCTCGCGGTGTCTGCAGAGGTAGTCCTGTACAGAAGAAGAAGACCTCTGCGAGGACACCAGGAGCCGGTGCGGGCCTCGGGGATAGGTGAGCATATACTTTTTTTTTTTTTTTCCAGCCCGGAGGCTACGATTTAATGCCGGAATCGGATGCCTATTTGGCATCCGATTCCAGGCATCAGAAGGGAGCCGATGCTGTCTGATTTTATCGGACAGCATCGGCTCCCTTCAAAGTTGTAGTCTGAAAGTAGCCTTATTTTCAAGAGTGAACACAGCACATGTTGTACACTGCCGATCAAAATTAGACAACAATGTATCATTGCTTGATATTTTTTTTTTTTTCCTTTTTTTGCCTGACAAAATGTAATCTACATTGATCAACATTTGAAGGGTTTGTGTAAAGGGTACAACATGACACTAGAACAGTGTTTTCCAAAATAAGCAAAGGTTATCAACTTCATAATTAGAGAACAGCAATGACTGTAGCACAAAGATTAAAGGGAACCTAACCCCTAATAATGACACCCCCCCCCTCAAGCCTATTAATACCTGTCCCTGCACCCTGAGTATGCTGATCTAGCGATCCTTTTCTGTAGTGTATTTGTGAAGTGTAGAAAAGAGCTTTTATTACCTCCGGATCTGGGGCTTCTGAGATTTTGAGAAGTCACACAGAGCGTTCCTGTGGCTTCTCTCCAACACCTATACTGTACACTGGCTAGAAGAACCCTTAGAGCCCGGAAGTCTGTGTCCAGAAATCTGCTTTCTGTAATTCAGCATGATGTGGTCATAGTGGTGTGAAACCTTCTGACATTCGTGGTCATGAGATACGCCTGGAGCTTTGTTCTTTCAGAATCCTTAGCCTGTATATGCTGTTAGTCTTATGATTATCCAAGATCCCAAATAAACTCTTCATCATGAGACTTGAAGAAACAGTGAGAGGAGTCTCCAATCAAAAATTCTTACTTTTATTTATGCAAAATTTTAAAATCTATATGAAACTCCATGATAGCAGAGATGCAATCTTGACGCTTTTCTGACTTTACACCCTTAGGCAGTGATAACAGAATGCATCGTGGTACAAGCTTAAAAAGTGCAGCAGCCAATCATGGTACAGATTTAACAAATTAGTAAATTTTAAACATTGTTATTATTTATAGATCACTTATTGAACCCATGGTGCTGTACATGAGAAGGGGTTACATACAAACAAGTAAAAAAATGCAATGAACAAACAGTGACAGACTGGTACAGAGGGAAGAGAGAGAGAGGACCCGGCCCTTGGGGGCTTACATTCTGCAGGGCGGTAGGGAGAGAGACAGTAGATTGGGTCTGCTCTGGGTGTGGTGGAGCCCCAGGTGCAGTGGTGATGAGGCGGCACTGTGGTCATTGCAGGCTATAGGCTGTTCTGAGAAGATGTGTTTTCAGGTTCCGCTTGAATGTTCCGAGTGTGGGGGACAGTCGGACGTTTTGGGGTGCAGAATTCCAGAGGATGGGGATGCTCTTGTGAAGTCTTGCAGGCGGTTAGATGAGGAACGTACAAGTGTGGAGGAAAGGAGGAGGTCTTGGGAGGATCGAAGGTTAAGAGTTGGATGACATCGAGAGATTCGTTCAGAGATGTATGGGGGTGACAGATTGTGGACAGATTTGTAAGTCAATGTTAGTTTGAATTGGATACGCTGGGGAATTGGGAGCCAGTGGAGGGATTTGCAGAGGGGAGAAGTGAAGGAATAGCGAGGAAAGAGGTGTATTAGTCAGGCAACAGGGCTAAGGATAGATTGGAGAAGTGTAAGCGTGTTAGAAGGGAGGCCACAGAGGAGGAGGTTGCAGTAGTCGAGACTGGAGATGATGAGGGCATGCACTAGTAGTTTAGTCGATTGGGGATTGAGTGAGGGACAGATTCTGGAGATATTTTTGAGTTGGAGGTGGCGAGGGCTTGGAAGTGCAGTTTGAAGGACAAGGCAGAGTCAAGGGTTACTCCAAGGCAACAGACTTCAGCTACAGGGCAAAGTGTGACGTAATTTATTGTGATAGATCTGGTAAGGAAGGCGCTCGAGATGGATGAATGGTGAGGAGTTCGGTTTTGTCTACATTGAGTTTTAGGAAGCGAGCAGAGAATCTGATATAACATGAATGTAACACATGAATACAGAGCATATAACATCTGTCCTTTTTAAACAATAAAGGGGCTGTCACACGCGTCAATATCGCTGCTGCACGTGACTTTGCAGCGATATTGACGCGTGTGACAGGGCGCATCAACCAGCGATAAATCGCTGGTTGATGACCGCCGGGTTTTCGGACTGGACCGAAAACCTGGTGATGGTCGCCCTGTGTGGCACCAAGACGCGCGATCAGCCAGCTCCCAGCGCCTGTCAGGAAGCGCTGGGAGTTGGTATCCAGGGTAAACTGCGGGTAACTAGGCAGCGCGTGCTGCCTAGATAACCGATGCATACCTTGGTTACCAGCCTTCTCCGCTCACTGGCTGGTATCTAAGGTACACAGCGGGTAACTAGGGACCCTAACTACCCGCTGTGTACCTTGGATGCCAGCCGGTGAGCGGAGAAAGCTGGTAACCAAGGTATGCATCGGTTATCTAGGCAGCGCGTGCTGCCTAGTTACCCGCAGTTTACCCTGGATACCAGCTTGCAGACATTGTGGAAACAATATTTAAATAATTTCCACTATGTCGCTGGTCCAATGATCGCTGGTGAGTCTGCCTGTGTGACAGCTCACCAGCAATCAGCCTTCAGTATCACCAGCGATCAGATTGCTGGCGATATTGATGCGTGTGACGCTGGCTTAAGACATATCAGAGATAACGGAGAAACAATTTTATCAATTTACAGAGGATACAATCGGGTTGGATGTTGAAATGAAAAGTCTGTATACAAAGAACATAATATTTAAATAGAAAAACTGCATACAGAAAATCAAGATATTTAAATGGAAAATCTGTATGCAGAAAAAGCAGGTGTCTGAATGGGAAATCTGCATGCAGAAAATCAGGATGTTCAAATGGAATATCTGCATGCAAAAACCAGATGCTTCCTTGCAGAAAATAAGTATATTTGAATGAAAAATAAGCGTACAGAAAATCCGAATGTTGGAATAGAAAAATATCATCTGTGTATGAATTTTAGAATGTTTGAATGAAAAATCTGTATGTAGAAAATCGTGTACGATTGGGAAAAAGACTAATACACCAGTTCCTAAATCAATTCTGAGAGATCATAAAAAGAATGGTGAGAAACCACATAGAAAAGTCAGTTTTAAGGCCCAGTCACACGGCACGACGTAGTCTACGACATTGCTGATATGTCACAGGTTTGGAGGCGTACCAGCAATGTCGTTACGACCTCATTGCATGTGACTCTGGCAAGTTGCTACGGTAAATTGTTGGATCGGAGTTGACAGGTTTACCAACATGTTGTAAAAACCTGACGATCTCAACTCCAGCAACCTGCTGCATCGTTCTGTGTGACACCGCGATAACCATGTCATGGACGACTTCGCTCATTCACCGCAATGAGCAGGGATCGTTTGCTGGGTTGGTGTACGATTCCTACTCCCATCGTTGCTGAGTCGTTCACGATATCTACACGTGACATCTCACCATCCATGTTGACATGATGTCAAAAACGACGGCGCGCCCACCAGATCGCAGGCAACATCGTTACAACGTCATGCCGTATAACTGGGCTCCTACAACTACAGATGGAGAAACAACTGACCCTACTGACTTTTCTACAGCTAGCGATAGCTCATTTGGTGATGTTTCCCCTACAACATCAAAAAACTATGGAGGAGGCGGCCGAGGAAACTGGCCAGGATCCTCCAAGATACAGCATGAGGGGGGCAAAGTATCATTGATTGACAACATATCAAGTGTAATGGTGTTAACTCCCACAGTACTTACACAATCAGAACTAAACTAAAAATTCTTAGCAGAGGTATGAACTTTGTGCCATGTCAAGATTTTAATATCAATGAAGTTCAAAACAGGAATGGTGTCAACGGTCCGCGCTGCTGCTTCAAACAGAGTACTTCACAAGCATTGCTTTCTCCATCTCCTTCTTTATTCCTACATACAAACCAACGTGTTTCAGCCCTACCCTCGCACCTTCCTCAGGGTAAAACGGCTGAGGAATGTGTGAGGGTAGCACCGAAACGCGTTGGTTTGTATGGAGGAATAAAGAAGGAGATGGAGAAAGCAATGCTTGTGAAGTACTCTGTTTGAAGCAGCAGCACGGACCGTTGACACCATTCCTGTTTTGAACTTCTGTTTTTTTTCCCGCGGTTGCGAGGCGGTGGAGATTCTGCAGCAGCTGCCATCAAAAGTGCTCAAACTGGTTGTGGGTTTCACAACTCCTGAAAAGGTTAGTGGAACTCATTGCGACCACCGTGAATTGTGTGTCTCTTGTGATGAGGCACAATCTGCGCCTCTTGTGTCTCCTTTGTTTATCGAAGATTTTAATGTTTCACAACATGCTTGATATTAATAAACTGGCCCGTCTTCTCACTGGTAAACATTTTTGTAATACTTCTGGTTATGAGACTGAAAGTACAGTCGAAGTCTCTAATAACATTGATATTGATAATATTGCTATTGTTCCGAGTGACTCACAAGTTGAGTCAGAATCTTCAGACTTTGTTTAGTAGCAAATCTGATAATGTTCTTGACGAGGGATATGGTTAATCGATCTACCTATGGTGAACAATGTGCACATCTTGCGTTAGAGCATTTAAGCTATGAAAATAGAGAAAGTAACTTGATTACGGTAGATGAGCGACAATTCCAAACACCTATCCCAGGTTATTATCCAAAAGAATCAAGGGTGGAAGCTATCACTGTATTCCTGCAATCGGTAGAAAAAGACCTTAGGTTATGGCTATGCTGCTGTGATGACTCAATACTTTCCTGCAATTTCCTTTCTGTAGATGAATGGTCTGCGATAACTACATCTTTGTTTTTCAACTTATCTGATTTTTTGGAAAAAAAAAAGAAGGCTGGCTTGGTTTCCATTTGCAGCCACTTATACCGAGAACACCAGGCTATTTAAGAGACCACTGCAGTAATTGAATCCGTCAGGAAATTTCAGTGGGGAAAAAAACATCTATTTTGTCACATGCGTCATTGCAATCCTTTTTTCATGCATTCCACATGAACTGGCTATAGAAGCAATTAACGACCATCTCCAGAGATATAGTGCTTACACTGATGAAATAAAAGAGATGATAATACAGAGTACAGAATAGCTACTTGCATGTAATTTTTTTTTTTTAATGTTTAATTCAGAATATTTTGTACAGGTAACAGGTACCCCAATGGGCTCGTGCTTCACCCCTCCATGGCAATTCTTTACGTTGCATGGTGGGAGGAGAAAATTCTTATTTCTGATTGCAGTCCTTTTTAACATTCCCAGCGGTATTCCCGAGTGTAACTCGGGGTTAATTTTCACTGCTAGAAGCGGTAACCCTGAGTCACACTCGGGAATACTCGCGGCTGCTGCTGCTGCTCACTGTGAGGCCGCAGGGGGGGGGAAGGGGGGGAGTGCTGTCAGAGCCCAGCACCGCCGCCCCTGCTACACTATAGCCGCCCCCTGCTCCAGCTGCGGGTGCTATCTGTGCCCAGCACCCGCGGTCCCTGCTCCAGCCGTGGGTGCTATCTGTGCCCAGCACCTGCGGTCCCTGCTCCAGCTGCGGGTGCTATCTGTGCCCAGCACCAGCGGCTCCTGCTGTACCTGCGGGTGAGGCCCGGAAGAGGGGGGGGGGAAAGCGCTCTGACAGCCCCTGCTGCAGGTCTTACCTCCCCTTGCCACCGGCGCCATGAAAGGTATGTGGTGCCGCCCCCTTCTCCTAGGGCTAGGGTTAGGGCTAGGGTTAGGGCTAGGGCCTGGGCTGCAGACGAGAGGAGGGGCGGGAACACCCAAGGGAAGCAGGATGCTTCCCTCAGTTACCCTCCTCTCCTCTGTCACAGGGGCCCCTTACTGATGGTTGAGGGGCCCCCTACCCAGTCGGGGCCCTGGTGCAGCTGAACCAGCTGCACCATGGTAGGTCCGCCCCTGATGCTCGGGGTAAATGGCAGCGGAGTCTCCTTCCCTTCTCCTGCTGATCCACCGCTGTGATCGCCGGTGAGAGCCCCTTCGGATGCCTCCATATGACTTCCTGGTTCTGTCTCTGTGAGTCGCAGTGGCTCATTGGAGGCGGAACTGGGCGGGAAAAAAAAAAAGGTATAAAATTTGGGCCCATAAAATAAATTTTTATCGAAAAAAAATGGTACCGCATTTAGTACAAAATTCCTGACATAATCATACCGCCAGGTATAAGATTATTGATTATTTTATTGAATAAAATTATATTATTTCTTTAATTATAATTCATGATTTTATGTTTCAAACTTTATCACATCTGAGAGGTCTACTAGAGTCATCTTTGATCAGGTAATTACTAAGAATTGCAGGCCTACAGTACATAACACCAAATTTCCATGCAAAAAAATGGTACTGCTTTTAGCACAAAATTCCTGACATAATCATACCGCCAGGGAGGTTAAAGACCAAATTCTTATTTTTATGGCCGGTATGTGCATGACATTATAGTGATCCTTACAGGGGACATAAATAATTTTGAACAATTTAAAGTTTATATGAATAACAACAACAATCTCATTCTGGTTCACATTTTCAGAACCTAGGCAAGAAATTAATTTTTTTAGATGTCCCATTTATTGGTGATATCAAGTCTGGAAGGATTGCATATCGTAATTACCGCAAACCCATCAGTGGGAATACCATCCTAAGAGCAGATAGTAATCATCCATCTCATACCATTCTTTCAATTTCTATGGGGAATTATTACGGGTTCAAAGGAATTGTTCGGATCTAGTGACTTTGAAAGACTACTACAAAGAGGATATAGGGAATGTGAAATAAAAATTGCCTTGGATAGGGTGGAGCATAGAGGGTGAATTAAGCAACTGAAAAAGAGATTTCTTGATAAAAACGAGAGGTCCCTAATGTTGTTTTCAGTACCCCATTCAGTAGGCATAAACATAGTTCAACGCAGACATTGTAATGTTAAATATATAGGTTGCACTGTAAGAAAAATCAAAGAGTTGCAGAACATCTAGCTAATATAAAAAAATAAAAATAAAACTTACTCTGGTGCGGTAAACCACATTGTTGAACATGATAATGAGGTAACAGAACATTTTGCTTGTTATGGGATAGAAAACGTTTTTTGTCCAGTATGTGGAGGAGATTGGAGGAAAAAAATTACTGTTAAGAGAAACATACTGGATAAAACCTAATGTAAAATTTCCAAATGGCATGAACTATACAGCTGACATCTTATATGTTAGGTATTTTTTGCTGGGTGTCCTAATTTCTGTATGCAGCCTTTCTGTTTAAATATTGTGGTTTTTGTTTTATACAGATTTTCCATTCAAACATCCTCATTTCTTGCATACAAATTTCCTATTCAAACATCATGATTTTCTATATACAGATTTTCCTCTTGCAACATCTGATTTTCTACATACAGATCTCCCATTCAAATATTTAGATTTTCTACATACAAATTTTTCATTTCAGATCTTTTTCTATTCAAACATTTGGATTTTCTATTTGCATGTTTTCCATTCAAATATACTGATTTTCTGCATGCAAGGATCAGTTTATTTTTCTTTTTTTTGCATGCAGATTTTCCATTTGAACATCCTGATTTTCTCCGTGCAGATTTCCCATTCAGACACCCGGATTTTCTGTATGCAGTTTTTTCTATTTAAATTTTATGGGTTTTTTTGTATACCGATTGTTTCCTCTGTAGATTGATCACATTGTTTCTCTGTAAACTCTGATGTGTCTAAAGGCCCTGTCACACGTGTCAACCAAGGCTGCGATGTCGGAAACGATGCGCGGGTGCGCACTCTCTTCCGACATCGCAGCCTTGGTGTCACACAGGCAGATGATGCCGGTGACGCCGCAGCGATGTGGGCGGAGCCATCGCTCGCTGGGCTGGGATCAACCCAGCGAGCAATCTGCAGCAATGCAGCGGTATAGGCTGGATCGCCGCCAACATCGCTATTGTGGTGTCAGACGGCGCGATCCAGCCTAATTGCTGGTTGCAGATTGACAGGTTTACGTTCATCCTTGTAAACCTGTCAACCTGCGACCAGCGTGATAAATCACAGTTGCATCGCACTGTGACGCAGCACGATGCACTTGCGATATCGCTAGCAACATCGCTGATGCGTCACTTTTCGGCGATGTCACTAGCCATATTGACACGTGTGACAGGGCCTACAGGGTATGTGCCCACAGGAAGGTTTAGTGGCGTTCAAACCGTCAGTAAACCGCTGGAAATTATCAGTTCTGAGCTCTGAAGTCTCCAGCTGTTTTCCGGCGGTTTTTTTCAGCGTGTGCACAGCGTTTTTCAGTCGGTTTTTCCAGCGGTTTTCAATGGAGGATTTTGTTCATGGAACCGATCAAAAACCGCTGAGAAGAATTGACATGCTGTATGCTGCTAAACCGCTGGGAAACCGCTCAACCGCGGGCAGATCCGCTCACATAAACCCACTATGTGTGCACAGCGGTTTCTAAATTACATAGGGTTACTTGTAAGTCCTAACGCTGCTTAGGATTTACATAAATTTAAATAAAACCTATGCTAAACCGCCGGCGGTTTTCGCTGCTAAACCGACGTTGAACTTCCTGTGGGCACATACCCTAATTGTTTAAAAAGGACGGATGTTATATGCTCTGTATTCATGTGTTACCTTCATGTTAGATCCGATTCACTGCTCGCTTCCTAAAACTCAATATACACTGTCCATATGTTTCGACTCTACTAATTTGTTAATAGGAACCTGTCACCTCCATAAAGATCCCCCAGTCTATCCCTGCACCTTCCTATTACTACTCTATCCGTCTCTGTGCCAAATCTGCCCTGTGACTGTGTAATTAAAGCTTTTTATCACTTACTCATTACTATGTTAATGATCCGGGGGGCTACCGTTGCTAGCCCCCCCTGCGCGTCCTCTGTGTCCCGTGGCCGCCTCCTGTGTAGTTTTACGCCCTGATGGGCGTAATATTGACTACCAAATGCGCGCCCTCCCAACTTGGCTCGCTCCGCTCTGCAGAATGCTGGGTATGACACTGAAAGCGTCATTTCTGGTACTCCACAGCTCATTCACAGAGCTGCGTATTGCGCGTACTCTGTGGAGCACATTACATCAGCTCATCACAGATGAGCTGACGTAATGTGCTCTACAGAGCATACGTACTGCGCAGCCTGAAGTCTGGCTGTGGAGTACTGGAAATGACATGTTCGGTGTCATACCCTGCATTCTACAGAGCGGAGCGAGCCAGGTTGAGGGGGGGGGGGGGGCGCGGATTTGGTAGTCAATATTACGCCCATCGGGGCGTAGAACTACACAGGAGGTGGCCATGTAACAGAGAGGAAGCCCAGGGGGGGCTAGCAACGGTAACCCTCCGGATCATTAACATAGTAATGAGTAAGTGATAAAAAGCTTTAATTACACAGTCACAGGGCAGATTTGGCGCAGAAAGGGATAATTAGAGTAGCAATAGGAAGATGCAGGGACAGGTAGTGATAGTCTGGGGGCTTTTTGGAGGAGATAGGTTCACTTTAAATCTGTACCATGATTGGCTGCTGCATGTTTTTAAGCTTGTTCCATGATGCATTCTGTTATCACTAAGGGCGTAAGCCAGAAACGTGTCGAGATTGCATCTCCGCTATCATGGACTTACTTTATGCAAAATATTAAAATATATTAAAGAATTTTTTATTGGCGACTCCTCCCACTTTTTCTTCATGTATACTGGCCGAGAGTCACAGCATTGTGGGTCTGAGCCCAGAAGATGTGAGCAGTAGGATGGATTGAATGCATGGTGAGGCATATACGGTATGTGTTGTTGTGTTTTTCTAATTGTCACTTCAGTGAGGAAGTGAAAAAACTCTAATGCCACCCAATAAGGGTAGCAATCCTTACCAAAGTCCTAATCGACTCTTTAACAAGCCTTTTTTAATGTGACCTAAGGACCGGTTACACGGAACGATATCGTGAACGATATCGCTGAAACTACATCGTTAGGACGTCGTTTCATGTAACACCGAGATAAGACTATGATAAATCGTTGGATCGTTGATCGCAGATTTGAGAACATGTTCTCAAATCGGACAATCCTCGTCCAGCCAACCTGCTGCATCGTTCTGTGTGAAACCGCTATAACAATGTCGTTCACGACTTCGCCCATTCACATCAGCGCACAACCCAGCGAACGATACTTGTTCAAACGTTAGCTGCTCGCTACATTGTTGGTGCGTCGTCCACGATATCTACACTTGTGACATCTCACCAACGATGTCAAAACACTGTCCTAATGACCGCGCGCTCGTGATATTGTTAGTGATATTGTTTCAACATTGCAGCGTGTAACGGAACCTTTAGGATTTGTGCCAGATCAGAAGGCCAAACTGCAGATTCTGTGTTTCGATGTGACTGCCCCCCTCATCAGTGCAGTGTGTGGGAGTTCTGATCTGGCTGTATGAGTTGAGACTCCACATTGGTCTAATCTGTCCAATGGATGCATGTTCAACAAGTTGTGAGGTTTGTTCACATGCCCCTCTTTCCCTGGTTACCTATAGAGCAAATGCACAAAAAATACATGGTGCAATAATGTCTTTAAATTCAGTGCCCGTGAGTTTTAATAAAATGAAAATGGTGGTAGGTGGCGTAGACAAGTCCAGACATGCTGTAGATTTAACTATGCACCAAATCTACAAGGAGAAAATGGTCAATATGTAACTACCTCCCTGTAGAGAAGGGACCACAGCTGTCACCATTCAGCTAAGTGTTCATTTAGGACAGTAATCTATGGAGTTCTTTGTGTGGGCTTTGTAATTATAATATTGTAGGGCCAGTCCTGACCTGTCACGGTCACATACCACATGATATATTCTGATTTTACTAGAATTGGAGTTTTGCACAATTCCTCCTCCACCAAAAGTTGTCTTCTGTGATGGAGCGGTAAGCTGGCCCAATGCTTGGTCTCGATCCTTTTTGCCATTGGTTCTGAATGTTTAATTTTTTTTTCTTTTTGCTTTGGAGTCCCAGTTGTGGATTGTTCTTCCAGTACTTACAACCAAAGAGGTGACTGGTGGACATCTTCTCCACCATTAAAAATTTATTGAGATCCTATTGAATGGAAGTTATTTGTGGTCGCCATCTTTTGTGAATGAACTGTATCTCCTCAGGTTTCCACTTACACATGGTTTTGTTCACATCCTCATGAATTTCTGTTATTACATGAACATGACCACATTGATGGGTCCTGACGGACATCTAAAGGCTTCCATCACTGTTTCCTTCAGGCTAGACGGCAGAGGCTGTCACTAACATGACATACTGCGGGTAGTCTCTTCTCTATTCCACAGCGCCAACTAAGAATGAACAGACTGGTTTGTGGTTGACGTGACTGCCTGGAGCCCTGCGGTATTACACAAAGTAACAGATTAGTCATATGACTACAGCAAGTGGCTTTAAGAAGAGAAAAAAAAAAAAAACCTGCAGGTGTATGGAGCCAAATAGTGAAAATCCTAATAGAGCATGGTCTTTGTATATGCAGCAATTCTGTGGAATCAATTGTCTAAAAGTTGGTGTTCTCGGCACCCAAAAAAAAATTAATTAAAACGTAGCCTATAACCATATAGAATAAACAAAATATGGCAGAATGAGCTCAGATTAAAACACATTCTACATTGGAGTGTGCTGACACGTCACTTCATACCGGAGTCCTACAAAGTGATGGCGAGTGAATATCAGACAGGGTAGGAGACTTGCATTTAAAGTGCCATTCCAGCGAAGTGGTACTTTAACTTATTTAAAAGTTTTAATGTGAAACATTTACAAGAAAAAAAGATTTTAGAAATCTATCAAAATAAATGTCATTGCCACCAATCGACTATTTAGGCCACATGCACATGTTGAGTATTTTAATGTTTACCTCGGTGTTTGGTCAGTGCTTTACCTCGGTGTCTGGTCAGTGTTTTACCTCGGTGTCTGGTCAGTGTTTTACCTCTGTGTCTGGTCAGTGTTTTACCTCGGTGTCTGGTCAGTGTTTTACCTCTGTGTCTGGTCAGTGTTTTACCTCGGTGTCTGGTCAGTGCTTTACCTCGGTGTCTGGTCAGTGTTTTACCTCAGTGTCTGGTCAGTGTTTTACCTCGGTGTCTGGTCAGTGTTTTACCTCGGTGTCTGGTCAGTGTTTTACCTCGGTGTCTGGTCAGTGTTTTACCTCGGTGTCTGGTCAGTGCTTTACCTCGGTGTCTGGTCAGTGCTTTACCTCGGTGTCTGGTCAGTGCTTTACCTCGGTGTCTGGTCAGTGCTTTACCTCGGTGTCTGGTCAGTGCTTTACCTCGGTGTCTGGTCAGTGTTTTACCTCGGTGTCTGGTCAGTGTTTTACCTCGGTGTCTGGTCAGTGTTTTACCTCGGTGTCTGGTCAGTGTTTTACCTCGGTGTCTGGTCAGTGTTTTACCTCGGTGTCTGGTCAGTGCTTTACCTCGGTGTCTGGTCAGTGCTTTACCTCGGTGTCTGGTCAGTGCTTTACCTCGGTGTCTGGTCAGTGCTTTACCTCGGTGTCTGGTCAGTGCTTTACCTCGGTGTCTGGTCAGTGCTTTACCTCGGTGTCTGGTCTTTGTTTTACCTCGGTATTTGTAGCCAAAACCAGGAATGGGAAAAACAATCCAGATGTGGTGACTTGTTTCTATTTATACTTTTCCTGTGATGGTTCCACTCCTGGTTTTGGCTACAAAAACAGAGAAAAAATATTGATCAAGTACTCGACATGTGCACGTGGCCTTACTATAAAGTGGTTTGTCCGGTTTCATGAGTAAACGTTTAAATTGAACAACCAGCCAAATTTCGTCTAATGTAGAAAACCCAAGATAAGGCCCCGTTCAGACATCAATAATAGGACCACACTTTGTTGTCCATGACTAGGTCTGTAGTCTGTGTTCATTTTGATGTAGTCGGATTCAGGGAAATTGAGAAGTCAGTTGGATGGAATTTTCCCTCTCCCCTTCGTCTTCCCTCATATACACGCTTGACATTTTCTCACCAGCTGGCTTGTAATGGGATACTTTAGGATGTTAACCTTATGAAAAGCTCTGAGGACCATTGGTAAGGCTCCTTTATTATACTGTGGTGTTGGTGACATAGGTTAGATTTTATGGAAGGGTTTTGCTGCTTCTCCTTTTAAGACTATTTTTCAAGCTGAATGTTAGCACTTGATATCAGGTTCCTGTTCCCTGAACTATTGTCAATGGACCATTGTAGAGATCTAACAAACCTGTGTTGCCTTCCCAGTAAGTGGATTATGAGTGTAATATATAATGCCCATATACCAGCACCATACAGTAGTTGGGGTTCCTAGTCACCCACTTGGTTCCTTGATTTGATGTATCGGCCCTGCATGGCAATCCTTCTTTTTTTTTTTTTATGCCCTGTGCTGGGTGTTTAACACCCTCATTGCAATGCTTCATCTACATCATATCGGTTACAACATACCGCAGAGGCACCTTTGAATATTCAATCCATAAATGGCATGTCCCCTGGTCAAGAGCTTTCACACATAAGCAACCTTTTATGTAAACCTTCACAAAAATGTAAAGTACATGTAGTATTCAGTATAACCTAAGTCCCACTTCTTCAGTCTGAGACAAGTAGGCAGCACTCTCATTTCCTCTTTCACTGTTATAGTTGTTGTATTTCTATTTACTGGGCACCACCACTGCTTTATTCTTCTAACCCTGGCTGATAATACGGCTTTATTGATCTTGCCATTTTAGTGCAAAGCCCTCATTTCTATCTTTGGTGGCAGTACTAATTAGGTTGCCAGATTATATAAAGGGGGTATTGGGGAAGACTTCACATTACTCCTGCCTTTTGGTTTTGACATCCATTTCTAAACCCATAGGCATTAATGAGAAGTTGCACCTCACCTCCCTCTGCAGCGATGAATAATTTCATTCATATGGGATGACGTTCTACAAAATCTTGTGATGTCTCCATGGGAATTTTTGCCCATTGATCCTGAAGAATATTTGTGAAGTCGTACACTGATGTAGGATGAGAAGGTTTGGCTATCAAAGTCTCGTGTGGTTAATCCTAGAGATGTCTGGTGGGGATAAAGTCTGGCCTACACTTTCTTAAACTGTAACACTCCAACAAAGTTGCAGTGTATGGAGAGGTGGGAGGGTGACATGATGTTCTCCGCTGACATAGACAACTGGGAAGGGGCAATTCGAGTGGCCAGGAATGCCACCGATTGCATAAATCATGTGGACTTTTGAAGAAAATCCACTTACGCTGGTATACCCCCCTCCAAACTAGCTAGATTCAAACAGAGCCTTTCCCCCTTATGTTGGAGACAGTGTGGGCAAAAGGGAGACCTAGCCCATATGTGGTGGGGTTGTCTTTAATTGGCACCTTTCTGGAGCTTAGTGGCTGGCCTGGTGGAATCTCTTGCAGGCATTAAGGCCCCTCTTGCTCCTCAACTCTCTGTTCTCCACATAGGGATTGAGGCCTTCCCTCCAATACCCAGACTTCTCATCACATTCATTTTGACTTCTGCTAGAATATGTGTAGCAGCCAAGTGGAAGGAAGTAACTCCCCCCAAATATGAGGGACTTAACAGATAAATTAAACTGAATATTCTGCCATGAATACTATTTAGCGATGGACTCTAAAAGCAAGAGATACGTGGCTGAGGCTTGGGACGTCTGGGCTGCTCATCCCCTGGCGATTCAAATCCCTTGTTGAGGCCCCCTGCTCTTCCCCTTGGAGTTGCCCACTATTCTCTCTTTTCCTCCCTGCTGATTCCTATTCTGTTCTGATTGATCAGTTAATTCAGGCATCCCTCCCCTTTCTATTCTTATCTTACTTCTCTCGCCTCCTCTTCTCCCTATTACCTTTCTTTTATTCTTAGCTTTCTAAGGCGGGCCGTCACACGCACAGATATCTTGCCCGATATCGTTTAAGCGATCTCCTTTTTGATCGCTTAAGCGATATCGGGCTTAAAATCGATACATGTAATCAAGCGATTTACGATGTTAAATCGCTTGATCGTGACATCGCTGATCTGAGGTCCGGTTCTCAGATCTAGTGATGAACGATTTCACGATCTCCTTCATCGTGGTGTATAACACCACGATGAACGATCTCCCAGCGCAGAGCCTATGCTGGGAGATGGTAACTATGGTAAACGTCGGGTTACTAAGCGACGCGCGGCCCTAGTAACCCGATGTGTACCATAGTAACCAGCGAGATCGCGGCTCCGCATCGCTGGTGAGTCTGTCTGTGTGACATCTCACCAGCGATGTGAGCGATATTGTAAGCGATTGCACGTGATCGCTTACAATATCGCTAAAGATATCTGTGCGTGTGACGGCCGCCTAAGATGGATACTCTCCACGTTATTTCCCCCCTTCCCCTGTTTTGGTAGAGGCGGTCACAAAAACTTTGGGCTCAGATTTGCAGCAATTGGGAGTTAATTTTTTTAAGAGTTTTACCCCCATGGGACTGCCCATAATACGACATCGAGCTTACAGCTTTATATGTACAAATTGTACTGGGCAATGCTCAATTATTCCGCCTTTGTTATGTCTACTTGTTTGTTTAAGATGGATGATTTATAATAATAAAAATCATTAATGAAAAAAGTCTGGCTTACACAGTGCCCTGACAAGTTCCTCCACATCAAGCGACTGTCTGTATGGACTTTGTGTTAACTCCTGTCATGAGAAATAAAGACTTTCCCTAAATTGCTTCTACAAAGTTGTAAACACACAATTGTCCATAAAATTTCTTTGTATGAAAATTTCCTTTGGAAACAAAGGTGCCTGTGCCAAATTCTGAATACTGTAACTACTTCACTGTATGCTCTCCCCCATTAAACTTTACAGTTGGCACAATGTAGTGAGGCAGGCAATGTTCTCTTGGTGTCACCAATCAGCCTGAGACATGCTGCTCTTTATATTTTTTTTTTATTTAATTTTTTTTACTCTAAGTATATTTTTCTAGTTTTTACCAAAGAGTCTGTGATCCCAAAGGAGGGACCAGAAGGAATGACATAGGAACATAAACTGGCCACCGAGGTTGGGGGTAGCTCCTCTACAAAGGGAATCTGTCATACGGTAGGGGTTAAAACACATCACGCACACATCACTTAGACCAGTTTCGGTGTGCGTTACACCCCTCCATGTGACACTTGGCATTGAGTTTGGTGGTGTAACATTTCCAAGCTACTTGGACATAGGAACTTATGTCATGGCAGTCGTAGCACACAGTTTTGGTTCTGTTAGTGCTTGAGTTTTGGGGCCAACAGAGCATTGGCGTTCAGTATCACCGCTCTATAACTTTACGTGGTCTCTACTTTGTGGCTGAGGTGCGGTGCTTTCTACATTCTTCAACGTTCCAATAATATGACTGTTAATTGTAGATTGTATAGGAGGGAGGAAATCTTAAGCATTGACTTTGCAGAGGTGAGCTCCTGTTAGAGTATTGTGCACCAATGATATGGAGAAAGATGTCTCTATAACCCATCAGACAGAAATGGTTGTCACTTAGTTCAAGTACATTGAGGGAAGCACCTCTAGGTGGAATATAGCTGGAAATATGCAAATGGCATACTTGCCATCACATGACCGCCCACTCGCAGCAATACCTGGGTATCTTAACAGCTTGTGGTGTGCACCCTGTAGGTTTCCCGCTTCATTGGGAGTTGTTAAATAGAAGTGGTCTACTTGTTTTGCTACCTCGTATGAGAGCAGCATAATGTAGGCAAAGACTCTGAATCCAATGATGTATCAGTTTACTGGGTGTGAGAACTGCTGCCATCAGATTTTTAGATATAGCAACGTAGCAGAGCTGAGAGAGCTGCCCCTGCTACCACTACTCTATTTATGTAAAATGTTTATAGACAGTGAGCTTACCATAATTTGTGGTGTATGGGACTACTGGACATGAAGCACTGTAGGTCCAAGCAATAAGGTCCTGGTCCTAAAACAATCATTCCTAGTAAATAGCAGTGATTGACCGGACCCCACCATAAAGGGGGTATTCTAACAATTATGCTGTCTGTTATGCAGAGGGGAATGGGGACTTAGTTTACCAGAATTCTGTAGTGAAAAAAGAACTTAAGTTGGTGGTTTAACTTTATATTCAGAAATCCTGGTGACAGGTTTCCTTTTAAGGAGAGAAAATCACGAGGCATAAAGTCCATGGGTCTTATTCACAAAAGTGTTCATGCCACAAGCCTGTCAAGAGTTTTGAAGTCTCAATTTAAGCGCAACTCATAGTTGTACCTATATTTTGCGATGGTTTCTCCTAGCTCCAACAAAGTAAGCTAAACTGGGATGGGGGCAGGACACCACAGCTCGACTGTCATGTCTAGCATGGCATTACCTCTGCCAGAAATCTCACTCCAGTCCCCGACTAGAGTGAGTCTTCATGTGTGGTGCAGGGAAGTGAATGGCCCTGGTCAGACACTCCAGATTGATTGCCTTCATGAATCAGGAGTTTCCGACTCCACCACTTCCCCTTTACAAGACTGTCCTGAACAACCACCAGTCTTGATGAATTTGGCCCTAAATCGCTGGTCACCCAGCAGCCTACATAAGGCGTCATTCTGTTGTCTGAGCCTCGTACATGTTTGACCTGTTTTTCATAGAATACGTAACTATTAGTCTATGGCTTTTTAAATGTCCTGTGTATGTTTTCTGACCTGAATAAGGTCTTGCCTGGAGCATTGGTCTTTGTATATAATAATGAATGTCTACTTTTTTTTCTTTTGCAAAGGTGAAAGATCGTGGACCAGAAGCAACTCGTAGATTTTTCAATTGGTTCTACTGGAGCATTAACCTGGGGGCGATCATATCCCTTGGTGGGATTGCGTACGTGCAGCAGAACATTGGATTCTTCACTGGATATATCATCCCCGCTGTCTGTATTGGGATTTCCTTTTTGGTGTTCTTGTGTGGGAAGACTGTCTTTATTACCAAGCCTGCTGATGGCAGCACCTTTACCGACGTGTTTAGGATCCTGGGCTACACCTGCTGTAGAAGGAGGCCAGCAAGCCAAAGAATGTAAGTGGAAGACCGGTCTGTCAGTCAATGCTAGTACAGATGAATGTATGGAAGGGGTTATTCAATATGTACTTGGTTATATGGAAAAGGATGTTCCCAATAACCCACATGAACTCTGTGGGGAGAGCAAAGCTAGAGGTTGTCCAGTCTTGGGTCAAAAGTCTACAGATCTGCCACCAGAGAGGCTCCTATGACGTTTTATATTTTAGTGTATCTGAATGAAGGGGAGGTAACTTGTTAAATGGATATATTTTTGGGTCAAACCTTGTTTTATTATATTTGCAGTACGGATTCATTAAAAATATTACACAGACTGCAGATGCAAAAAGGCTGTCATGGTACAGACCTAACCGTAGAAGGAGATGGCTGGTTTTCTAATTTTGCAGTCTGCTATACACCATGAAACACAAGTTTTTTTTTTTTTTTAATCTTAGTCTGGTTTGGCTTTTCAGCACTTTTTGTTACATGTTACATAGCAGGATGAGTTGTCATGGCTCAAGTCAGTGAGCTTAGCAGCAGGGTCCCTCACCTGCCACCACCATC
Organism: Allobates femoralis; assembly: GCA_033576535.1. Taxonomy (NCBI): domain Eukaryota; kingdom Metazoa; phylum Chordata; class Amphibia; order Anura; family Aromobatidae; genus Allobates; species Allobates femoralis. The sequence goes on from JARQOC010000003.1 coordinate 670,991,613, forward strand.
TTCATCCTCTACCACTGCTGCCGATGTCTATCTCGGGTAGTTTGTGGCCAAATTGATGCTTCAGTGGTTCATGGAGCTGAGGTCACAACTCAAGTCTGAGAGCCTTGATTACTATGGCCCGTCAGCATCTGCATTCACAAACTGTGCCACGGAGCAGAGCAGGCTCTGTAGAAGGTGATTGTGAGTGGGTGCGGGGACCCCAGATTATAAACACCACTCCAGCGCTTGATAAAAATCTTGCTGGAGTGGTGCTTTAGGGTATGTGCACACTTACGTCGGCTTAGTGTCGGCGGCGGCTGGGCGGACCCGACAGGAAGCTCCGGAGCCGTCCACCTGCTTCCTGTCGGGTATGTGCGGCGGGTGCACAGCGGATTAGTGGCGGCGGTTCTGCAGCGGCTGGAAGCAGCACATGATTCTGCTTGCAGCCGCTGCAGAACCGGCCGGTTTATAGAACATGCTCATTCTTTGCTAACCCGCTGGGAACCCAGCGGTTTAGCAACAGATGAGCATGTGGAAACCGCCGGTGTGTGCACACCGGGTGTCGGTTTCCATAGGTTTATATGTTAACCCAAAAGCCGCTTTTGGATTAACATAAATTTACATAAACCTCATGGAAACCGACCGGCGGTTTCCGCTGCTAAACCGCTGCTAAACCTACAAGTGTGCACATACCCTTAAGTTAACAATAAAAAGCCCCTAAAAGATGTTCTTATCCTTTTTTTAATTTTTTTTAGGTTTGATGTGTCCTTACTTCTTTCTTTTTGTAACCTATCAGGCAGAGCAATGGTTCACAAAGACCAAGCCCAGGCATTTTGGACATGGCCAAAGCTTCACATGGTGGACCGTTCAGAGAAGATAAAGTAGAAGATGTGAAAGCCCTTGTAAAGATCCTACCAGTTTTCTTGGCACTTACTCCTTACTGGATGGTGTATTTTCAGGTTTGTGTCGCTAACCCTGGCATTTTGGCTATTACATAATGTCCTACTTGGCTTGTCAAGTCTGTCTGCACTGTGCCGTTCTAGTTCTCCAGGCTGATTAAAGGGAGCCTGTAACCAGGTTTTTCCCATATAAAGTGCGAGCACGACCTGTGAGCCCTTATATACAGCACTAGATGGTGGCCCGATTGTAACGCATCGGGTATTCTACAATATATATGTATTTTATTTATTAAGATTTAAAAATAATGCAATGAATACATAGGGTTTTCCCCAATCAGTGACACGGCATCGTTCAATATATCTGCCCGTGTGACACCTCACCAGCGATCAGTAGGTACCGTCACACTTGGAGATGCTCCATCAATCCCGACAAACTATGCGACCTGGTAGGGATCACTGGAGCATCAGTACGTGGTTGCTGGTGAGATTGTCACACTGAGCAAAGATTGCTAGCGCCGGTCGGGGTATTTCCGTTGCGAGCATCCAGGAGACGACCGTCTACCACCGGTCATCTCCCGGCTGCTTCGCTGTTGACCTCTGTAACAGGATCAGTGATCTTGCAGCAGGGGCGTTGTCGCTGCTTCGTGTCACACTGTGCAAGATCGCTAGCGCCAGTCGGGGTACTTCCGCTGCGAGCAGCCGGGAGATGACTGCTACGTCGCCACTGAACTCCGTGCAGCAGGAGATGACCCGCGGCTAATGTAGGGAGACCAGCAGATAGCGCCGCTGATCTCCTGACTGTAGCTGTGGCGTGGTTCAAATCTTGTGCCAATTCGCGTCTGGACTGCACCTGTCGCTGATTGACAGCGACAAAGTATTTCAGTTACAGACAGAATTAGCCGATTATATAGTAAGATTCTAGAATACTTTATAAAAGTCCACATGCCAATCTGCATAATGTAAAAAAAATCTTTTATTATACTCTCCTATGGTCCAGAGGGTGTCTCTGATCTTGTTTCGGAGCTGTTCTCCTTTCCTATTTTGTGTGGATGATACATACTACGTCGCTTCTGTGCCCTTCTCTTCTGAGGGCAGAGTAAAGCATTGTAGTGCGCAGGCACTCTTTGACCTTTTCCCATGCCTGTGTATTACAATACTTTGATCTGCCCTCGGCAGAGCGTAATGAAGGACGTGGAGCTGATGTAGGATGTCATCCACACGAAGCAGAGAATGAGGACTGCATCGGATCAAGACCGGCGACACCCATCGGACTGGACCGCCCCATTGGTGGGTATCCTAAGAGCTTGTTTTATGTGTGCAGATTGGTTTAGGGACACTTATACAGTATTCTAGAGTGCTGTATATAAGGCTAGGATCAGACCACGGTTATGCATTGCGTTCAGGGGGTTCTGTCTAAAACTTAGAATTTGGCAGCACTCGTGCAGTGTTACCGGAAAGGTTAGACTGCATTAACGCTGTCAATGCAATCGTATGGCAGACGGAACCCTGTACGGTCAGACACCTCCGTTACACAGTACATAGCAGGGACACATATCTAAGATTATCTTAGCACAGGAGCTGTGTGGTATTTTGTATGATTGTGTGGGCTCTGTAGGGGTTTTGCACCTTTTCACTTACCTATTTTGTCATTTTGCTTTTATAGATGCAAACTACATATGTTCTTCAGAGTCTACATTTAAGAATTCCACAGATATTTAATAGTGAAAATCACACGGTAAGTATGGTGTTGGGTGATCGTATTAAAAAATGAAATAAAAAAAATACGCTTTTATGTAATGGCCTAGTTCAAGTGGTTTTCCACAATTGGCAATCTGTCCACTATCCATAGAATAGGGAACAGCTTGCTCATTGGTGGGTGTATGATCACTAGAACTCCCAGCAGTGCTGAGAATTGGGCTCTGCGGAACGCCATCGGGATGGCTGGGATGTGACCTCCTCTGTGGAGCGCCATCTGGATGGCTGGGATGTGACCTCTGTGGAGAGCCGTCTGGATGGGTGGGATGTGACCTCTGCATTCACGAATTGTATAACTTTCAGCTGTTTCCAGCAATCACATAGCCTATATACAGCAGTTGTATTGTCAAACTTGCCATTTTAGAAAAACCGTCTGAAGTCAAGTGCATGTAATCATATTGGCAATGTTACTTTGAGGGATTGGGTGAGTATGAGCGGTAGATGGAAAAGAAAAGGAACCGTGTTATAGGCTTTCTAAGGGCTGCTTCCCACTGCGGCATGATCCAGTCCGGTTCTGTCTGGGAGGACCTAGACCGCTGCGGACTGGATCAGCACACAGGACTGGGGGCTATTATGCTCTCCGGTCCTGTGTGCAGTGCACGCAGTTCCCGCTGCTGAGAAGTCAGGACCGCGGGCGCCGCGGTCCTGACCTGTCGGCGGCTGCAGCTGCGTGCGCTGCTCACAGGACCGGAGAGCATAATAGCCCCCAGTCCTGTGTGCTGATCCGGTCCGCAGCTGTCTAGGTTTTCCCAGACAGAACCGGACCGGATCATGCCGCAGTGTGAAGTGGCCCTAAGCTGCTCACTTCTGGGGGTATTGTGTTCACATGAGACATGATCAGTGGATGATTCCTGCAGATCGTGAACATGTGGGATCTGCTGACTTCTCAACTAAGTATTTAGTAGATGCATTTGGTCATGTATATGGGGGTCTAGAAAGGGTTTGTCTGGTAAAGCTCCGATTTCAGGGGGACTAGATGATCATCGTACGTCCATAGGGCCTCCTAAATAGCAGCAGCCTTTGCCCCTCTATGCAGAACTACACCATCCTCTGTGACCTGTGGCCACCTTTATGATGGGACATCCATTTTAGTGAGAAGCGGAAACATGGAAGATAATGGGGCGGTGATGAATGTTAAGGTCTGTAGTGCAGTTCTGTCCATACATCACTGCTCCTGTGTACACAACATCGAGCCCCTGTGATCAAATATTAAGGGGCCCATCTTTATCAGCACAAATATATCCCTGGCACTATGCTGACTCTTATGTTGCTCATTGTTACACACAAATTATGAAAACTTTTTTTTTTTTTCTTTTTTTTTTTTTCTTCGTTCTTTCACTTCTGCATTTTCTGCAGGATTCTAGAATGTGAGCCGTCGTTATAAAGCGGCCATTTCTCCTGTCTGTCCACCAGAACACGTGTACAGAAGGCTGTGGTTGAAATGATTATAAAGGGGGGTGGAGGAAAAAGATAAGTCATAGATGGATTTGTTTCCTCAGCCTTTCGTGGTGAGAAAATACAGAAGTAGATCTAGATCTGCACTAAAGAGCTCCTGATGCAGTGACGTGTCGGTGGTTCTTATAGTGGTTGTCTCGTATCACGTGTTTATAGCATTCACAGGATATTCAATAATGGTGTGGTGGAAATCCTCTGTCAGCAGTCTTGTTGCCTGTGCAGTCTTATCTCACAGGAGCCGAGCAGATTTATATTGTATTGTGGTAGAAGATTTAGCTTCTGATCTTATTACTGATACCCATATTCTTAAGAGTCAAGAGGTCCTTGGTGGTAGCCATTACTGTATGCTGTCCATCCTCAGGTCAGACAGTGCTTTACATGCAGCTATTTGCGCATGTCTCTCCTCACACCCAGCGCAAATCTCCGGATCTGTGGTCTCTTGTCAAATATCTAATATTTATGGTGAAAACTGGATTCAGCGAAAGGGCAAAGTTCTGACCTGTTGTGACAGTTTGATATTGAGAGAATCCAGTCGTGTGTTAGCGGATGTTATCTCCCTGCATGCTGCAGGATGCCGGCCCTCTGAAGGTAATCATATCTGGGGATGGGAGAAGGTGATAACTAATGATAACAGGGAAGGCCTTCTAAAGAAAATCATGTGTAGTCTCATTCGTACATTTACTGGCCCTGTCATTCTTCATAATTCCTTTTGTCTTCCAGTTTCCAGCTGCCTGGCTTACTATGTTTGATGCCGTGCTCATTTTGATCCTAATACCACTGAAGGACAAGGTGGTGGACCCAGTCCTGAAAAGAAGGGGCTTATTACCCTCATCGCTCAAGAGGATCGCAGTTGGGATGTTCTTTGTAACTTGCTCCGTTCTAGCAGCAGGTAAGTGGATCGTGGAGATCAGGGATCACACACACTGGCCTTGCGTGCCCCCTGAGGCTGCTTCATACAACCCACAGGAACTATAGGCTCCTTGAGGGTCATGATCCTGTCCAGGGCTGCTGACACCCGTGCTTTACTTCAGTTGTATTGCCGATGCCGCCTTCGACAAGTGCTGCTACTGGTCAGTCTGACTCCAGTGTCTGCTGCTGGCCTCTGAGCGGTGGCTGGTTTTGTAGAAGTGCCAAGAGCTTGTCTCTACACACCGGCAATACAATGGAAGTAAGTAAAGCGCTAGTATCTGTTACCCCTGGGCCAGACCATAATCCTTAAGGTGTCTACGGTGCATGTGGGCCATATGTGCAGAAAAGAGGCCGCTGGAGGAATGGAGGTGTGTGTGTGTGTGTGTGTGTGTAACAGCACAATAGGTGATATTACTAGAAGAGGACCATGATGGGGCATTTCTACAAGAAGGGACCCGGGGGAAGGGGGGGGTGCATCTTATGATGCAAAACTACTGTGTGCTGTGCAGTAGGGGAGGCGGGGGGCTTGTGAAGCTGAGTCAGGAGGCTGGAGGGGGCTGCAGCTGTGGGACATGGTCACATGGGGTTGCTCATTGTGCTCCTGACATATTCACTGAATCTTACTGTCAATCACCAGCGGGAGAGCAGCGCATGTTACAAGAGCGGGTCCTCAGCTGCTGGCTGCGATCCTGTGGTCTGTGCTGTGCCTGCCTTCGGTCATGTGAGCATTGCTGCAGAGTGACATCATCACTACGCACTGCTCACTGGACCGAATGCCTGTATAAGCACACAGCGGGGATGGATGGCTGCTGCAGGGAGCGGTGGAGTGAGGAGAGTATGACATTGTTTATTTTTTTTTTAAGTGTGCGCCATGGGGGGGCAGTGTGTGCCAGCATGGGGGGCATGTATACCAGCATATGGGGGGCCGTGTACCAGGATGAGGCACGTATATACTGATTGTAATGTTAAATGTCTTATAATGCCAGTGTCAGTCTTCCATTTTTTTTTTTTTTTTTTTCTCGTTCTTCAAATTTGGGGGGGTGTCTTATAAAGCGAAAAATACGGTATATACCGGTAAACTAAAATTAGAAGTGCACATTTATTATCACCACATCTGTAACGACCCAAGCTATAAAGATGCTATTGCCTATCTGATGAATGCCATTTAAAAAATAAACTAATCGAGCAAAAAATGTTACACAAAAATAATTATCAAAGTGTATAGAAAACAAATATGGTATAATTAAAAATGTCACTTTGTCCTGCAAAGAATACTGTCCTCATCTGGTGTAGATGGTGATATGCTGACAGTGCTTCTATGTTCAGCTCATATCTGCCCCTGATCTACTGCAGTTTGCACTGGACATGGTAAACAATATTTGCAAGATATATTTCCATCATTTTTTTTTTTTTGCTCTTCTGGAAATAATTTTTTCCTACAGTACAGGGCAATAAACCCCCAGACAGTTTTAAAATCACTTTTTCACATGCAGCAAATGCCGATCTTCCCTCTTACCCATGGTCGTCTGGACATCACCAAAGTCCGTCAGAATGTGACCAAAGTAGTGTGTGTCCATTGATGTGTAGAGGAAGACAGATTACTACATTCATTGAGAGGAGGAAGCCACAATCAGTCTCCCATTCTTCTAGTGCAGTGTACTGATGTTTCCTCCTTTTCACAGGGGAGTCATGTTGATCTTTTCTTTTGTTTCTCATACAGGTATTTTGGAAAGTAAAAGATTGTCAATTGTCAAAGATCACCACACGCACACCCAGATAATAGGCAATGTCACATACTTTGCCGCTGATCTCCCGGTGTGGTGGCAGCTCCCGCAGTATCTGCTCATTGGGGTCAGTGAGATCTTTGCCAGTATAGCAGGTAAGCTGACAGTGACCAGGCCTCACAAGCTGAACTCTGACCACAAAACAATGTTGTTTTTTAGAATGAAATTTTGTATAGGCTGTAATCCAATGTAAACCCGTTAACATGTCCAGTTGGTGCTCCCTGTGGTGTGGGGCACGTGGACCTATGCTCTCGTCTGAGACTGCAGGGGCTGGGGAGAGCGATTCCCCACAGCTTAACTCCTTAGATGCCATGTTTAATGGTGACCCTGGCACTGGAGGAGTTTGACAGGGATGGCCGTTATCACATACCTCCTGGGCTGCTATAAACTGGTGCTGATTGGCCAATGCTATAACAGATTGTGTACAGGTGGGGGCGCTCTAAGATATATGGACACCTTAAGGCTACATTCCCACAATGAGCTTTTGATATTGCACCATTTCTGCAGATATTATGTAACTTGGATTAAATCTCTTTTTTTTTTTTTATTAATTATTAAAAGAAACAAGGAAAAAGCATTACAAGTCATACAAGTGAAGATAAATCAGTGAATACAAGTTGTGAGTTTACATTTAGAAATCAATACAAGAGTAGAGTTCAATATATAATCACCAGTTTATAAACCTGTTCCATATATAGGGCGGCTTGTTTCCATGTTCACATAGTATAAACATGGGAGTAACAAACCTCTATCATTATCAAGAAATCTACCGCTGTAAAGGATACTAGGAAACTCTTTAAAAGTATCATAATATCAAACTCCTCTTTGCCTATTAGGTCAAAAATAAACGAATATCTATTAAGGTATTATTTAGCAATTCCTCCCGACACCGGAGAACCAGTGAAGACCGGGTCCTGTAAAACCGACCCACTATCTGGTCCCACCAGAGTAGGCTAATCCTCAGCAGGATTCCCCAAGATAATAGGCTCGAACCTCCCAACAGGAGTATTGAGGCCGCTTAATGGGGTAAACTGCATGGCTAATTTATAAGACTAAAACTATTGAATAACATAGTAGATATAGAGGGAGAGAAAGAGAAATAAACAGATATACTAAAAAGGAAAATAGGGACTGAACTAAATTAAAAGGGATCAGGGTAAGAGGAGGCTAGGTCTGAGAAGGAAATATGTGTGGGGGGGTTACCCCGACCCCGTGTCAACCATCTACCGTACCCCCAAATCGACTTCAGAAAAGGTTCTTCTAAATTCAGCCGAGTCCAGGTAAAGTATCCACTCAGTCCAGGTCACAGAGAATTTGTCCCGAGTACCTGATGCATCAGCCGCCAGCTCCTCCATTCGGAATAGATCCATCAACTCCTTGAACCAGTCAAGTAGAGAGGGTACTTGAGGAGTTTTCCAAAATCTCGGGATTAGGGCCCGGGTGGCTGAGACGCAAAAGCGGAGGATGTCCTTTTTATTGAGCCCAATAGGTCCTGGAAAGATGGACAGTAAAGCTACTTCCGGACAACACTGAACCTGTTTACCTGTTATTCGTGTATATGTGCCGAACATCTTAGACCAGAACCGCTGGATTTCACTGCAACCCCACCAAATATGAAGCATCGTCCCTGTCTTTCCCACAACGCCAACAGCTGTCTGAAATTTCGAGAAACACACAGTGCATGGCAACATGGCATAGGTACCATCTGGTGAGCAGCTTATAGCTCCTCTTGTGCGACACAGGCATTGGCTAATTTTGTGCGTGAATAGAAATCTTTTCTGCCATTCGTTAACTGTAATAGTCCTACCTAATTCCCTATCCCAGGCCTGCTGGAAGTGTAAGGTGTCCTGATCTCTAAGAGATCCTAAGGTCAAGTATAGGGCTGAAATTTTACGTTTCGGGGGAGAATCCTGTTGAAACATTTTCTCTATTATATTTGGTGTCAGTCTCACCCTGCACTCATGGTCAGCTGGATATAGAAAAGATTTATATTGGAGGAACTCAAACCATCTAAGTGGCCTAGTAGGTTCATTAGATTGAATCTCCCTCAAAGAAGGCAAATCTCCATTGGATAAGGTCTGCCCCAGTCGGATGTCGTTCACACTCTGCCAGCACAAAAATCTTTGCCTTCCGAACCCAGGAGAGAAGGCTGGGTTAGAAAAGAGAGGGGTGAGTGGACTGAGTTTGTCATCTGTAGAGTGTTTTCGTCACTGAATGCCACACTTGTAGGGTGGTCTTGGTCATGTCAGAGAGGGGGGATAATTTTTTTATGCTCCCAGGAGAAATCCAAAGTAAGTGTCTCAGTGGGATCCCCAGACCATCCTGCTCCACCTCTACCCATCTCTTTGAGGTCGTGCAATAGTGCCAGTCCAAGGCTCTGGCGAGAGAAGAGGCTAAAAAATATCTATGGATATTTGGTAACCCGACCCCTCCTCTAGATCTAGGCAGGGAAAGGATATTAATCCCCAATCTAGATTTCTTCCCTCCCCATGTAAATTTAATGATAAGAGATTGTAGTTTGTTAAAAAAACATTCTATCCGATGGAATAGGAACTGTTTGAAAAATATATAGGAGTCGGGGCAGAACATCCATTTTAATAACGTTCATTCTCCCGAACCAAGAGAGCTTAAATTTTCAGTATTTTGAAAAAGCTTCCTCTACGCCAGATAATAGGGGGTGGTAGTTCAGCCTAAACAACTGCTTAAGATCTTTTGGAATAATAACTCCCAAGTATTTAATAGCCTCCATCCTCCATTTGAACGGAAACTGCCTAGATAAGTGAGATACAAGATCTTTAGGCAAAGAGATGTTCAGCGCTTCCGTCTTGGAACAATTAACTTTAAAGTAACTTAACCGACTGTACTGTTCGAATTCCTTCAAAATTGAAGGGATCGAAATCAGGGGCTGGGAGACATAGAGGAGGAGATCATCTGCAAATAGTGCAGTCTTGTGGTGACTACCCCCCGTTTTGGTAGAGATGCATGGGACAAATGTCGGATTCAACCGAGGGTGGAGCAGTCTGGCCAAGGGACGTCCACACTTATCTGAATTGGAATAAAAGTAACTCCTAGACTTCTCAGAATATCTACGACATTTTTGATCTATCAAATCCTTAAGTTCCTTTTTCTTTAAGGTCAGGTCAGCGAGGGTCAGTCTGGATAAGGTCTGTTTATGGGCAGTTTCCAATACATGAATCTGGGAAAGTAGGTCCTCTACCATTTTCGTGTTGTTCTTCTTCAGACGAGAGCCATGTTTTATAAATACCCCTCTCAGGACGCATTTCAGGGTTTCCCACTTAGTGGAAGAAAGGGTAGGGTCAAAGGCGCATGGTCTTGGTCAAAGGACTGTATCGTCTCTTTAACCTCAGTCATACACACCTCGTCTTTCAATAAATGATCATTAAGTCTCCAGGTCCAGGGTCTCTTGCTTGTGTCAGGTAAATTGAGGGTCAAATAGGTGGGAGCATGGTCTGATAGTAAAATGTCTCCTATGACTGCCTCAGGGTTCCAAGATAGTAAGTTATGGCTAATTAAAAATAGGTCTATCCTACTGTATGAGTTATGTAAAGGGGAAAAATATGTGAAATCCCTCCCCTGTGGATTCAGGGTCCTCCAGATGTCTATAAGCCTCAGAGTGTGAAAGAACTTCTTTATGGAGACAAGCCTTTTATTTGGGATGGAACTCTTACCAGAGGATGAGTCAGCCGCCGGGTCCAGGGTGAAGTTGAGATCTCCACCGATAATGGTTGATCCTTCTGCAAAGGTGGTCAACCGTAGTAGATACAATCTGCACGTCTTCGTTTGAAACCTATTAGGCAAGTACCAATTAACGACAGTTAGCAAAGATCCAGCAATCCTCATCTTAAGAAAAATGTATCGGCCTTGTGGGTCTATACAGGTATCAATAATCTCGTGTGTCAGCGACCTATGGACCGCAATTGACACGCCCTTCGTTCTTGCTTCTGGGTTCGTACTATGGTGCCATTCTGAGAAGTATCTATTACGGAGACCCGGAACATGTCCTGATTTAAAGTGGGTCTCCTGTAACATCAGGATCTGACACTTCTGCTTATGAGCAGAATATAAGATCTGAGACCTCTTCTGGGGGGTATTAAACCCTTTCACATTGAACGAGCAAATTTTTAAGGTTGACATGGTGAACACTGGGGTAATGTAGAGAAAAAACTTGGAGGAGGGGAAAGGAAAGAAAGACAAAAAAGAAGGGAAAGAAAGAGAAAAGGAAACAGAAACAAAGAGGGAAGGAAAAAGAAAAGAAAACAAAGTAGAGAATTTTCCCAGAATAATCTGGGGTAGTGGTTAGGGGTGGCCTATCCGACCAGTCTTCCTTAAAACAGGTGACTATATCCCAGTGAGGTGTAGCCTGTCTACTTAGGGGTTGTTCTTCCCCCCCCCCACCCCGGGCCATAGTTATATACATAGAAATTGTAACCTGTGAAAATAGTATTTCCAAACATTAACAACTAAACCTAAGGAAATTATTTATAACTATAATCTGGTACTAATAAAGTATCTGAGCCGGTGTAAATTCCATGGACCCCACTACATAATATTAAATTGACTCTGTAAGTTATAAGCGTAACATAAGGTGAATATGAACCCTTGGAGTACATTTGCCTTCAAGTGGTGGTAAAAATCGTCATATAAACCATCTCTACCATCTCTCTTATTAGAAATACCATCAGAGTGCAGAAAGACAGGTAATATTACTTTCAAAGCAAGAGGAATAATCCTCAACCATTGTTGAATGATCCACCGTCTCCAACTTCCGGTCCTCCTTCTCCGCGGGGCCCCCCTCCCCCTCCTCCTTCTTCCCCTGAACGGTTCTGGGGCCGTCGGCATCCACTCTAGGCTCTCATAGTATCCCGGCCATTCCTCTAGTGAAATGGTGACCGGGGGAAGTCCCAACGCCTCTGAGAACTCCGGTATTCCCCTAGGGTGGGTAACGTAGTGGAGTACTCCATCTCTCCGCACCTGGAGGCGAAATGGGAAGCCCCAAGTGTATGGTATGCCCTGTTGGCTTAAGATCATCAGGAGAGGGCGAAACGCCCTCCGTTTCTGCAGGGTGCGCCTTGATAAGTCTGTCAGTAACTGGAGAGAATGGTCCTGGTATGTAATCTGTCTTTTAGATCGAGCTTTGGTGAAAATTGTCTCTTTGATTGTATACTTGTGGACCCTGCACACCACATCTCAAGGTCTATCCCCCCTCCCGGGGTGGAGGTCCCAGGGATCTATGTGCTCTGTCGAATTCCAGAATGGAGTCTGCCGACACTTCTCTTATTGAGTTAAATATGGTTTTAAGGACAGAGTCTAACTCCTTAGGGCCGACGCTCTCGGGGAGGCCCCTGATCCTGATATTATTCCTCCTCTCCCGATTTTCCATGTCTTCCATGGAGTCTAACATGTTTTCGAGCTGGGAGGCTTGTGTAGAGACCCTGTCTTCTAGTATCTGCAGCCTTTCTTCAACATTCTGGGAGGATGACTCAGTAGATGTTACTCTCAGATTTAGCTTATGAACTTCACCCCGGAGCTCGGTGGCCTCGGTCTTAAAGGACGCCTCCATCCGGGTAATAAAACCCTCCATTTCCTCCCTGGTGGGTGTAGACTGTATCCGAGCTCTGAGATCGTCCCATAAGCTTCTATGAAGAAGTAAGTTCTGGACTGGATCAAGGAAATGCAGTGGATGTGGTGTATATGGACTTTTCAAAAGCTTTTGATACGGTGCCACACAAAAGGTTGATACATAAAATGAGGGCAATGGGGATAGGGGAAAATATGTGTAAGTGGGTTAAGAACTGGCTTAGTGATAGGAAACAAAGGGTGGTTATTAATGGAACACACTCAGAATGGGTCACAGTTAACAGTGGGGTACCACAGGGGTCAGTGTTGGGCCCGCTTCTTTTTAATATATTTATTAATGACCATGTAGGGGCATACAGAGTAGAATCTCAATATTTGCAGATGACACTAAACTCTGCAGGGTAATCAATACAGAGGAGGACAATTTTATATTACAGGAGGATTTATGTAAACTAGAAGCTTGGGCTGCTAAATGGCAAATGAGCTTTAATGGGGATAAATGTAAAGTCATGCACTTGGGCAGAGGAAACAAAAGGTATAATTATGTGCTTAATTGTAAAACACTGGGCAAAACTGTCACTGAAAAAGACCTGGGTGTATGGGTAGATGACAAACTCACATTTAGTGGCCAGTGTCAGGCAGCTGCTGCAAAGGCAAATAAAATAATGGGATGCATTAAAAGAGGCATAGATGCTCATGAGGAGAACATAATTTTACCTCTATATAAGTCACTAGTGCGACCACACTTAGAATACTGTGTACAATTCTGGTCTTCGGTGTATAAGAAAGACATAGCTGAACTAGAGCGGGTCCAGAGAAGAGCGACCAAAGTCATTAGAGGACTAAGGGGTCTGCAATACCAAGACAGGTTATTAAACTTGGGGTTATTTAGCTTGGAAAAACGAAGGCTTAGGGGTGATCTTATAATAATGTATAAATATATGAGGGGATAGTACAGAGACCTTTCTAATGATCTCTTTACTCTTAGGCCTGAGACTGGGACAAGGGGGCATCCTCTACGTCTGGAGGAAAGAAGGTTTAATCATAATCACAGACTTACTGTAAGAGCAGTGAGACTATGGAACTCTCTGCCACATGATGTTGTAATGAGTGAGTCACTATTAACATTTAAGAAGGGCCTGGATGCCTTTCTTGAAAACTATAATATTACCAGTTATACATACTAGATTCTTTGATAGGGCGTTGATCCAGGGAATTAGTCTGATTGCCGTATCTGGAGTCAGGAAGGAATTTTTTTCCCCCAATGTGGAGCTTAGTGTTGCCACATGGGTTTTTTTTGCCTTCCTCTGGATCAACATGTTAGGCTATGGGTTGAACTAGATGGACTTAAAGTCTTACTTCAACCTTAAAAACTATGTTACTATGTTACTATATCTCCTGTCCTCCTGCTGTGCTGGACGTCAGTACCTGGCCTGAATGTAAGGGGGATCTGGCATAGGTAGGGTTCTGTAATGGTATATTTGCAAGGTTGCAGGGGGGGTCCCTCCTGGTTTTTTACTGATGGTCCCCTTAGCAAGGGATTTTGAGTACACAACTCCAGTGAGGAACTAGCAAGTCCTTGTTGTCTATGTTCCCCCATATCTACATTAATGTCCACTCCATCTAGGTGCTGCTCTTGAGCCCCCAAAGTACCCCTTTTAGTAGTCAGGCTTGCAACACTACCATCTTGGGGCCCTGATGGTGTGTTGTGGATCAATGCCTCATGTAGAACTTCTGCTCCACAGCCCTGGTGGGAAGGTATGCAGCTCCCAGGGGCTTGTGATATACTGGGAGCAGTGCCTCCAGTCTGTACAGCATGTAACAGGGGAGGGGGGAGAGAGACACACGTTACCGGACCCTTCTGGTGATGATCCCGGTCAGGAGACTGTGTCCTGTCTGGCTGGGAGAGGATCTCTGCCATGACACCGCCGCTCTCAGCAGTTCGGCGCGGTCTTTGATCTGCCGCGCCTTGTGCTTCCACCGCCGCCAACTTCTCTGCAGCCGGCTCACACTCCAGGGCAGCGCTGCGGAGGTAATGCGATATCCTCCTTGTTGTGGGGAGCCCAGACGGCTTCCGGACTCGCAGGGACCGACTATTCTTCCTCTTGGGCGGCATATGAGGTAACCTGAGGGGTCTAACACCGGCTATTCCGGCCCGGCGGTGGATTAGGGACAGGAACTGCAGCGATCAGCGTCTGCTCCCCGCCATGTCCAGGCCACACCCTCCATTGCGTTTTTTAACCTGTTTTTGGCATGTCGTGCTTTAAATCAAGCGTGTGTGCGTTTTCTTTTACATTCTTGTGTGTAGATTACACATGGTTTTTCATGTTTTTCCCTCATGGAAATGCACTAGATGCCTTTTGCATTAATCTGCAAATTTTCCTAGCCTAAGGCAACTGAATGGGGGATTTCTGGACATACTCAGTACCTGCAAGAGATTTCTATAAATCCCATCCATTTTACTTGACTATAAGATTGTGGTTTTGGTGCAGCAAGAATACACAGCGTCATGGTGGCAGCGTAGCCTTAGACTCATTTGTTATTACTCTTACAATTCACTCCATGTCTTATAATGTAGAGAAGTGAAGGTTGAGGTTTCTGTAGTCTGATGCAGACCTTGTGCTGTGCTGCCTCCTGCAGGATGAGTGTGGTACTGCATTCTATACCTGGCCTGCACAGCTTAGCACAGAAACACGTCTGACTGCTCAGATTCGGTGATATTCTCCAGTGAAGCTTTTATTTCTTATTCCCTGGCTATAATCTGGCATGAAATGCTTGTCCATGTGGCCATATTGCTTTGTACATCACTCTAACCCACACTCAGAACACTAGATACAATTCCTATGACATCTGTGTCCAGCATATCCCTGTAATAAATGGATACTTATTGCCTTAAGCTGTTTGTATCTGATTCTGTGGTCAGATCTGGAGATTCCCACAGTTCTCTTCAGGGGGCTGAGATGATCCCGGCAGCCATCAGTGACTGTGTATGGTCATTCCCTATTACAGAGCTGAGACTAATGGAACATTCACTCCTAATATGTTGTTGCAGCGCTTTTTTTGACCCACACCTGGGAATGGATCTATAGTATAGAAGTCTTGTTCATACTTCTTTTAGAAATTATTTTAGGTGAACCTGCAACTTAATGTAGTCTGGACCTTTAAGGGGCTTGCAGTTTATTGTTATATGTTGCATGAATATTCTGTTTTTCTTTACAGGGTTGGAGTTTGCTTACTCAGCGGCACCTAAAACCATGCAGAGCGCCATCATGGGACTCTTCTTTTTCTTTTCTGGTGTTGGATCCTTTGTGGGTTCTGGGCTTCTCGCCTTGGTCTCGTTGCCTTCAATTGGATGGATGAGCAGTCATGCGGACGTAGGTTAGTGATGAGCAATATATGCATATTGCTATAGATTGTGGGGTCTTCTCTATACCATTTTCCTTCTAGTTTTTTGTTGAGCATATCACATGTTGATGCAAATACAAAATGAGGCAATCTTATCTACGAATGTCCCAGGTAATGTTTTAGTACAGTTCCTGCCCTCCTACATGATGAAGAAGAGCTGTACACTGCAGTTCTATGATCTATAGATCTTATAAATCGATAAAATTATGTCTGCTTCTCAGCTCTCACCCTCCCACTTTCCCCGTGAGACAGAACATTTTTTGGTAGCTTTCTATAGGAGCAGAAAGCAGTAGGTGTGTCAGGGGCGTAGATGCTGGGAGCTGCAGGATCATCCTACCATCCAGTCCCCTCAGACTTCTGTGTAGAGAGGGGGCATGGTCACCGGTCCAATGGTCACACTACAATCCTGTCCCTGATATACCATCCTATGTGACAAGGGGGTCTAGGCTTGGGCAATCATGTCACCCAGCAGATGTAAATACATGCTATTCTCTTCTGCTGTATGATGATTCATAATGTGTACTGTTATTGAGAAGCTATGAGCACAGGCAATTCATAACATTTATAGATTTAGCACTGCATGGTCTCCCCTCCCCCATACTAACATGGTATTTTCCTATCCCTCCATCTTTCCATGGATCATCATCATCGCTCCTCAAAAGAATGTAGGATGATCCTGCAGCTCCCAGCATCCATGCCCCCGACACACCTCCTGCAAGAAACTCTCATGCAGAAATTTTATGTCCCATTAGGGGGGGTGAGGGGGAGATCAAAGGAGCAGGTATGATTTTATTGAATTATAAGCGATCTATAGATCATAGAACTGCAGCGTATGGCTCTGCTCCATCATGTAGCAGGGCAGGGAATGTACTAAAAAGTTTTCTCTCCCTGGAGTTCCCCTTTAATATTAAGCTTACATGTACTAGTTTCTGATCTGCTGTAATCATGATCTAAATCACCAAGACGCAGATTTTCAGAAGTGAACAGCAGTCAGTTTATTTTTTCTTCTTATGGAGTAGTCCTGAAGCATCCAAAATACAGTCGTATGAAAAAGTTTGGGCACCCCTCTTAATCTTTAATCTTAATCTTTTTTTTTTTTGTTTTTTTTTTTTTTTTTTTTTGTTTTTTTTTGTTTAAAATTGTTTTTTGCAACAGCTATTTCAGTGTGATATATGTAATAACTGATGGACACAGTAATATTTCAGGTTTGAAATGAGGTTTATTGTACTAACCAACAATGTGAAATTGGCACCTGTCAAATTTGACATAATGCACAAGTATGGGCACCCTTCTGATTTTCATGATTTGAATACTCCTAACTACTTTTTACTGACTTACTGAAGCACTAAATTGGTTTGGTAACCACATTGAGCTTTAGTACTTCATAGGCCGGTGTATCCAATCATGAGAAAAGCTATTTCAGGTGTCCACTTGCAAGTTGTTCTCCTAGTTGCATCTTCTCTGAGGAGTAGCATCATGGGCTCCTCAAAACAGCTCTCAAATGATCTGAAAAAAAAGATTGTTTAACATAGTTGTTCAGGGAAAGGATACAAAAAGTTGTCTCAGAGATTTAACCTGTCAGTTTCCACTGTGAGGAACATAGTAAGGAAATGGAAGACCACAGGGACAGTTCTTGTAAAGGCCAGAAGTGGCAGGCCAACAAAAATATCAGAAAGGCAGAGAAGAAGAATGGTGAGAACAGTCAAGAACAATCCACAGACCACCTCCAAAGACCTGCAGCATCATCTTGCTGCAGATGATGTCACTGTGCATCGGTCAACAATACAGCGCACACTGCACAAGGAGAAGCTGTATAGGAGAGTGATGCGAAAGAAGCCGTTTCTGCATGCACACCACAAACAGAGTCGCCTGAGGTATGCAAAAGCACATTTGGACAAGCCAGTTTCATTTTGGAAGAAGGTCCTGTGGACTGATGAAACAAAGATTGAGTTGTTTGGTCATACAACAAGGCGTTATGCATGGTGCCACAAAAGCACAGCATTCCAAGAAAAACTCTTGCTACCCACTGTCAAATTTGGGGGAGGGCCCATCATGCTTTGGGGCTGTGTGGCCTATGACGGCACCAGGAATCTTGTTAAAGTTGAGGGTCGCATGGATTCCACTCAGTATCAGCAGATTCTTGAGAATAATGTTCAAGAATCAGTGTCAAAGTAGAAGTTACACTGGGGATGGATCTTTCAGCAAGACAATGATCCAAAACACCGCTCCAAATCTACTTGGGCATTGCAGAGGAACAATTACAATGTTCTGGAATGGCCATCACAGTCCCCATACCTGAATATCATTGAACATCTGTGGGATGTTTTGAAGCGGGCTGTCCATGCTCGACGACCATCAAACTTAACTAAACTGGAATTGTTTTGTAAAGGAATGGTCAAAAATACCTTCATCCAGGATCCAGGAACTCATTACCAGCTAAAGGAAGTGACTAGAGGCTGTTATTTTTGCAAAAGGTGGATCTACTAAATATTAATGTCCCTTTTCTGTTGAGGTGCCCATACTTTTTCAATTTTTGAAATAATGCATATTTCACATTTTTGGTTAGTACAATAAACCATTTCAATCCTGAAATATTACTGTTTCCATCAGTTACTACATATATCACACTGAAATAGCTAGTGCAAAAAAACTATTTTAAACAAAAAAAAAAAAATAGTAAGATTTAAGAGGGGTGCCCAAACTTTTTCATATGCCTGTATTACAAAATCATTGGTGTCATTGTCACAGTCCATCAGGTCAAACATTCCCCTTCTTCTCCAAGTGTACATATTTTAAGCTACCGTCACAAGCGGCAATTTTGGTAGCAATTTGCTGGTTGCAGTGAAATCATGGACACATTGTTACATTTGTACACGGCAACAAAATGGAACCATGTGTCCATGATTTCACTGCAACCAGCAAATTGCTGCGTGTGATGATACCTTAAGTCTGATTAAAGGGAATCTGTGCAAATTATTTGCTGCCCAATCTGAGAGCAGCAGAATGTACAAGCGAAGACCCTGATTCCAGCACTGGGCTGCTTGCTGTACTTTTGATAGCACACGGCATTTTCTGTTGAAGCTCAAATCTGTGAGATCCTCAATTTTCTTGAGCTCTGAGTAGCGATGCATCTACTGTTAACTGCCTGTTTTCTACCCATGGTGTGCATAGACAAAGCTGTCAGTAATTGGCTCAGACGGGTTCATACAGAGCAAATTAATGAGAACCAGGAATGAAAACTGGTATTCTCAAAACTACAGCAAGGAGCCCAGTAGGTTTCACTGTTGAAGTCCCAATTCTATGCTACCCTTAGCTGGCAATTAAAAGCAGAAGTGACATTATGCCATTCGTCTCAGCACAAATATTGCCAGGAATCAGTCACCAGATTTATGCTAAGGCTGGGTCCACACTTGCAGACCCCCTCCGCAGCATTCTGCGGAGGGGATACGCAAGCTGAATGCAGCCTCTGCAAGCCCCTATGTTTATAATGGGAGCGCACGGTGCTGCGCTTGACTGCGCATGACTGCGCATGACTGTGCGCTCCCATTCACTGCCATATGTGATTTGTGCACAGGCGGATGCCTGCGCACATTTCTCAGTCTCGTCCGCACCAGGAACGCGACATATTGCATTCCTGGTGCGGACGAGAGTGTGTGATTTGTGCGCAGGCATCCGCCTGTGCACAAATCACATATGGCAGTGAATGGGAGCGCACAGTCATGCGCAGTCAAGCGCAGCACCGTGCACTCGCATTATAAACATAAGGGCTTGTGGAGGCTGCACTCAGCTTGTGAATCCCCTCCGCAGAACGCTGCGGAGGGGTCTGCAAGTGTGGACCCAGCCTTAGTGCTTTGCCTCACTAACCTAAAGGAATCTGTCAGCAGGTTTTTGCTATCTAAAGGCCCAGTTACACACAGACATCTGTGCAGAGATTGTTGGCAGATCTCTGGTTGCAGTGAAATCATGGACACATTGCTCCATTTGTACACAGCCACAATATGGAACAATGTGTCCATTATTTCACTACAACCAGAGATCTGCCAACAATCTCTGATTGTAGTGAAGAACAATCCACAGACCACCTCCAAAGACCTCAGCATCATCTTGCTGCAGAATTGTGACATATTCCCTTTAAAGGTAACTTCTCAGTTGATTTATAACTCTCAAAGGCTGTTAGATTCAAAGCCTTGCTGCACGATTGTAGCTCGGTGTGTCTGGGCATCTCAGAATACATATACAGAAGATCCAGTCGGGGACGATGGCCAGGAACGAGGCTAATCTGGTGCTACCCGTGCTGTCTTTTCCCAGTGATGTTCCATGTGATTAACAAGTTTTTCCTTTGTATAAAGATCACCTGATGCCCTGGGGCGGCACTGGAAGAAGCCAGCTGGGGGCAGTATTGGACTAGTCTCTCCGCTATTGACTGATGAGTCTCTTCATGTAAATGGTGCAGTGGTACTTAATGCACATTGCTTTTTTTTCTGGCATATACACTCGCATGTTAATTTTATTTTTTTTTTTCTTGTAGGGAACATCAATGAATGTCATTTGAACTATTATTTCTTCCTCCTGGCTGCCATCCAGGCCATAACCCTCCTGATTTTTATCATAATTTCTGTGAAATATGAGCGCCAACAGACCAGAGCAAGTGGAAAACTCTAGCGGGAATCTATGGGACAGTCACTGGGCGCTTGATGTATGGACGGTTCAGCTATAACCAGTGCCCACGTATTATGTTGTTCATTTGCAGTGTACACAACTTCAAGTGCTGTTCTGATAGGTCGACTTACTTTGCACTACTCATGTTTTGCGGAACTGATGCACTGAAAATGTTGCTATTCCGGCAGGTAGCTGTACTGTCATTGGATGATGGCTGAGTTGCATTGAGATTTATTTGCCTAGTTTGATGATTTCTTAGTAGCCTACCCATGGACCCGATAACCTCTCAGTGTAATGGAAAAGGTAAATGGTGATGTGTGGCTTGATCTGATACTAACCCCAACAGGTGTATTGGTGAGGACATCATCTCCTCCTCATGTAAAGCTCTTATTGTTCCTTGGTAATGGTCTTTATGGTTGAGTCATTAGTTAAAAACAAAAAACTAGTTTGCTTTTTTCCGTAAACTGCACCACTCTGGTCTATAGGTTGTGTCTGGTATTGCAGCTAATGGCCGCTCACTGGAGTCAGCCACTATTACCGGTGAAAGGCTGGTTGTGATGTTACAGTCTGTAAAGACGTCTTCCTCTGTTCTCTAAGCACTTCTTCCTAAGGATTTGTCAGGTTCCAGTCTGCTGCTCCCTGAGTATTGTATGGCACTGTTCTCCACAAGGTTTACCAGCTATGGTGAGCACCGTGACTAAACACCTTAGGTATTTGTAGGTTTTATTAAGGATGTCTGCCTTTTTTTTTTTTTTTTTTTTTTTTTTTTTCCCCCCCCCCGTGTCTCTTTTAAATAAATGTGTTTGATATTCATAGGCCTTGCCATCCTGTAATTCTAGATACTGCCATTGACCAGAGTGGCACTGGATCTACAGGTATGGTGAACCCTTTAAAGCCTGGCTTGTCACCTCTCACCCGCCATGATTCACAAGCTTCTAAATTGAATTATAGTCTTCCTTTTTTTTTTTTTAACTGTGGATTTAATAAGTTTTGAGGGATCAATTGATCCAGAAATGGCTACAAATGATGCCAAATACCATTATTGTAGGCTTACCACTGAGCAGTGCTTCCCTACATACAGCAGGACTCTTTATCAACACACACTTTATCACTTTATGGAACTTCATCGGTCTGTTCACCCCTGGATCAGGCAATGATTGGCTTATACAGCATGCTGTGTTAGCCAATCATGCAGTGTGGAGGTACAGTTGTATACCTATTGAGAGGGGCACAGCAGTGCTGGTGGATAAGGGGCTGTTAGGGGCCGACATGTTAATTTAAATGACCGTCCTCTGCTATTCCGGGTATAATTTCCCCTTGTTGCCAACTTTCACCAGTAACCTTTTTCTTTAAGACTAGGGTCACAGAACATTATAGTCAGTGACACGGGTTGTATGGCTAAAGTTTGCTGTGTGCCGCTACTACATCGCAGCTTGATGCAAGTGAATGTGATCGTGTCTCAACCTGCACGACACCACGACGTGCAAATATCCAAATTCCAACTTGCTTGTCTTGGTGCCATGTAGGTTACAACCCCATTCACTCACTTTATACTGCAATGTTGCCGGAGGACAGGGTGATCTTTGGTAGCACCGGCACTAACAAACTGTCTAAACTAATAACAACTGTATAATCTATGGAAAATATTGTGAATAAATCACAAACCACCTCCCAGGGTTCAGTCGAATAACCAATTGATGAGAACCTTGCCAGCAAGTGATGGTATCATGAACCTGAACAGCATCTGTTGTGTTGACATTTCGAACCCTGCTAGTTATGGGGTAAGAGCTGCAGAATTCCTACACCCCTGCTCCAGTGCCACCATCACCACTTGTCCAAACAATGTTTGCTTGCAGGAAAGCCTTGAAAATGTGCTTGTGGTTGTCCTGTGATTTTACAGCAAACCACATTCTTCCTCTTTCATCTTGCAAGTAGAGTCCATTAAAATATGCACACTCAGCACTTTTCTTCTGCCAAAAGTCTGCATACAAATAACCAATTTAACAGGTGGCCAGACAGATTGTTGTTGGGACATCATTATTATTTTTTCTTTTTACAATATAACTGCAACCCTGTAGACTTTGGTGCGCCATAGTCTGTGCAGGGACCCAAAGCCCCTTAGTGAACTCGTCTATGTAGCTTAATATTACAAATGTGTCCTGGTGATTAAGATGTTCAATCTGAGAGCAGTTCACGTGTTGTGTGTTTGGGCCGGTGACCATGGATTGATATGTGGTCAGGATTGGGGTTTTGGTTAATGGATCTGCTGTATATTTTTTTTTTTTTTTAATTTTGCACAAATTAATGTAAACTGAGATGCTGTTTTTAATGCATAGACTTCTGTATATACCTGAATGATTATTGTGCCTTTCTGAAATGATGGATGTTTTTAAAGATGTTTTGCCTATAAAGAAAATAAAACTATTTTTTACTTGTATTTGGCTACTTTAATTTTGTTGTCCCCCAGATGGCAAACAAATTATAGCACAAGAAATGTTATATTTCTTAATCATTTTTATTAAATCTATTTTATTTTTTTTTTTTTTTTTTTTTGCACGATTCCAATGGAAATTCGAAGAAAAAAAAATAGCATGAAACAATCTGTCAAGATAATCAGGTTGACATTTCTTAGCATTTGTACAAGGATTTGAAATCCTTAGGGTACAGTCACACGGTGCGACCCTGGAGATGTCAACGGCGACTGGTGGAAGTGCGCACGTTTTTGGCGCCCTGCCAGTGTCGCCCCCCCCCCCCCCATTTACATGGGGCGACATCTCCAGCGACACACCTCCAATCTGACAGGTGGCATTGCCGCCAGGGTGTCTCAAAACCCTAGCGGCGATGCAGTACAATGGGAGCCTATGGCTCCCATCGCCTGTCAGGTCGCCAGCGGCTGTTTACATGGGGCGATGTGGACACATCACCCCAGATCAGCCGCCTGGTTTCACATCACTGATGTGAAACCAGGCGACCACTCAGAGGTGCCGACATCGCCCGTTTAAATTAGGTAACGCAGGGGCGATAACTGCACCGAGAGGCCACGCCCCTACGTCGTTTAATACATCGGCGGTGCTGTCGCCAGGTGTGACGGCACCCTTAGACTGTAAGGCCATGTTCAAACTGTGTTTTTGTATGGAAAACGGATCACTTTCTGTGAGTCCAGCAAAGTCGATGAATTTCATAAATGCTGCGTTTGTTACTGGTCGGTTTTCTGGAGCAGGAAACGCATCCATAAAAAGAATGAGCGTGTCAATTTATGATGTATTTTTTTTTTTTTTTTCTCCATTGACTCCATTGTAAATGGGGAAAAAAAAGCAACACACAGATCAAAAACTCAATGTGTTTTTCGATGCATTTTTCAAAAACAGATCCAGTTTTACTCCTGCAAATTCAACAAAAACACAGCACAAAAAAAATAGTCTAACAATTCTGTGGCTTCGGCCAACTCTGTCCCTTTTTCACAGTATGTGGAGCAGAACGTTGTGTCCAATGCCATCAGCAATGTGTGTCTAGGACAAATATGGGTTAAGTTTTACTGTACAGGGGCGATGATCGTACAAGCGATCGTTGACTCTATAATATTGGGTACATGTGATATTCATTCGTACCTGAAGAACCCACAGATAAATGCTTTTGAGCAGGTTTTTAATGTATTGCTTTTATGTAAACTTGTCGTCCTCCAAACATTTAACAGATGTCTTTCCCCCCTCTGTTTATACTAATGTATATACTCATTCCGCACTTATTTCAAAATGTTTTTATGACCTTACCTGTAAATCCTTTAAATGTGGGATTTATCACTTTCCTCTGCTTTGGCTGAGTTCCATAAACAAGCCAGTATGAAAGTTTTCTAAAGATTAATTCGACTCTTCAATTCCAGGTAAAAGGCACATTTTGTTGTGCTAAGCTTTTGCTTAATCTCTTCCCAGTTTCTAAACTGCACACCAGTGATTCTGGCAAATTGGGAATAATCAAATCCCTTCCTGTGTAAGCAGTGTTCGCAATTACCTGCTCGTAGTGCAGAGGAGAAGGTTTTCTTGCTATTTTGTTCAGTTTCTTCATTAATAGATTTTCTTCTAATAAAACTAATAAGAAAGTCATAAGATTTGGATCTGGTTTGAATAACTGCTAATGTTTTAGGAGCCCCAAATTCAATAGTAACTCTCTTATGGACAAGATTAACCCTTAAAATTATAATCCTGCTACTGTTGGTCATGACTTCTAGCCAGCAAGGTTGGGGCACATTCACAGCTAAGTTATGCATGAAAGTATGTTTCATTTTTGACCAATGAAATAAACATACTTATTTGGTTTCTTGGTAAGCATTCTGAATTTGATAATCATATTACTTGGAATTTTTTCCCCTGCTTTCTACTACATTACATGATTATGAATGGACATTTTAAAAGTACAACTAGTCCTGCAGAGAAAGCCTTCATAGCTGTAGATTAAGCCTCGTTCTGCTAACGGCCATCTTGCCCATACACAGGAGCATTTGGTCTGTAGGGCTCTAGGGAGAGCTGCTGTCAGACATCTGTTTGTGTCTTATCTCCGAGAACAAGAGGATTGGCAGTCTGAAATAGGACTTTCCAGATCCCTAGCTTCCACTCGGTAATATGTTTGGGTTCCCTGTACATTTTAGGCTATGCCTTGGACAACATTGGTCTCTTTAATTTGTCTTGACCAGTTTTCTGGTAAACAATGTAGTGATTTTCAGGTAATAGAGCAGCTAAGGGGGAAAAAAACCTATTTAAATAATCTTCCATTGCGAGTGTGAACGAGATGGTGAGTTTGACCTGAGCCTAAAGGCCCCGTTGCATGCTTCAATGGTCGAATGATTCGATCAACAATCCAACTTGACCTAGATCGCTTGAATGTCATTCAATGATCGCTAGTGAGATGTCACACGTACAGATATCGCTAACGACATCCCAACAATGTGGCACTCCAGTGATCGTCAGAACTGCACAGCGAACGATATTTGCAGTCGTTTGTACGCTGTCACACAGCAACTACTCAAACAACTCTGATGTGAATGTGTAGTGTTTTGACACATTATGGCAGGAAGGCGTGCCAGAGTTTTGTTATCCACGCCCCTACAACCTTGATTGGTGCCCACTACTGCATTCCTATTGGTCAGCCTTGCCTTGAAAGATGGCCACTGTATGATCGCTTTCGCCCTTTGAAACATCTCGCCATTCAAGTGTGCCTTCATGTGGTTCTGCCTGTGCAAGACACTGGCGTGTCCCCAAACTGTCACACAGGAACGCTCGTGCGTGCACTGTTGGCAATTCTATCTATGGCTATGTGTATGTGTTCATTTGCAAGATGTCAACGTATACACAACACTATGGGAAAAATATAAATCACTGCACACGTATGGCGAATAATGCTTAACGTGAAAGTTTATTTATGGTGTCCATAGAATGCGACAAAAAATGACGTTTCGGCCCACACGGGCCTTGATCACAAGTCGCTGTAAAATGAAGAAATATAAAATAAGAATGTTTTGTTTGTGAAAACATTGTATCATATTTACAGTATATATACAATTTATACAAGTAAATGATTGTAGAGGAGTCCATGATAGAGGAGCAACTAGGGGTGTGAGAATAATCAAGGGTGAAGGTGGGGAGGGGAGTTAAAATACAGCATGATTAGATCACAAGAATAATGAAATGTTTGATCATGGTGTTAGGATTGGTGTAAATGTACAAACTAAGACCTAACCTTGATTGAGATGCAGCCAATGAATAATGAATGTCCATAGATAGGAGATTAGATTGTTTACATATATGAACCTGTTGGGGAATGAATGATGGTTATAGTCGGTAGAATAGGGGTCATGGAGACTATATAGGGAGTATTGACTATAGAGAATAAAGTAGACCAATAGTACTAGTTGGGGGAGGTTAAAGGGAGACAATGAATGGCTGTATAATATGACCATCCCCAGGTGTCAGTACATGGGTATACTAGGAAGGGTGCTGTGTGCCAGTAACATAAGTGTTAAACCCCAATGTGATGGTTGTTATAAATAAAACATCATTACCCATGAGGATTATGGTTAGTGGAGTCAATCTAGGACATATAGTTCAAATGGGTGCAAAAGTAAATGGTCATTGGTCATTCGGTTATACTGTGTCACATCTGGAGCAGTTGCTCATGAGGGGCTGGAAAAATGATTGACATAATATAGTTAAAGTATGCATAGAGTGATACTTGGCTTAGTCAGGTCCCAGTTCCCTCACACACATTGGTGGCACAGTGGAAGGTGTTTCCACCTTGAGTTCCAGAAGGAGAGTGACAGCCAGAGGCTGATCGGCGCTCTATAACAGCGCTGGGCCGGTCATGTGTGTTCATTTGCAAGATGTCAACGTATACACAACACTATGTACATATGTGTATGCATATTAGGAGCCAAATTTTGATAGCAAAATATGCCCTAGCGACTCCGGTGGAATATTAACGCATGTCAGCATGCATACTCACTGTAGAGCTCTGTCGAGCAAACAAGAAAGCGCTCGTACGTTGCCTTCTTTTGTGGGCACCCAGCCAATCACAACGCACCAACGTAATAGACGTTCTGGTGTCGCCATTTCTCCACCCCTACAGTGCCAATTGGCGCATACATTGCCGTTTTGATTGGCCAGCCTTCCTTTAAAAGATGGTACAAAATCATGGTGCGGCCACCCTTGGATCCTGTTTTGCAGTTTGGTTGCAAAGTGGTAGCGTGTCCTCTTCCTCACACTGCAGGAGTGATGTAAGGTCTTTTGTAATGCTCCTGAACATGTTAATGTGTCCTGTACTGTCATCATACCACTATAGCTTATGCTACTGTGGCTTGTCTACTGTGCCAGAACTGTCCATTATCAATTCTGTCTGTGTATTTATGATTAACCATGGACAGGCAGTCAATGGTATGTGGCACAAGCCACAACTTAAAAATTGATGTTCTTCAGCGTGAAAAGCATATACTCATGAAACTCTCCTCATATAAATGCCTTAACCCCTTACCTTCTCTTTCCACTCTCCTGTTTACTACCTCACTTTTCTACACTTTTGCTATCAATGCATTAAGTTTAATTGTCAGGTTGAATGTATATCTTTAGTACTTAACCTTATAAGCATGTCCCTAGTTTAAGCACAAAGTTGATCTTCACACCCTACTAAAGGATCACTCAGTGACCCTAATGCTGACGTTTTGTGCCTTTTTCCCTATTTTGCCCTTGGTCTTTGATCCTGGCAGGCACATCATGTCTAAACTATGTTAATGCTATACCATCTGATGACACCCCCCCCCCCCCCCCCCGCAATACGCAGAATTCTATCTGCCTTTCTGTCTGTACTACTGTTTAAGCCATACCTGTTCATACTCTATATTGCTATTGTAAATTTCGATTAAAAGAATTTGGATAAGAAAAGAAAGGCACATATACGTGTGTGTGTGTGTGTGTGTGTGTGTGTTTGTGTGTGTGTGTGTGTGTGTTTGTTGACTGTATGTCCTATTATATTAAAGATGGCCTCTTCCAATCAGAAGTTTGTCCGGGCCTTCATAGAGCTTTACAGGGCAAATATCTAGCTATAGCGAAGTAGGTCTGCTGAATATAGAAATAAGGACATTAAGAGAGTGGCCTGTGATCAACTAGTCACACTTTGTCAGCAATACCATCCGGCTGACAAGTGTGACTTGGCCTTTGTGAAGTCGAAGATCCAGTCCCTGCGGACGGCCTTCAAAAAGGAGCTGGACAAGGTTAACAAGTCCAAGCGCTCCAGCACTGGGATGTGGGAGGTCTATGTGCCAAAACTATGGTACTATGACCTCCTCCTGTTCACCTTGGACCAGGAAACTCCTAGACCCAGTCTGCCCAGCAGGGACTTTTCACAAAGGCCAATGGCCACTCCGGAAGAGCCTGCTTCGCCAGAAGATGTAAGTACTGTATAAATGCAGCTGCCTATCCCAATTGGTGGCTGGAGCAACTTGCCATATTTATTGTGAAATGTTTGCTTTTTACCAAAACAAGTTATCATTACTTGCAAAGTATTCACCTACATAGTGTTAAATAGTTATCCCATTACAAGTGTGAAGCAGTCACTTTTGTTAGCCCCATAGCAATTAGTTGTATTTTGCAAAAGATTGCTGCACTGCATATTAAGCCCCATAGAACCCCAACAAGTTATGGCAGGTGCCCAAGGTATGAAAGAACATCTCAAAGAAGCAAAATGTGTGGATGAAATGACTATTGGCAATGGCAAGTCTATTAACAATATGTTGGTGTCTTTGCAGGACCCTCTCCAAAAAGCCTGCAGTCAAAATCAGCACCCATAGACTGTCCTCCACCAGAAATATCACAGGTGGAGGACCCATGTGAGGCTGCAGGAGCAGAGTCACACCCTCTGTCAAGTTGCCTGTCTCGGAGGAGGAAGGCCCCAGTCCCCCACCCCCTGGCCCAACCCTCCGAGATGGCAACTTTGGCCAAGAGGGTGCTGCTCCAGCAGGACAAGGAGAAATACTGCGCAATTGCCAATTTCGTGCAAGAGATGGTGCCACCGCTGGAGACCGAACAGCGTCATATGGTTGAGAGGGTCATCCATCAAGCTCTGGATGAGGCCCGAGCTTGGAGACTGAATTTTACATCTCTTGTGTGGACCAAAATGGAGCAGCCACCAGTCTCCGAGTCTTGGAGGCCTCATAGCTCTATGCCCGGACAGACTCCACCTATGCGGAGTCATGTTATGCCAACATATCTTCTGCATAGGCTGACTCTGTATTCCTTTGGGAATATGAGGCCCAAGGCCTTGTCAACTCCCGCAGTACATTATCCAAGTGAGGAGGCACGCTACCACCCCTTGTAGTGATTAGTTTATCAAGTTATTTTTGTATTTAATGTACACAGGCTGTGGGTTTTTTCTTTTTTAATGATGGGTTTAAACAAAAAAGTTTTGTTTATAGACCAGTTTGGTTTTGTAAACCTTTTAGATGGTAAACTTTTCATATAGGTGACTTATGTGCTTGAACGCTATCATGCCCGTGGCCTGCAACACATGGTGACATGTCATACACTCCGTTCAAGATAGCAGTAATATAAGTGTAATTTGTCACAACCCATAGCACTCCTGCATATATTTGTGTCCACGGTATAATGCCATGTAGCTCCCCACACAAGACCAAACACAATGCAGCTGTGAAGATCTGTACATTGATATTCATGTTGTTTGTGGCCAACCTCTGAAGAGTGTTTTTTCTGTTTTGTAAAAAAATAAAAAAAAACACACTCCTGATTTAGAGGAGTAAAGGCCCTGTCACCCACATCGACGCTCCAGTGATCCTGACAGTGATAACGACCTGCCGGTATCGCTGGAGTGTCGTTACTTGGTCGCTGTGGAGCTGTTAAACAGGCAGATCTCCCCAACGATCAGGGACCTGGGAGCCACCTCCCACATCGCTGAAGGCGATGTTACCAGCATCCTCCCTGCTTAGCTCAGCCTGTAAGCAGGGAGGGAACTGGTAACTATGATAATTTATAGCAGTAATATATGTCACCATGTGTTGCAGGCCACGGGCATGATAGCGTTCAAGTACATAAGTCACCTATATGAAAAGGTTACCATCTAAAAGGTTTACAAAATCAAACTTGTCCATAAACAAAACTTTTTTGTTTAAACCCATTATTAAAAAAAGAAAAAACCCACAGCCTGTGTACATTAAATACAAAAATAACTTGATAAACACCGGGTATTCAGGCAGCGCAGGCTGCCTAAATACCCGCTGTTTATCATAGTTACCAGCGTCCTCCCTTCTTACAGGCAGCGCTAACCAGGGAGGAGGATGCTGGTAACTATGATAAACGCTGGGTATCCAGGCAGCGGTGTGTGGTATACTGGTGTTTACCATGGTTACCAGCCTGTGAGGTCACTGATCGCTGGTCTCTCGCTGTCACACGCAGTGATGCATACTGACCAGCGGGAGACCAACGATCAAAAAATGACCCAGAGCACTTTGCAGTGATCAGCGACCTCACAGCAGGGGCCTGATCGCTGCTAGATATCACACATAACGACATCGCTGGAGAGATTGTTGTAACGTCGGGAGGCACATTGGGGCTTGATGAGTTAGAAGCTGGTGGACTGGGCTCTTGCAGGGGGAGGAGTGATGTGGTTGTGGAGATACAGCATGGGGCTGACCTGCAGCTGAAAAAAAAAAAAAATAAAAAAACATACAACACCTATGCCAGACAAAGGAACACCAATGCACAGACATGCTTGCGGGCCACAAAACATTATGTGGAAACGCAATATAGTGGCCAGAGTGAGGAATCATGTAATGTGTTTCATGTTCTGGTTAGCACATAATAAATTTCACAACACCCTTGCAGATCCTGACTCCGGGAACTCCCGCTCGTCCTGTGGGGAGCGTCTTCCATCTACCGCACATTCCCCGGAGGTCCAAGCAGTGCCGGTGCAATCACCGGATACCCACAGGTGGCGTCACGAGACAAACTTTATTTCCAAACTACCCTTCCCTTTTTATTGGCCACCGGGCCCTTCGAGTCTCCAGCACCGAACCGTGACAGTAACTAGTACCTGAGGCCTGAGCACCCGGCTACGGTGAGTCAGAGAGACAAAGGAGTACATATTTAATTTACATGAACACATAAGCGGTGCTGAGTACAAATACATACAGTACAGACAAAGTTTGGACACACCTTCTCATTCAAAGAGTTTTCTTTATTTTCAGGACTATGAAAATTGTAGATTCACACTAAAGCCATCAAAACTATGAATTACATTTAGAATTATATACTTAACAAAAAAGTGTGAAACAACTGAAAATATGTTTTATGTTCTAGGTTCTTCAAAGTAGCCACCCTTTGCTTTGATTACTGCTTTGCACACTCTTGGCATTCTCTTGATGAGCTTCAAGAAGTAGTCCCCGAAAATGGTCTTCCAACAGTCTTGAAGGAGTTCCCAGAGATGCTTAGCACTTGCTGGCCCTTTTGCCTTCAGTCTGCGGTACCAGTAATGTTTTTTTCCAGAGCCATGACAGCACCACCCCTTTTCCCCCTTATCTTCTGTATAGTGTTATTTGCACGTCTGGGGTGTTTTATTGAATTGTTCTTTTTTGGTGGTGGCATGTACTAATGTTTTTTGGTAGTCATTTCCATACTCTGTAACCAATTGAGGCAGAGTGGAGGTGCCGCCCTTTTTAATTCAGGGATTTCCTGTCCTGGATGGGTGGAACCTATCTCTCAGGTGGTGCGGTCATGGCTCTGGAAAAAAAACATTACCAGTAAGTAATTTAGCTTTTCTGCTCCCTGGTGTATTCGTAGAGGAGGATTGTAGTACGGAGCTGCAGGACAGTGAGGCAGCTATTTGGGTGACAGAAAGTGGAGTGGAGAGAAAATTGCAAGAGGGGCTAGTTCTGATCTGGCACACCCCAACAAGATTGCTAAGTTTGGAGATGAGGGATATGTTGGTACAGGGATAACACTGCTACATCAAGACATGTCTTCTGTAAGCCGGAGGAGTATTTGCTCTGGTGAGGGGGAAAATGGAGCAGGGCAGACCAGATAGGTGCTGGTACTGGGGATCTCTATTAGACGGGGATTGTCGGACAGTGTGTCTGCCTGGCCCACGAGTTAGGCACATTGCTTATTGGTTTGACAAGTAACTGGAATGAGCTGGTGAGGACCCAGCGGTCATGGCACCCATTGGCACAAAAGACAGAGGTTGGTGATGGGCATTTTTAGAGCTAATGTCAGGGAATTGCTTGTATGTTGAAAGCAAGTACCTCAAAGGTAGTATTTTCTGAAAAGAAAAAAAAATATGTATGGGCTCCCAAAGTATTTTGATCACCAGCCAAGATAAAACCAGGCAGCTAGGAGCTGGGATTGCCAGTGTAGTAAGACCCAAGCGTTCTGGACCCCCCCACTGTGAAAACCGCAGCCCACAGCTGTCACTGAAAGTGGCGCATTCATCGTAGTGTCCTTTCCAGGTGCTTTACCCGGCTTTTCCAGCGGCCCTGTTGGCTGTGGCATGCTGGGTAAAAAGGGGTTAATACCAGATTTGTATTGTCAGCTGGCACTGAGCCCAAAATTCATGGTGTCAGGTCATTATTAGACCCAGCCACAAAAAAGAACAGAAAAATAGAAATAAAACACCACATTTAGGGACTTATCTTTAATAACCAAAAATAAAAACCTTCCCCCTGACGTAATGCACAGGGTGTTTTCTTGTCTTCAGCTTGCTACATCTGGAAACCCTTTCTTGGTCAGCAGTACCCCTTATGCGACTTGTAGATAAGATCCAGAAAGAGCAGATGCTACAGTGGCTGTCGAGCGCTGCATCAAGTGGCCTCTCCTCCTCCACCTCAACGTCACGCACAGTCCAGTCTTCAAAGGTGACGGTCCAATTAACCTTGTTTCTTCCACATGTCACAACTCTCCAACCACCCAACTGACTGGGGAAACACAGAAGAGTCAGTCTGCACAGCTTTTTACCCATTCTATTGCATGGGCAACAGAGTCCTGCTCCAAAGATATACAGATGAAGAGATGGAAAGCCTCTGCACTGATACCTGAAATCTTTTTCAGCTGAATCCAAGGCCAGATGAAATAGGGTCAAGCAAAATCTAGACCCTCATCACCATACGTTAACCCCGGGGGGTGGACGTGATGAAACTGATATGTGAGGTGCACCTGTCTGGGCAGGAAGAGGAGGGTAACTCTCATGGTGAGGAGTGGGAAACATAGGGCATGACGATGGAGATTGGAGATCCCACTTGGTGTCAACAAGAGGCAAGATGCTGAGCTCAGCAGAGGAAATGGAGGGAGATGAGGAGTTTCACAGATGGTGTACGGCAACCACGACAAGCACTGCATCTTCTACCACAACTCTGGCTGGCAGCAGCGGTCGTGAGTCTGCAGTTTGCATGGCCGGCAAGGCTTGCCTTGTCTGGCCCCCTTTTTTTTTTTCTTGGATAATGAGAGTTGGGTCATCCTTTGCTATAATCTGCAAAATTTGTACAAAAAAATATATTCTGTGGAGGCAAAAATTAATAATTTACCACCTTCATGAACTGGCGCATGGACATACATCACTTACTGTGGGCATCTCACTGCATTAAAACGTGGCCTAGCAGGCCCCATCAAACACCATTCGCACCATCAACCACATCTGTGGCTTCTTCCTTCTGTCATCATGGCAAGTGTCCTCACACAGGCCTCAGCCTCAGAACATTGACTTGTTTACCTGCTACAGCCTGGGTGAGTGAGAGCCCGTAAGTATTACGGAAGTACACACGCCTGCTGCATTTTGATCAGTCTCAAACCACACCACATCTTTGTTAATCCATCAGAACAACATCTTCGCCTGCATCTCCCTCACAGTCCAGCAGTTTGTGGCCTACACCCTACTCCACCCTCTCTCAGCATAGCAGCCAACTCTTACTCATGCAGTTGTGGTTACATAAAAGATCATTTCCTCCTAACATACCAAAGCTAAGAAATTGAACTTCACCATATCCAATCTGTTGGTCACAGAATTACTGCCTTTCTGCCTGGTGGAGACAGACTGTTCCTGAACGCTGATGGCTGTTGCAGCTGCCCTGTCACCATTACTTCTTAAGAAATTTGTGCCTGCGCTACAGCAGCATGTTGCAGACAATATTACCCATTCCTTGAGAAATTCTGTATGTGACGGTGCATTTTACCACAGCCACTTGGATGAGCAGACATGGCCACGGGCATTACATCTCACTGGCTGGTCACTGGGTGACTCTTTTGACTGTGTGAACAGACAGGAACGTGGCCGCTCCACAAGTCTTGAAATCCCCCAAAGCTTGCAGGACAAACCTCTGTATCTACCACATCCCGCACTGCTTCTGCCTCCTTCACCTTCTCTAGGGCCTCTAGCTGTGCCCTCAACCTCTCTCTTAATGTGTCAACAGTCAGAGAGAATCCCCACCCCCATTCACCCCCTGTGTACTGTGCTGCCAGGGCTCACCGCTATCAGGCAGTGTTGAAATTTAAAATTCCTTGGAGATTGCAGTCACACAGCTGATGAGTTGTGGACAACTAAGTAGATCAAGTTTGAGCAACGGCTTTTTCTAGGTCGGCCACGTGATGGCACCAGAGGAGGAGTAATCCCATATCCTCTGTAGGGACAGGAAGCACAAGAGGTTAAAAGCCCCTCTCACCCCGAACCGCCTCATTGATTTTCCTGTCGCGGCCTTTTCCGCCTGTCAAGGGGTCCGAGGCTGACACTCCCTCACTGGGAGTCCCTCAGCCTAGCCGGTGCGGCTGGGGCCTCTTGCGGTAGCTGCTTCCCCGCAGTGGGGCTCTCGGCACCCTGCTTCGGAGCGAGACAACTCTTCTGGGTCTTTTGCCTTCCCTGCGATAAACTGGAAGTGCACGGATGATGCACTTCCGGTCGTCTGTACACGCTGGGACAGAGTGCGGTCAGGCAATGGACACCACAGAGCAGGGACATAACGGGATATCCACTGGTGAGATCAAAGGGGGGCTATGGGAACAGTGTGACAGGCTTAGACACAGTTTTATCTGCAGATTACCATAGAAATATGGAAGATTTGACATGTTTCACCTCCAACTCATGTAAGTGGTACCATTACCTTAGGCTTGGTTTAATGGATCCTGACCTCATTAGGTCCTCCACGTGTTTTATAGGACCAAACTTCCCAGATGCCAACTCCTTCTGAAAAGAAAAAGGAGGCAGGGAAAAGGCAGCCGTGAAGTCTAATGGTACCTTCACGCGCCGCAATATCGACTGGCGATATGAGGCGATCTAACGTGCAAGTGCAAGTTTTTCATGCTCAGATCGCCGATGGCGGTATTACACACTGCAATCTCGCCCTGAAATAAAGGCGATGTGTCACCCCGGAAATCGCCTCACCCACAGCAGAACTAATCCGGTCGAATTCTCTCGCCGCTTCACACGCTGCAATCCCAAAGGCAATGTGGGCGTACATGTTCAGCGCCCCGAGGACATAGGCGTGCCACGGCGGTCAACACCGCCCCATAGCCGTTCAGTGGACAACACAACTGCGTTACGATTGGCCAGCCTGCTGTTGAAGGCTGGCTAATACATGACGCAGTTGTGTATCGAGTTTCTCACAAATACACGCTCGTGTCGTCAATTGTGGCTCCTGCAACACACTTTCCAGACGCCAAAGCGTCACACAGGAGCGGTCTTGTGCAGTACAGTGGATTACACTAAAGAATGGCTATGTGTGCGTCTGTAGGTGATGGCGGTAAGGATCAAACCACACTATGGACATATGTGCCTGCCTTGGTCCACGCCATGGCAGAGTTGCCATGGCTGAACTATGTGTGTGTGCACACATGTTTGCGTGTGTGTACTGAAGTGTACCTACATCCCGCACCAAACACCATTGCCTGCTCCATGTGTATGGACACGTTCCCTTGTGGCCAAACACATCATAATGGACATGGACACACAGTCACGGCATACAGTGTGGCCCAAAGGGCTGGACCTGGGTATTGCACATTTGCACACAATGCTGCACGGACCCATCAATAACATTTTATGGATCACATACTTCTGTGCACAGCATAAAGCTATGTGCAACTGCCCTGTATTCAAAAGTAATGACAGACACATTGTGTTTTTTTATGGTTTTGTTTTTAGTTTGACTTTTTGTGCACAAAAACAAAGGTATTTGCAAATCACACACAAAACACAAGTGTCAACATCATACAAATAAAGACAAAATTATGAAAAATAATTGCCATACCCAAACATGCGACAGTACACAACCAAACAAATTAACACTAACTAACTAACTAATGTGTCAAAAACCAAATTAAAAATACACAACCCGAAGCCTCCTGGTGCAGCCACCATGGTGACTACACCATCCTCCTCAGGTTTCTGCCTCATAACACCAGCCACCCTACACCTGCTGGTGCTGCCAGGCCATTGCCCCAGGTCCATTAAAGTAGGAGCAGTATGCGTCTCTGCTGCTCCTCGCATCCTGCTGACTCAGACCGTGGCTCAGCGGCTGGAGTGGCGCCACACCATGGTCGGCAGCACGCCAATCCCCGGGACGGTCCTCCCTTGTTGTGGGGTCCACAGAATCCACATAACTTGCCGGCGTGTATGATGACCGAACCCTACGACGCAGGAAGTTATGCAGCACACAGCAGGCGTGCACTACCACATCAATAGATTCCACTTTCATATGCAAAGGCGTATGAAACACGCGGAATGTATTGGCCATTATCCCGAACGCATTTTCAACCACACGGCGAGCCGGGATAGCCGGTAATTGAAAATGCGCTGCTCAGAAGTAACCGTCCTCTGGGGATATGGCCATAGTAGGTGAGCCTGAAGTGGGAAGGCTTCATCCCCCACAAAGGCAAAGTTGAGATGATGGGTTGTCTCATCATTTGAGAGCAAGTTCGGCGCACTTGTCCTTAGGTCTTGGGCCAGGGAGCAGTGTGCAAACACACCCCTATCTGAGACATGCCCATTCATGCCAACATCCACGTAGAGGAACTCATAGTGAGCATCCACCAGGGCCATGAGGACAACGCTAAAATATCCTTTGTAATTATAATACAAGGACCCCGTGTTGGGGGGGTTTCGTGATCCTCACGTGCTTACCATCCAAAGCACCCCCTCATTTTGGAAATTGCCATCGATCCTCAAAACCTCTGGCAACATCCATCCATTCAGCGGGGGTTGTTGGGAACTGTATGTAGGATGGCAGCAGACAACTCCAGATGGCCTCACACGTCTCAGGGATCAGGCGGCACAGCAGGGACTGTGACACTCGTGAAGTGTATTGCAGGTCTGTCCTTGAACAACCTGTTGCCAGGAACTGCAAAGTTACAGCCAAACGCTCTCAGGTGGCACAGCTTGACCCGTCAAAGTATCCTGTCGGGCTATCAATGGCCTTATGCGTTCCAAGAGGAATGTGAAAGAGTCCTCGGTCATTCAAGATAGTTCCTGAAATCATGTGGACTCCGATCCTCCTGTTCATGGACCAGCCGCATGTGGCTCAGGTTGTCCCGTTGCAGAAGCCAATCCCAAGCCCACACACGCTGTGGTCTTCGAGCCCGCAACCTCTCAACTATATCCTCCAGCAACAATTCCTCTTCCACCAAGGCAAGAGCCATGATAGCATCTCCATCAGGGTCCATGATGTTCTCACCTATCAACCCCTGCAAAAGTTACGAAAAAAAACATCAACACAAGAACGCATCACACACATCAAAAATACCCACCATCTCCTTCCCTACACATCTCCTAGCCACTTAACAACATCCTACCCAAGTCTGCTGATATGGGCACCCACATACATATATAGCACCATTGAAGGTTCACTCGCAACATTACACTGCCTCACAACCAAAACTGTTATCACTACACCCATGGTCCTCCTCAACTAAAACATTTCCATCGTCCAAATGGACACATCATGACCATACCCCCATATAGCTGCCCATAATGTTCATGTATGAGCACAAGGCGTAGGAAAATAGTAACCTCACAATTACAGAATGATGTTTATTACCAATTAAATACAATTACATTAGACACGTACTACAGCCATGTGTTTTAAGGACAAAATATCTGGCCATGCAGCAGACTATTCCATACTCATCATGTCCAAGAGACATCCCTGAGGTGTTGATAAGGCCGGATCTTCACACGCAGACATTCACAGAAGCCACATGGGCCACTCCACATCTCAGTATGGGCAGAATAGTTCCATTGTGTGTGCTAAACGACAGTTCTATGTGGCCAAAATTCATACGTTCCACGCAACAAACCACATATGCCTCCTTCAAACATGATCCTGTATGGCAAAGGCAAAATGGCTTGTCAATGAGGAGGGTGTTTTGGGGCCAAAAAAGACAATCCATTCATTTTGCTGAACACAATAGATCAATCAAACACAGCATCATTGCAAACTGCATGCACCAGCACTTGGGCGTCTGCTACAGTACACAATAACGATCCGTAGTGCAAAGATTTATCTAATGCTACACACAGCTATATCACAGATAATGTGTGAACATCAGTACTTAATGACTCTGGGCAGCAAGCGTGCTGTAGCTCGGTCGTTAGCGCTTTTTTATGGTAACCAACCAATCACAGAGCATCTGCGTCATCTAATCGATATAGCCGCCTGGGCGATGGCAGGTGCGACCACTGATGATACGCCAGTGCTGCTTTTTGGTTGGTCATGTTGTGTTTAAAAAAGTGACGTGCTTGGCCGCCACCCGTGCTCCTACTTCAATGTGCATTGTTCTAGTAGCGTCTCATCACGTGAACTCTGTTGGACAGACGTAAGTCGGGGGACATGCTATTGTGCTTTTCATGTAGGTTATTTTCCGTGTGGCTGCAGACCCATATGTTTGGGCGCCTTATGTACAGCTTCATGTAGCGTCCTGTAGATGTGTGTTTTGCAAAGGCTACGCATAGTAACACCCCTCCGTGTCCTGTTGCACACATAATGATCCTTGAGACCAATGCCAGGATAATGTGTCCTACAGCACTATAATTTTACATAAATATGTGTTGAGGTAATTAGTGTGTGTTATATTTGGTTGTAATGCCATGTGTGCCATTTCTCACATCTTTTTATCCGTCCCTGGCCAGCCCTAAAATACATATAGCCTGTGGCATGTGCACCATGTCCCATCTCTGTCCACATGTAAAGGCCATTACTGAATCTGCATACACAAGCTAACTACCAGACCACCTGTCATTGGTAGTGCTGGACATGGATTGGCCACACAGAGTAGGGTGTGACGTGATATGTATGTTTTTTGGTGACACAATCTTTCTTTTATTTCCAGATGGCTGAGGGTACTGATTTTGTCCGCGACCTCCTCACCATGTACCAAGACCACGAATGCCTGTGGCGGGTGACGCTGCTTGACTATAAAAACAAGGCAGTGAGGGCTGTGGCCTACGGGCACCTTGTCGAGCTGGCCAACTGGCTCGACCCAACTAACATCTGGATGGTGCCCATGGTTGCCAAGAAGATCAAGTGCTTGCGGACCGTGTTCACCAAGGCCCATAATAAATGGATAGATGCTCGGTCCGGGGCTGGAGCTGAGGAGGTCCCTAAGCCACGTCTGTGGTATTATGACCTCTTCAACTTCACCCTGGGCCAGGAGGCTCCTAGGGGAACACAGTGCAGTAGGCGCCCTGCGCAACCATCTTTGGCCACAAGCCAAGACCCTGCCCCGTCACCGGAGGTGCGTAATTGTGTTTGTGTGACCTATGTACATAGCTTGTTGGTTGCACTGATGTGGGGTTTCCAGCATGTAGAAGGCGCAATTGTGTTGTTCTTTCACCATTCTTCTGTGTGTTCTTCTGTGTGTTGCGTCGTGACTGTTGCCACAGATTGTGCTGTCTTATGTGGGGTCACTTGGCACATCAAGTTGGAGCATCAGGTGAGTATAGAACACTGGTCTACTTCTTTCTTCAGCTCTTTTTCCAACCCAGCTGCTGTGACTTTGGGTGTTAGCCATGGTCAGATAGGCACAATTTTGTGCTGGGTGTTTGGTTGTGGTAATTGATGTTATTACATTGCAAATGTGGGTATTGTATTTTTTTCTACTGTTTCTTTTACAGGCCCCTTGGGAGTCTGGCTCCACTGCCAAGGACCCACCCGCTGGTCTCCCATCAACATCTTTGAGAGACGGTGCCTGAGACCAGTGTTGGGGGGCCGTGCCCAGGGCCAAGCTCTGGCATACGCCGAAGGCGTACACCTGCCCCACCCAACACGGAGCTGGGTACCTGGGCTAAACGGGTCCTCTTGGACAGTGAGAGGACCCCGGCTCTGGAATCGGGCACATCGCCAGTAAGATGATGGCGCGCATGGAGCCAGAACAACGTAACCATCGCCGAGAGGGCCATATTCCGTGTCCTGGAAGCGGTCGTAGATGGGACACTGAGATGGGGTGGTGCCTTTACCTTGCCCAGGAAACCCCCCCCGGGCCAACTGCGCCCCAAAGACGCATGGTGAGAAGTCGGCCAAATCAGGATCCTCCACCTCCCCCACGAAGACAGCACCACTGACCTGCTACCAGTGGGTGGTATTACGGGGATGAGGGGGGGGCCATTGTCTGAGCCAGCAGAGGAGGAGGAAGACCAAGGACGCTACTAGGCAATGCACTACATTGCATCAAGGACTGTTGTTTTGATTTTTGACACAAAACCAAGTGTTTTTTATTTAAAAATGTTGGTACTAAACCACCCTTTGATTAGCCATACCTACGTTCACACATGTGTCTGTTTGTGCAGTATGGTTGTGTGTGTAGTGTGTTCTGGGCGTAATGATGAAGGTTGTGTGCCAAATGGAGAGGCCTCATGTCAACAATAACATATTTGGGTTATTGTAGCAGACACAAGCCTATCCATAGGTGACATGTGTGAGTATGGGAAGATAGGAGTCTTCTTTGGCCGACATAGGCAAGTCTGTGTGTTTGTGTGTGTTTGGTAATGTGTGTGTGATATTGGAGAGACTGATATAAAATGCGGCTTCATCGTTGTAGTCCAATGGTACAGGTTTTTATGTCACACTGCACACCTACGCCAAGTCATTAGCCATGTGTTGTGTTTCACATTTTAACTGGGACAAGGTCTCCCTGTGTGTGCACAGACAAGGGATCACACCGTATAAGCATGCAAGAACATTTATTTCTTGATTTTAATTAGTGAAAAGATGTATTTTCAGATTAGTAGTAGCCAAACCATACTACCCACTTTCTCAATGTGGGATACTATAAGAAATGAGGCCAATGGGGCTTAACAAACTAAGTTGCCAACATGGCAACAGGGACAACAACAATGGTCCAACATGGACAACTAGAACAATGTGACAGTGGCCTCATTATTGTGGGGGGTTTGGTGGAGTAGGGGCCCTGGCGGACTGGGCTGCCTGAGGGGCGTGGATCATGGCACCCAACCGGGCAAGGTGTTGCTGCCCTTGTTGGTGTGCCCTCTTCAGATGCTGCTGTGCATCCTGGTGAGCCAGCAGCAGCAGCTCCTCAATAGTTGGTACACCTGTATGGAAATAAGGACATTAGTCAGTGACTTGTGTAGGTGTGGGTGGGTGGTTGAGGGCATTGTTATGGTTTTTACGTACGCAGCACATCACCATCCCGGGTGCCATCTGGAGGAGATGGGGATGGGCTGACAGCCCAGCCTGCAGAGCGAGCTCTTTCTCCTTGACAAAGAAAATAATAAGAAACACATCAGGACTCACATACTGCTGTCTGGGCCACACACCAAGATATAGATTAGAAAGCTTGTAGGCCTTTGCAGAAACTTACCACCATACACAGAACCAGCAGGCTCAAGGTCAGGGTGTGGGGACCACACTAGGGTTCGGCCTGGAGCTGGAGATGCTTGGGGGGGTTGTTCCTCGGCAGGGTGTCTGTGGCCACAGGATGGGGCTTCTTGGTCCCAGGGGTCCAGGGTTGCTGCAGGCAAGGCTTGTGTCCCTGGTGTTGAGAGACTTTGTGGGCCCTTCTGGGCAGCTGTGGGTGGTATCCCTGTTGGTGAGGACTTCCTGGGCCCTACGGGGAAGAGGATGGGGGAGTCCCGGGTGGGGTAGGTGATCGTCGGCCCTCCACTGACGAGGAGTCCTCCTCATCTGTAATATCAAACATGACAACAGACCGATTTAACCAAAGGACCACAACATAGGGAAAACACCTACTGTGTGTATATGAATGTCATTAGGGCGTGAAGGGTAGAGTAAAAGCTTTAGGTCGGGCACGACCCTATGGTTAGGGCCCAGTCTGTTTTTGGACATGACAACAACACCAGTGACCACATATTTGGGATGTCAAACACCCTGGTTTAGCATGGGATGGATTTTTAAAATTAACACAAGAGCAGCCAGTAAGCATCAGGTGTTGCCACCATGGGGGCAAACACATAGCTGTCAGCTTGTAGTCACTTTTCAGCATTGTGATCAATGTGTTGACAAATGCTATCAGAGTGTCAGAGTGCGCACATATGTGCTGCCAGGTGTGATGTGGCCCTTCAAATTAGCATTAATATGTTGTTGTCAACTCTGCTGTCATTACACACCTATGTTCAGCCACACACAGTCAAGGACGACTATAGCTGTCAGCATTAACAAAACATATGAGTGTATTCTGCACCTTCATGTTGCATTGTGACCAACATGCAGATGCACATTGGTGAGAGATCCACATGGTGGCTTAGGTCACACTATGTGCCATGGCACAATACCACTCTCTCTAGAGTCTGCCCCTTTCTCACCATGGAAGCACCTAAAAACCCACACGTGGCCCTAATCCATTCCCGCTTTGACTACTGCAATTTCTATTAATTGACCTCCCCCTCTCTAAGCTTTCCCCTCTCCAGACCATCCTTAATGCAACAGCCAGGATCACCCATCTGGCCAATTGTTACTCAGATGCCTCCGCTCTGTGCCAGTCACTGCACTAGTTGCCCGTACACTACAGGATCCAATTCAAATAACGTATTCTCACCCACAAAGCTCTTCACAGTGCAGCACCTCCCTACATCTCCTCTCTCATCCCTGTCTATTACCCCACCTGTTCTCTACGGTCTACAAATGACCTTCGATTAACATCTGCACTAATCCAATCCTCCCACTCCCGCCTCCAAGACTTCTCCCGAGCTGCACCAATTCTCTGGAATGCTCTATGCCAAGAAATCAGGACTATCTACAACTTGCATGGCTTCAGACGCTCCCTAAAAACACATCTTTTTAAGGTGGCCTATCAAACTCCCTAATAGAAATCCTTTGTACTGTAGATAGCCCATTCACTATCTCTCTCGACATAACTCTTCTACAAACTCCACCAAACCTAAAAGGTCTGCACAGATTGTCTGGTGACCACTCATGTAACCTTATTTCTATCCCCCATTTCCCCAAGATGCCTGGACCATCAGTGTAATAAGCCCCTGTACTTTGTGTAACCCCTATTCCATTGTAGACTGTAAGCTCTTTTGAGCAGGGTCACCTTTATTTTTTGCTTTATTTATTGTATTTTTCACATTTGATTCTATGCTTAATGTTTTGCATCCAACTATTGTGCTGTATTTTTTCTCTACTGTAGCTACATACTGTATTGTATTGTATATTTTCGAACCACTGTTTTGTAAAGCGCTGCAGAATATGTTGGCGCTATATAAATAAAGATTTATTATTATTGTCTATGTGATGAAGTGCAGCTGTGGTCTACAGTATGACAGATGTACTATTAAGACGATACGCAAAAGATTCAATAAACATCACTGAAATATTAAAGAGGGAGTCTTTCATCATAGTGTATCTAGGCACTTTTACTAATGAACACCAGGAGGATCCTAACAATATGAAACTGTTCATATTTGAACATGTTCCAGAAGCAGTGCATAATAGGTTTGAGAAATTAATACTACGAGAATCCTATTGGATATGTAAACTTGACACATTACACCCAGAGGGACTAAATATTAACACTAAAAAAATCAAATAAGAAATCTGTGGGTTACCGGATTAATATATTTTCATTAGAAATGGTTCAGTGTATATACCGTATATACTCGTGTATAAGTCGACCCCCCTACTTTTGCCCCCAAAAACTGGGAAAAATTATTGACTCGCGTATAAGCCGAGGGTGGACTCCAGCACAGGTATACAACCCCCAGCAGTGAGGTATACAGCAGCCTCCCCAGTGGTAGTATACAGCAG
This sequence comes from Allobates femoralis, assembly GCA_033576535.1. NCBI lineage: Eukaryota > Metazoa > Chordata > Amphibia > Anura > Aromobatidae > Allobates > Allobates femoralis. The sequence continues at coordinate 671,035,799 of JARQOC010000003.1, forward strand.
CAGCCCCAGTGGTAGTATAAAGCAGCCCCAGAGGTATATACAGCCCCAGAGGTATATACAGCCCCAGAGGTATATGCAGCCCCATATGCAGCCCCATATGCAGCCCCAGAGGTATATGCAGCCCTATATGCAGCCCCAGAGGTATATGCAGCCCTATATGCAGCCCCAGAGGTATATACAGCCCCAGAGGTATATGCAGCCCCATATGCAGCCCCAGAGGTATATGCAGCCCCAGAGGTATATGCAGCCCTATATGCAGCCCCAGAGGTATATGCAGCCCTATATGCAGCCCCAGAGGTATATGCAGCCCCAGAGGTATATGCAGCCCTATATGCAGCCCCAGAGGTATATGCAGCCCTATATGCAGCCCCAGAGGTATATACAGCCCCAGAGGTATATGCAGCCCCAGAGGTATATGCAGCCCCATATTGCAGCCCCAGAGGTATATGCAGCCCTATATGCAGCCCCAGAGGTATATGCAGCCCTATATGCAGCCCCAAAGGTATATACAGCCCCAGAGGTATATGGAGCCCTATATGCAGCCCCAGAGGTATATGCAGCCCCATATTGCAGCCCCAGAGGTATATGCAGCCCTATATGCAGCCCCAGAGGTATATACAGCCCCAGAGGTATATGCAGCCCTATATGCAGCCCCAGAGGTATATGCAGCCCCATATTGCAGCCCCAGAGGTATATGCAGCCCTATATGCAGCCCCAAAGGTATATACAGCCCCAGAGGTATATGCAGCCCTATATGCAGCCCCAGGGGTATATGCAGCCCCATATTGCAGCCCCAGAGGTATATGCAGCCCTATATGCAGCCCCAGAGGTATATACAGCCCCAGAGGTATATGCAGCCCTATATGCAGCCCCAGAGGTATATGCAGCACCATATTGCAGGCCCAGAGGTATTGCAGCCCTATATCAGCTCCCAGGGTATATACAGCCCAGGTATATGCAGCCCTATATGCAGCCCCTAGAGTATATGCAGCCCATATTGCAGCCCCAGAGGTATATGCAGCCCTATATGCAGCCCCAAGGTATTGCAGCCCTAATATGCAGCCAGAGGTATATGCAGCCCTATATGCAGCCCCAAAGGTATATACAGCCCCAGAGGTACAGTCAGCCCTATATGCAGCCCAAGGTATATGCAGCCCCATATTGCAGCCCCGAGTATAGCAGCCCTAATATGCAGCCCAGAGGTTATACAGCCCCAGAGGTATATGGCAGCCCTATATGCAGCCCCAGAGGTATATGCAGCCCCATATTGACGCCCCAGAGTATATGCAAGACCTATATGCAGCCCAGAGGTATATGCAGCCCTATATGCAGCCCCAGAGGTATATTGCAGCCTATATGCAGCCCCAAGTATATACAGCCCCAGAGGTATATGAGCAGCCCTAATGCAGCCCCAGAGGTATATTGCAGCCCCATATTGCAAGCCAGAGGTTATATGCAGCCCTATAATGCAGCCCCAGAGTATAAGCACCCCATATGCAGCCCCATAGCCAGCCCCATATGTATATACACAGCCAGCACCTCAGCTGTATACAGCCGCAGCCCCAGGGCTGTATACAAGCCAGCACCCGAGGTATACAGGCCCCCATTAAGTTCCAGGGCCCCCCCCCTTTGCGGCCAGCCTGTAAATGAGAATCATACTTACCGGTGTCCATGTCCGCAGTCCGCAGCTGCCGACATGACGATCCCCGCTCCATTCAGCGTCTCTCGCGACTTCCTGTTGGTCGCGCGCCAATGACGTCATTGCCCGCGACTACAGGAAATGCGGAAGACGCTGAATGGAGCCGGGATCGTCATGTCGGCAGCTGCGGACGGCGCGACTGGACACGGTAAGTAAGATTTTACCTTTACAGGCTGGCGACAAGGGGGGGGTCCTGGAACTTGATGGGGGGCCTGTATAACCTCCGGGGCTGCGGCTTATTTTTTTTATTTTTTATATACCCGAGTAAAGCAGGTGGGACTTTTCAGCCAAATTTTGGGCTGAAAAACTCGGCTTATACGCGAGTATAGGATATATATATATATAATATCAATATATATTATATATAATATAATATATTTTATTAAAATATATTGTATATGTATACAGTCGTATGAAAAAGTTTGGCACCCTTCTTAATCTTACTCTTTTTTTTGTTTCAAATTGTTTTTTTGCAACAGCTATTTCAGTGTGTTATATGTAATAACTGTTTGGACAACAGTAATATTTCAGTTTGAATATGAGTTTATTGTACTAACCGAAAATGTGATATAGCATTATTTCAAAATTTGACAGACCAAAGTATGGGCAACCCTTCTGATTTTCATGATTTGAATACTCTTGAAGGTCCTTGTGTCTGATATAAAAGATTGAGTCTGTTGGCATACAACAAGGAGTTATGCATGGCGCCACAAAAACACAGCATTCCAAGAAAAACAACTTGCTACCCACTGTCAAATTTGGGGGAGGGTCCATCATGCTTTGGGGCTGTGTGGCCAATGACGGCACCGGGAATTTTGTTAAAGTTGAGGGTCGCATGGATTCCACTCAGTATCAGCAGATTCTTGAGAATAATGTTCAAGAATCAGTGTCAAAGTTGAAGTTACGCCGGGATGGATCTTTCAGCAAGACAATGATCCAAAACACCGCTCCAAATCTACTCAGCATTCATGCATAGGAACAATTACAATGTTCTGGAATGGCCATCCCCGTCCCCAGATCTGAATATCATTGAATCATCTGTGGGATGTTTTGAAGCGGGCTGTCCATGCTCGGCGACCATCAAACTTAACTGAACTGGAATTGTTTTGTAAAGAGGAATGGTCAAAAATACCTTCATCCAGGATCCAGGAACTCATTAACAGCTACAGGAAGCGACAAGAGGCTGTTATTTTTGCAAAAGGTGGATCTATTAAATATTAATGTCACTTTTCTCTTGAGGTGCCCATACTTTTGCACCTGTCAATTTTGAATAATGCATATTTCACATTTTGGTTAGTACAATAAACCTCATTTCAATCCTGAAATATTACTGTGTCCATCAGTTATCACATATATCACACTGAAATAGCTGTTGCAAAAAAACAATTTTTGAAAAAACAATAAGAGTAAGGGCCGCTTCACACTGCGGCATGATCGGTCCGGTTCTATCCGGGAGGCCCCTAACAGCCACAGACCGGATCAGCACACAGACTGGGGGCTATTATGCCCTCCGGTCCTGTGTGCAGCGCACGCTGCTGCAGCCGCTGACAGGTCAGGACAGCGGCACCCGCGGTCCTGACTTATCAGCAGCGTGAACTTCGTGCGCTGCACACAGGACCGAGGGCATAATAGCCCCCCAGTCCTGTGTGCTGATCCGGTCTGTGGCTGTTAGGGGCCTCCCGGATAGAACCGGACCGGATCATGCCGCAGTGTGAAGCGGCCCTAAGATTAAGAGGGGTGCCCAAACTTTTTCATGTGACTGTATATAGATAGGTAGATAGATAGATATGTACAATATATTAAATATATGTATTATATATATACTTTTATATTGTTGCTGTGGAGTCTTATGATTATCATACTGTAGTATGGAAAATATTGGTAGTATAATAGTATTTTCATTATCAACTCCGCTTTACATGTTTTATATTTTTATTTCATCTCCATTCATTCAACATGTTGTTTAATTGTTTAATATGTAAATGTTTTCTTTAATCTTGCAATTTAAGGCACCAATTGGAATCAGGAATGCCTCTTATAGTGTGTGTGTGTATATAATATATGGATGCATGGCTAGATATAGATATAGATAGAGAGATAGATATATAAATTCCTGTAGGATATAAGCCCGCAAGGGCAGGGTCCTCTCTCCCCTCTCTACCAGTCCATCACTGTTAGTTTGTTTGTTGTATGTTTAACTTGTATGTATGTAACCCCTACTCATGTACAGCACCATGAAATCATCGGTGCTCTATAAATAAATAATAATAGTTAAAAAAAAAAAAAAAAAAAAATATATATGCGCGAGCGTTCCACATGGAACGCCAGTATGTACATCGAAATGGTATAGGTGAGCTGTATACAGGCTGTAATTTGGGTGCAATCATCAGAATCTTGCATACATGTGTGGGAAATGAATAGATAAGTACCAATTAAGGGGATATGATATATTTTAACTTTCTAATAAGGGATTTTAAGAATGTTTTCACTTGAGCACTATTTAATAAGCACTTTATGATATTAAGGGTACTTCTGTTCACTGTTAATTACTGTGTTTAAACAGTTTTTATACTTAAATTATGTAACCACTATTGATTGTAATTGCCCCTGTGTGGGCCCTATATATGTGCACTACTACACTAAGGCTGTACTGCTTGAGGAAGGCTGACATAGCCGAAACGTCGCAGTCCAGGAATAAATCCACATAAGTGTTTGAAAAGGATGTGCTGCTGTCCATTTTTTTGATCTATATATATATATATATACACAATGAATATACAAACATAGATGCATCCCAATTAATTAAAATATTATTAGTTTATATTGCACCATTAATTCCATGGTGCTGTACATGAGTATCATCAAAATTTTAATTTATTTCAATAATTCAATACATAAAGTGAAACAACAATATTATATAGGGAGAATGAAGGGTTAAAAACCACACTGCCGTATTTCAGGAGACATCAAAGAGTGAACATAGTAGTGATCTATCTAAAGTGATCTATTTCAAGTGGTTTTTGCTGTTAATATTAATTATGGCTTAAAGCCAATGAAAATCCATAGATCATTGTCTCAGAAAATTAAAATAGGGAGAATAAAGGGTCGGAGAGATAAAATATTACCTAAATAGGTACCAGAGTCTTCACCTTGTGTGGGTGTGAAAGTTGCAACCACTATAAAAGAGAAAATGGGGAACACAAGCGCAAATAGTGTCTTATCTCCTAGATGTGATGAATGCAAGGAGCTTAAGTCTCTGCTCATCTTGTGCGGTTGTGAGACCCACAAACGGTGCATGCTCTTGTTGTAGCTGCTGCCAGACCCACACTCCACACACTCGCTGTGGCTGCATTAATGATCCCAATGGATGGTGTTTTCTTGTCCCGCACAAACTGCCGATAAAAAAACAAGCCGAAGATTCCTCAAAATAAAACAATGGTAAATTATGGCTGCTCCTGTCCCCAGTGTGGTGCATATAGAGTAGAGAGGATGAAGGGTTAAAAACCATGCTGCCGTATTACACAAACATCAAAGAGTGACTATAATATTGATTTATTAGTCAACGCATTTCAAGGCTCCCTGGCCCCTTCCTCAGCAAAATCAATATCATGTAGCCAGGTTTCTGGGTGTTTCAGGGAGTCCTGAAATGTGTAGACTAATCACTACTATATTCACCCTTTGATGTCTCCTGAAATACCGCAGTGTGGTTTTTAACCCTTCATTCTCCCTAATTTAATTTTGTGAGATAACGACCTTTGGGTTCTCATTGGCTTTAAAGGCCCAGTTACACACAAAGATAATTGTGCAGAGATTGTTCACAGATCTCTGGTTGCAGTGGAATCATGGACACATTGTTACATTTGTACACAGTCACAAAATGGAACAATGATTCCATGATTTCACTGCAAATAGAAATCTGCGAACAATCTCTGCACAATTATCTGTGTGTGTAACTCGGCCTTAATATATAATCATCAACATTTACAGAAATAAACACTTGAAATAGATCACTGTTTGTAATGACTCTATATAATATGTGCTTCACTTTTTGTATTGCACTACTGAAAATATTAACGTTTTGATGATAATATAATTCATTGAGATGCACCTGTATATATACAGTTGTGCTCAAATGTTTACAAACTCCAGCAGATTTTTGGCTTTCTTGGTATAAGACCTGTTAACAGTCCTTTAACCATGTATATAAATGTTTTGTGGACTCTTCCTTGTGTTATACTGCCACCTGCTGCCAAAAAGAAAGGATAGCAGAGATAAACCCCCCTGCTGCTTAGAGTGACATGGAACAGTCCAGGAGATGGATGGGTGGGGTCTCCACAAGGAGAAGAGAGACAACTTCCACATGTGTTGCAGAGAGAGACACAGACCTAAAGAGACTGGATGTGGAGTGAGGAGCCAGACTGCACGAGCAAGGCAGAGATCCAGGACAAGGACTGCACTCGAGAGACGCCTGTCAGTGAATTACGGGCCCCAACGGCAACTAGGTACCTCACAGTAAATCTTGCAGTAAAACTCGCAGTAAAGTGTGCACACTGTTTTAGTTAGGGACAGATAGGAAAAGACTCTGCAGTTCGATATACAAGTAATAGAAAGAAAACAAACACTCTGCGTCTCGCTCGATAAAGACTTTGCATTTCTTTATTTAAAGACATTCAGAGACCTTGCATTCTCGGCAAACTAGTCACAGTGGTTATATATATTGTATTTACTTTTGCACACCTTCCCGCTCCTTCCCCTTCTTTCCCGCACTTTTCGACCAGTTGTATTAAAAGTGCATTTGTTTAACACTCTGGCTCGTTTCACACTGCAGTTTTTTCCCTGCTCAGTGTTCATCCAGTTTGTGTGCCAAAACCAGGAGTGTCTCAACAACTTGGAACAGGTGTCAATCTTTCAATTATACTTTTTTCTGCAAGTTCCTCTCTTGGTTCCTCTCCTGATTTTGACACACAAACCTGATTGAACCTGATCAGGGAAAAAACTGCAGTGTGAAACCAGCCCCTGTGTTCCGTGCAGTCCTTGCGTATCCCGTCACCTGTGGGCTATTACACTTGGCGTAGTCGGCAGGATACGCAGGCTGGTACTGAACAATGGAAGGATGTTGTTGATGGAAATGTTCCAATACAACCTGATGGGGGAATACCAGCAAGGCAACTGTCCCTGGGTGCTATGCTGACCCATATACCAAAATTTACTGGCAACAATGTACCTCTCCATGACTGGGCGCAGAGAATGAGGGTCATGTTGAAAGTAGCAGGAGTAACTGCAGAAAATCAAGGGGAGATACTGTTGATTGCCCTTGAGGGCCATGCTCAAGACACTGTTTTATTGCTCCTGAGAGTGAAAGAAAGACGTTAGAACAGGTGGTGAAGATTCTGGAGTGGGTGTATGGCGGGAAGCCAGAAGCAGGTGATTTGCAGGCACAACTGTTCTACCGGCTGCAGGTGAAGAAGAAGGCTTGCCACAGTATGTGAATGCCCTCCAGAGAATAATGAGACGAATGCTTACAGCAGAGCCAGAGCTAGCACAAACCCCTGGTTACGCTGACCGTACCCTGCGAGATCAATTCCTCAGAGGATTACATAACCCCAAGATCAGAAGTACTCTCTGTGAACGGCTCAGGGTGGAAAAAAATTAACTTTTCAGAAGTACTGGAAGAAGCATCTCCCGCACACAAGCTGAAAACTGCACCCGCAAAACGGGGGGAGAAGTTTGTGCTCATAGGTAGTCCTGAGTGTGAGAAACCGAGAACCAAGCCAGCTTGAAGCTAAAGTGGATCAGTTACAAGAGACTGTTACCGCTCTACAAGAGTTGCTGAAGAATATGCAAGCCCCGGCGTCAGAAGTACGAACGGCAGCACCGCGCGGACATGTATAACATCGAGAAGAGAGGGGACAGATCGAGCAGAGACGATCCAGACCCGCTAGAGACTACCAATGCTGGAACTGTGAAAATCGGGACCATATATCACGGCACTGCCCGGAGAGGAGGATGTCTCAAGAAAGACCGCCGTTAAACTAGTACCTCCCTCCATGGTCGGGCACATGGGGGGGGGACCAACTGAGCTAGGAGAAAACAACCGCCCTGAAGACATAGCAGCCAGACGCCAACGATCACGGCCGAATTTGAAGGAAAGCAGTAAGATGCCTGATGGATACTGGGTCTCAAGTGACCACCATGCCAGAACAGTTCTTCTATCAACACTTTGGACAAACTGTATCCATTGATAAAAGGACACATATCAGACTGAAGGCTGCGAATAATATTCCCATTGCGGTTGTAGGGGTCGTGTGGATGAACACACTGCCTGATGGCCAAAAAGGGATCTGTTAACGGAGAGCCGGTATGACAGAGAAGTGCCGGCTATCGTGGGCATGAACATCCTGAAGAACTAGACCAGTTGCTCTTCAACAAGGAAGGCTGTGATTACTGGAAAATAACTGCTGCTTACAGGCCCGCTCGAAAGGTCTTCCAACACCTTATCCTGCCAGGGGGCTGTGGAGGAATGGTGGGAGCCGCTACCCAGTGGGGAGGGTTCGAGTCCCAAGACAGACAACAATTACTCTACCTCCAAATCGGGAGACAGTCCTCACTTTGCCTGTCAGGGCCCATCGTATGCTCGAGGGGATGGAGGTGTTGGTGGAACCTTACTGTGGTGAAGAGAACGGAGACGAACCGTTGGTGGCTCGCACTTTAGCAACAGTAAGAAATGGAAGAGTCCCTTTCCGTTGTGTGAACACCGGTGAACAGGCCTACACCTTGACCTCAGTAGTTGTTCTGGCCCATGTCTACCTGGCGCCTGAAGAGGTGGCGAACGCAGAATTGATTGAATTGAAGCCCATGGCAGGGGAGACCTGGACTTTGGCTGTTTCTATAGAGAGAGAAGAGAAGCCCACTGATCAGTGGAACAGTCAAGTTATCCTAGGACAGATGGAAGTGGACTGACCCCCTTCGCTTCAGAGCAAGCCCAGGCCATAGAAGACTTCATCTGGGAGAATCAAGCCACGTTCTCCCGTCACGCAGAAGACTTCGGCTGTACTGACAGATTCAGCATGAAATACCCACGGGAGATGCACCCCAATCAGAGAAAGGTACAGATAAATACCCCCAAAATATTACCAAGAGGTGAAAGAGCTCTTGGCACAGATGCTGAAGAGCGGGGTGATAAGAGAGAGAGTCCAGAGCTGCCCAATCGTGCTGGTCAAGAAAAAGGATGGGTCTACTCGCTTCTGTGTTGACTACCCAAGCTTAATGGATGCACTGTTCTGATTCCTATCCCCTGCCCCGGATAGAGGAGTCCCTGTCTGCGCTGGGAAAGGCACCTACTTCTCCTCCCTTGATCTAGCAAGCGGATATTGGCAGGTCCCTGTGGCAGAGAAAGACAAGGCCAAGACCGCATTCATTGTGCCCATGGGACTCTTCGAGTTCAATCCATGCCGTTTGGGCTAAATAACGCCCCAGGAACTTTTCAGCGCCTCATAGAGAGTGCCTTGGAGACATGAACTTCGAAGCCACGTTGATTTACCTGGATGACATCGTAGTGTACTCTGCAACCTTCATCTCGAACAACTGGGTCAAGTGTTTCAACGGTTACAGGACCATGGGCTTAAAGTGAAACCAAAAAAATGCCGGATCTTTCAAAAAGAGATTGAATATCTCGGGCACAAGGTGACGGGGGCCGGCGTGCAGCCGTCCGATGGGAAAGTGAGAGCAGTACTACAATGGCCCACACCCAGCACAGTGAGGGAGGTTCGAGCTTTCTTGGGGCTGGCCGGATACTACCGTCGCTTTATCAAGGACTTCGCGAAGGAGGCAGAACCTTTGCATGAATTGCTTCGAGGAACTGTGAAAGGACCAAAGGCACAGAAAATTCGCTGGGGACCAAGACAAGCAGAAACCTTACGCCGACTGAAAGAGGCCTTGGTCAGTGCCCCTGTGCTTGCCTATGCAGACTACAACCTCCCCTTTCGGTTATAGACAGACGCGAGCCTCTACGGTCTGGGTGCAGTACTGGCCCAGGTACAGGACGGTATCGAACGGGTGATTGCATATGGAAGTCAGACGTTGCGAGAAGCCGAACGCAACCCTGAGAATTACAGTTCTTTTCGTCTGGAGTTACTGGCACTAGTATGGGCAATAACCGAAAGGTTCTCTGAATATCTCGGGAGCTCAGATTGAAGTCTATACGGATAATAATCCACTGGCTCACATCTCCACCGCCAAACTGGGGGCAATGGAACAGAAGTGATTGGCACGACTCTCCAGATATAATTATCATGTGCAGTACCATTCCAAGCATAAAAATCAGAATGCGGATGCCCTCTCTCGTGTTACCACAAAAGCCCCAGTGGGGGAAAGAGATGAACAGTTAGAGGAAGACGAAATTCCAGACTTCAGTAAATTCACCGCCCAAGTGGTGGAGGCTTGTATACTGGAGATTACGTCGGGCACAACATCGCGCCTGCTTGGCCAAACCAGAGAAGAATGGGTGAAGATCCAGTCATCTGATCCAGAACTGCTTCAAGTGAAAGAGTGGGTGATCTGGCAGCGTAAGCCTAGGAAGAAATAAGGGCCATGCTGTCACACGTGCCCCTACAGATTCTCAGCCAGTGGGACAAGCTATCGGTGCAAGAAGGGATGCTGTATCGGAAGGTGCACCTAGCTACGGAGCTGGAAGTACGGTGGCAAGTGGTGATACCCCAGAAGATGGCAGTACCATTGGCCCGAGAAGCGCATGAGAGAGGAGCCCATTTTGGGCCGGACAAGACTTACCAGTGGTTGCAAAAAATAGTGTACTGTCCTCAGATGCTTCGGGCAGTGGAGAAGGCCTGTAAACTGTGTCGTTCCTGCGAGTTAAATAAAGCTCTCCCACAGCGAGCACCAGTACAGACCATTGTCACCAAAGAGCCGTTGGAAGTACTTATGATAGATTACCTGAAGATTGGCCACTCCCACCGGGGCTATCAGTTCTGCCTTGTGATGACAGACCATTTCTCAAAATTTGCGGTGGTGACGGCCACCAGAGATCAGACGGCTGAATCAGCTGCTCGAGCCATCAGTGATGACTTTATCCGGGTATACGGCTGCCCTAAAAGGATACACTCTGATCAAGGGGCCTGCTTTCAGAGCAGTGTCATGAGAGAGCTGCAAAGGATCTATGGATGCAGAAGTCAAGAACCACACCTTATCATCCACAGGGCAACGGAGCCTGCGAGAGGTTTAACTGGACCCTCCTACAAATGCTACGCACATTGGAAGATGATCGTAAGAGTCACTGGCCCAGTTATCTCACAGAACTCGTATGGGCATACAATAACCGTGTCCACTCCACCACTGGGTACGCCCCATACGTGCTATTGTTCGGAAGAGCTAGAAGAGGCATTCAAGAACTAAACCTGGCTCCACCCGAGATCAGTGAAAGTCAGAGTGTAGGGTCTTGGGTTGACTGTCACCGTCGACGGCTGGAGACTATCCATCGAATTGTCACCAAGTGGTTGCAAGAAAAGATATACCCCCGGCAGGAACCTGTACGTGAGGCTCCGTTCTTACCAGGAGACAGAGTGCTAGTTACAGAGGAACACTCGAGACACAAGTCGAGTGAGCGCTGGAAACCAGAGCCGTACATTGTGACCAGAAGAGTCTCTCCTGACGGGCCAGTGTACGAAGTGAGAAGCGAGCGGGGAGGCGGCACCCTCACCCTGCATCGTAACATGCTGAGGCCCTGCTATTCAGAAGGCAGGACTGGACAAAGCGACTCGGGGACTGTGCCCGGGCCTGTTCCTGTTACTCTCGAGGAGGGCTCTGACGATGAAAAATGGTGGCGGCCCCCATCCAACCCAACAGACTGGGGAAGGTCGAACCCCCCATCCGTTCAAGATGCAGGTGCCACCCCTGCAGAGCATGAGCCACCAATCTCCAGAGATGATGACGAGGATATTGTACTCCCTGCTACTGCACCAGCGTCTGGTGAATTAGCCGTAGCTCCAGGTAGGACTGAATGGGCTAATGCTGGTATTCCCCCTGATCGGTACTTGGCAGATGAATTTGTGTATTCTGTCACTGGAGTCGGTTGTAAGACATTGGCTCCCAGGCAGCAGGTTGTAAAGCACGGCAGAGGTTGCCATCGTGTGTTCCTGTGCAGAGGGCCTCAGGAGAGTATCGGCCAGGACGGCCGATGTTAAAGAGGGGGGGAAATGTAAGACCTGTTAACAGTCCTTTAACCATGTATATAAATGTTTTGTGGACTCTACCTTGTGTTATACTGCCACCTGCTGCCAAAAAGAAAGGATAGCAGAGATAAACCCCCTGCTGCTGAGAGTGACATGGAACAGTCCAGGAGATGGATGGTTGGGGTCTCCTCAAGGAGAAGAGAGACAACTTCCACGTGTGTTGCAGAGAGAGACACAGACCTAAAGAGACTGGATGTGGAGTGAGGAGCCAGACTGCACGAGCAAGGCAGAGATCCAGGACAAGGACTGCACTCGAGAGACGCATGCCAGCGAATTACGGGCCCCAACGGCAACGAGGTACCTCGCAGTTAATCTTGCAGTAAAACTCGCAGTAAAGTGTGCACACTGTTTTAACAAGAAAAAAAACTGCACAGCACTCACAGACTAATGTGAACTGGTGCTAGCAAAGACGCTGGGTCATATAATAGGAAAAAAATTCTTGCAGCACACAGCTACTACCAATGATGTACAAATGCTATAAGCAATATGTGTTTGAGGAAAAAGTTTAAAAACTTACGTTTTTTCAAAAAACTCAAAAATTCTAATTTTTATTTCTGAAGTTCTTGGTACACACATTGGCCAATGTCTGCTTGCTCATCAACTGTGACAAAGTGACTTCAGGTCTGATGAGTCCTATCGCTGACATCCCTGTCTTCCTTGTCCACCCCCCCACTTTTCAGTGGGCAGACACCATCTAGACCCTCAATCACCTGTAGGTAATGAGGGTGCACATTGCAGCATGGAGCCTGCAACTCCATATAACAAATAACAAGAAAAAAAACTGCACAGCACTCCACAGACTAATGTGAACTGGTGCTAGCAAAGATGCTGGGTCATATAATATGAAAAAAATTCTTGCAGCACACAGCTACTACCAATGATGTACAAATGCTATAAGCGATATGTGTTTGAGGAAAAAGTTTAAAAACCTACGTTTTTTTCAATGTCTGCTTGCTCATCAACTGCGACAAAGTGACTTCAGGTCTGATGAGTCCTATCGCTGACATCCCTGTCTTCTTTGTCCACCTCAGACCTGGACTCATCAGACCTGAAGTCACTTTGTCGCAGTTGATGAGCAAGCAGACATTGGCCAATGTGTGTACCAAGAACTTCAGAAATAAAAATTAGAATTTTTGAGTTTTTTGAAAAAATCGTAAGTTTTTAAACTTTTTCCTCAAACACATATCGCTTATAGCATTTGTACATCATTGGTAGTAGCTGTGTGCTGCAAGAATTTTTTTCATATTATATGACCCAGCGTCTTTGCTAGCACCAGTTCACATTAGTCTGTGAGTGCTGTGCAGTTTTTTTCTTGTTATTTGTTATATGGAGTTGCAGGCTCCATGCTGCAATGTGCACCCTCATTACCTACAGGTGATCGAGGGTCTAGATGGTGTCTGCCCACTGAAAAGTGGGGGGGGGGGGTGGACAAGGAAGACAGAGATGTCAGCGATAGGACTCATCAGACCTGAAGTCACTTTGTCGCAGTTGATGAGCAAGCAGACATTGGCCAATGTGTGTACCAAGAACTTCAGAAATAAAAATTAGAATTTTTGAGTTTTTTGAAAAAACGTAAGTTTTTAAAATTTTACCTCAAACACATATCGCTTATAGTATTTGTACATCATTGGTAGTAGCTGTGTGCTGAAAGAATTTTTTTCATATTATGTGCACACTGTTTTAGTTAGGGACAGATAGGAAAAGACTCTGCAGTTTGATATACAAGTAATAGAAAGAAAACAAACACTCTGCGTCTCGCTCAATAAAGACTTTGCATTTCTTTATTTAAAGACATTCAGAGACCTTGCATTCTCGGCAAACTAGTCACAGTGGTTATATATATTGTATTTACTTTTGCACACCTTCCCGCTCCTTCCTCTTCTTTCCCGCACTTTTCCCCCAGTTGTATTAAAAGTGCATTTGTTTAACACTCTGTGTTCCGTGCAGTCCTTGCATATCCCTTCACCTGTGGGCTATTACACTGGCCTTTTTTTCAGAGAATATGAATGATCACACACAAACTTTTTTCCACTCATGATTAGTGGTTGGTTGAAGCGATTTATTGTCAAACTACTGTGTTTTCTCTTTGTAAATCATGATGACAACCAACAATATCCAAATGATCCCAGTTCTTAATACTGTGTATTGCCCCCTTTAAGATCAATGACAGCGTGAAGTCTTTTGTGATAGTTGTGGATGAGGCTCTTTATTTTCTCAGATGGTAAAGCTGCCCATTTTTCTTGGCAAAATGCCTCCAGGTCCTGTAAATTCCAGGGCTTTCTTGCATTAACTGCACGCTTGAGTTCTCCCCAGATGGGCTCAATGATATTGAGGTCAGGAGACTGAGATGGCCACTCCAGAACCTTCACTTTTTTCTGCTGTAGCCAATGACATTTCGACTTGACCTTGTGGTTTGGATCATTGTCATGTTGGAACTTCAAAGCATGTCCCATGCGCAGCTTCCAGGCTGATAAGTGCAAATTTGCCTCCAGTATTTGCTGCATTCATATTTCCTTCAACTTTGACCAAGTTTCCTGTGCCTTTGTAGCTCACATCCCCACATCATGAGCGATCCACCTCTGTGCTTGACAGTAGGAATGGTGTTCCTTTCATCATAGGCCTTGTTGACACCTCTCCAAATGTAACATTTATGGTTGTATCTAAAAAGTTTGATTTCGGTCTCATCGCTTCAAATTACCTTGTCCCAGAGGAATGGAGGTTTGTATCTGTGCTGTTTGGTGTATTGTAGGCGAGATACTTTGTGGCATTTGTGCAGTAATGGATTTCTTCTGACTTCTCGACTATGCAGCCTATTTTTCAAGTGCCTCCTTATTGTGCATCTTGAAACAGCCACAGCACTAGTTTTCAGTGAGTCCTGTATTTCAGCTGATGTTGTTTGTGGGTTTTTCTTTGCATCCCGAACAATTATCCTGGCAGTTGTGGCTAAAATTTTTGTTGGTCTACCTGATCGATGTTTATTTTTACAGCGCCCCTGGATTTCAATTTGTTTATCACAGTTTGAACACTGCTGACTGTCATTATCAATTAATTGCATATCTCTTTGTACCCTTTCCTGTTCAACTATCTTTTCCCATAGATCCCTTGACAATTCTTTTGCTTTCTCCATCACTCACAATCCAGAAACGTCAGTGGCTGGATGAGAGATGCAAGAGTCTGTCTGGATCCCGGAAATTCACTCAGCTTTTATGCACACCCACTGATTACAAGCAAACAGGTCACAGGTGAGGATGTTACCTTAATTAGCCATTCAAACCCATTTGAATCAACTTCTGTGCATGTTATCTGGCCAAAATCACCAGGGTATATGAACTTTTGATCAGAGTCATTTGGATGTTTTTGGTTGTTTTTTTCTTTTCAAATTATAATGACACAGTAGTTTGACAATAAATGGCTTCACTCAACCACTAACTATGAGTGGAAAAAAGTTTTTGTGTTATTCATATTCTCTGATAAAAGGCCAAGAAAGCAAAAAATCTCCTTGGGGTATGTAAACATTTGAGCACAACTGTATATAGGGTGGAGGCATAGGCCCTCTGTTTTGCGCCTGAAGAATGGGATGATCCATCCCTGACACATGCATTGTACACTCGTTAAGTTTTTTATTTTTGTTTAAAGCGAACCTGTCACCCCCCCTGGACATCAAAAGCTAAAATAGCCACCTTCTGCAGCACTAAGGCTGCATTCAGGGAAGGTGGCTATAGGCTTTTGATGCCTTATATTCACTGAAATATGAACTTATATAACTACTTACACTTAAGACGACCTAAGACCGGAGGCGGGGTTTCGCACTCCTCCGACCCGCCCCCTTTTGTCAATCAGCCTGGTCGCCTGCTGCTGCCTCTCCTCACAGTCTAACATGAACGCGCGCCTCCGTTCTCCTCTATGGCGCCGCGCATGCGCTATGCGCGCAACCCGACGACTTCCTGGACACCCGGCGCACAGCGCATGCGCGGCGCCATTGAGGAGAACGGAGGCGCACGTTCATGCTAGATTGTGAGGAGAGGCAGCAGCAGGCGACCAGGCTGATTGACAAGAGGGGGCGGGTCGGAGGAGCGCGAAACCCCGCCTCCCGGTCTTAGGTCGTCTTAAGTGTAAGCAGTTATATAAGTTCATATTTGAGTGAATATAGGGCATCAAAATCCTATAGCCACCTTCCCTGAATGCAGCCTTAGTGCTGCAGAAGGTGGCTATTTTAGCTTTTGATGTCCAGGGGGGGTGACAGGTTCGCTTTAATAAGCATTGGTGAGCATATTGGAGAAAGTTTGCTTATCTCTACAGGTAAGTACTGGTTAACTGCAATGCCTAGACAAATAGGACCATTATTCTAATTCTAAAGGTGCATATTATTCACATTAAAGTGAATCTATCAGCAGAATTTTGCGACCTCATCTGAGAGTAGCATTATATAGGCAATGACGCCCTGCATCCAACGATGGAACACTTACAGGTGCATCTCAATAAATTAGAATATGATCAAAAAGATAATTTATTGCAGTAATTCAGTACATAAAGTGAAACACGTATCTTTTATATAGATTCATTATAAACCGAGTGATCTATTTCAAGTGTTTATTTCTGTAAATGTTGATGATTATGGCTTACAGCCAATGAAAACCCAAAAGTCATTAGCTCAGAAAATTCAAATATTATATAAGACCAACTGAATAAATGATTCATAAATGTTGGATCAATGAAAAGTATGTAGAGTAAATGCATTCAATAATTGGTCGGGGCTCCTTTTGCATGAATTACTGCATTAATATAATGTGTCATGTAGGCGACCAGACTGTGGCACTGCTGAGGTGTTATGGAAGCCCAGGTTCCTTTGATAGCAGCCTTCAGCTCATCTGCATTGTTGGATCTTGTGTCTCTCATCTTCCTCTTGACAATACCCCATTGATTCTCTATGGGGTTTAGGTTAGGTGAGTTTGCTCGTCAATCAAGCACAGTGATAATGCAGTTAATAAACCAGGTATTGGTACTTTTGGCAGTGTGGACAGGTGCCAAGTCCTGGTGGAAAATAAAAAACTTCATTTTCAAACAGCTTGTTGGCAGAGGGACGCATGAAGCACTCTAAAATTTCCTGGTAGATGGCAGCGCTGACTTTGGTCTTGATAAAACACAGTGGACCTACACCAGCATATGACATGGCTCCCCAAAGCATCACTGATTGTGGAAACTTCACACTTGAACTCACAAAGCTTGGATTGTGTGCCTTACCCCTCTTCCCCAGACTCTGGGACCTTAATTACCTTTTGTAGCTTACCCTCCATGGAGTGTGTCACTGACTGCCTTCTGTACATCTGTCAAGTCAACAGTCTTCCCCATGATTATGTAGTCTACTGAACCAGACTAAGGGACCATTTTAAATGCTTAGTAAGCCTTTGCAGGTGTTGTGTGTTAATTATTCTAATTTTCTGAGATAATGACTTTTGGTTTTTCATTGCCTGTAAGTCATAATCATCAACATAGTAAGAACGTTGTCTTTCCTCCCTTGCACATAAAACTTGGATTGATGAAGCAGTTCCTCAAAGCTCTCAATCACAGTGGAAAATGCATTAACTATATATGTTCAACTTTTCCTGGTCTTAGTGAAGAGAAGAAAAAGGCTGGAATATTTGATGGACCTCAAATAAGAACACTATGAGAGACCCAAATTTTATCACATCAATGAATGAGACAGAAGAAAGAGCTTGGAATGCATTTTGTAATGTGGCGCATAATTTTCTAGGAATAAGAAAGCAGCAACTATGAAGAGATTGTGGAAGAGCAAATAATGAGTCTGCGAAATCTTGGATGTAGAATGAGTATCAAGATTCACTATTTACACAGCCATTTGGACTTTTTTCCAGAGAACCTTGGGGATGGAGCGAGGAACAAGGGGAGCGTTTTCATCAGGACATTAAAACAATGGAAGAACGGTATAAAGGCCGGTGGGACTCACATATGATGGCTGACTATTGCTGGAGCTTGATGAGAGACAACCCAGAAGCTGTACATGACCGATCAGCCCAAAAAGAAAGTTCAAATAACTGCCATTTCCCATTCATCTGTGTGCCATACATATGTGTTTTTTATATTTTGTAGTTTAATTCTGTAAATATATTTGATTTGCTGTACATAGACTTTGTAATCTTTGTTATTCTTTGATTAAAAATATACAAAATGTAGTCCTGAAAATCATGTGTTTTTATCAAAAAACATTCGATAGGAGTAATTTTCATCAAAAGTTGAAAGTATCACGAAATCCTGATGTGATAGCCAAAAACGGAGTTCATATTCAAAATCAGCAGCCTTAAATTACTTAAAATATGTTTAAAAACCTTTTTCCAGAAAAATTGCGTTGACCAGTGTAATCTCCTGACTCTCAGGACCACGTCACACCCATCAATTTACTGAACGATATCGCTTAAGCTACCTGCTTTTTTGATCGCTTAAGCGATATCGTTTGTGCGTCGCTGCATGTAATCAAATGATATTCTTTGAAAAATCGTTTGATTGTTTGATTGCAGATTTGTAAACATCGCTGCGGGTGACACCGGCAGAACAACGATGAACGAGCTCCCAGCACCTCGCAGCCTATGCAGGGAGCTCGTATCCATAGTAAACATCGGGTTACTAAGCGCCGCACGGCGCCTAGTAACCCGATGTTTACCATGGTTACCAGCGTTCTCACTGGTCCACATCGTTGGTGAGTCTGCCTGTGTGTCAGCTCACCAACAATGTGAACGATATTGTTAGTGATCGCGCGTGCATGAGATAACTAACAATATCGTTCAGTAAATTGATGCGTGTGACGTGACCCTAAAACAAACATTGCAGGTAAACAACTGCACACAGTGTGGTATGAAACTCATACTGCAATTTCTGTGTTAAACCCCTACAGCATGCTGTCCTTTGATTACCTGGCAAACCATGCTGACAGATTCCCTTTAAGTGCTTGGCTCCATTACAACATTTAGTCAGTAAATTTTGCCATGATGTTAAAATGACAAAAAAGGTCAAACTTTAATAGTATAAACCAGAAGAGCATGTATTTTCTTTCAATAATATTACTTTATATCTCCGTAGTCAAAGGCTTCCTACATAATTCCATTTGCAATTTGCCTGGGACAGATCGTGAATATTAGACTTGCAGTTTTATTGAGGAATATAACTTTTGCCATTATCATTTGAAGACTTTAGCCGAAGTAAATCCTTGTATTTAGTTTATAGTCTGCAGCCATTATTCCCCTCATTGACCAAATATTTAAAATGTCTAAAATATTTAAGCCCAGTTTAATCAGTTTAAAATTGCATTGTATATCACCCAGGACCTGCACTTCTAAAATAAAGAAGTCATAAAACTTTCATGTGAAGCATATTAAATTTCCTGACTTGCACTGGTCTCCAATACTTGTTATAAAGCATTTTAGCAAAATATGTCCAGTGTGACTTTGTAATGGGTATTATTAGAAAAGTATTTTTGTAATAAAATGAAGGCAACTTTAAATCATGGGAACCCACATGTCGCCTTCAGGCACTTGAGCTTCATACCTGATAACTCAGAATTATTTTTTAATTTAAGTTCCCAGATTCTGCTCAGTAATTTGTCAATTTCCATACCGCCATCCCATCCCACTTTTGTCCACCTCTTGATTATAAGCAGATACTACTATGGTCGCTGCTGCTATCTTTAACAGTGTCAACATCACAGTAGCAAATCATTTTGACCTTCACGTGTACATCATTTCAGAAACCAGCTCAAGGCCAAGGCACTTCCCTCATTCCAGACCAGGTGCATTTTCAGTTTTCTTCATACATGCAATATGATTAGCTGTAAAACATTTTTTTTTATGTGTAGGGCCTAATTTTGTTATTTTCATACAGTTTTCTTTTAAATTTATTTGTTTATATTGGCTGGAATAACCATAAACTCAAGACTAGAGGATGACAACCCATACCTGACTGCCTAATAGGTCATTGAGCATTCCTTATACCTCCTTACGAACCAGAGAGAATTGCAGAGCACTATAACCCTGAATAAGGAAAGGTGTGCAGAGATAGAAGAGAATCTGAGTCAGAAAACATAAAACACAGATACAAAGTGGAAAAAGTAAAATACCACTGCAAGAAAAGTGCATCCTATTACTTTAGGCTGGTTTCACACTGCAGTTTTTTACCTGATCAGGTTCCATCCGGTTTGTGTGCCAAAGCCAGGAGAGGAACTTGCAGAGAAAAACTATAATTGAAAGATTGACACCTGTTCTGGGTTTTGGAGACACTACTGGATTTGGCACACAAACCGGATGGAACCTGATCAGGGAAAAAACTGCAGTGTGAAACCAGCCTTATTTAGCAGGAGAAAAAACAAGAATAGACAGACTTGACAGCAAAAATAATAAATCTAGCTGGTCTTCACCTGACTTAAATTAATCCTTGGCAGTATGGTTGGAATTCAAAGCAGGATCCACACTGGAATATAGCCAGCACAAAAGACCAGGAAGGGGAAGGTATAAATATCAGCACCCGCAATGTGATAGGACAGACTAAATGATAAATGGAAATGCCTGCTGACCAAAAAGAATAAAAGTAAAAAATAAACAGCCCTCTGAGACTGAATAGAATGTCATTGCAGAATATAATGAGGTCCACTTGAACTCTTACAGCCTATGGGAGGTCCAGAAGTAATTAAAGGATCATATCAGCCGATTCATGGTGTTCAAGGCACAGGTAGCATGAATTAGAAATCACAACCCAACTTCTTTGTTATAGCAGTATATATTTACTTCTAAAATGCTGTGAAGTTTTAGAGAAAACATGCTTTCAAATGTTTTTCAGAGACGGTGTTCAAAAGACGACTTATTCATTAAAACAGAGCTTTCTATGATGTTTCCAAATCAGAAAAATCCTTTTATATCTTCTTATAGGTAAGAGCTGCAACGTTTCAACTTCAATGGTCTTTTTCATGTTGACATACAAATGTGCAATTAAAATGCTTATATAGGCAATAGATGTGTCAATTAACCAATAACTAGTGTTAGATAAACCAAATTATCCATGTCTCTACACTCCTCCTCCCTCCTCCATGTGTATCTGCACCTGAACATAAAAATAAACTAAAGCAAAGCTCAGAGCCGTGAGTGCCATCTTTATCTCTATTGATGTGCATAAGAATACTGTAAGGGTAAGTGCACACTTACCGGCGGGTTGGTCGGCGGCGGCGTGGGCGGAACCCGCCAGGAAGCTCCGGCGCCGTCCACCGGCTTCCTGGCGGGTATGTGTGGCGGGAGCCGGGCGGGTGATGGGCGGGAGCCGGCGGTTGCACAGCGGGTTCTCGGCGGCGGGTCTGCTGCGGCTGGAAGCAGCACATGATTCTGCTATCAGCCGCTGCAGAACCGCCGTTTTATAGAACAAGCTCATTCTTTGCTAACCCGCTGGGAAACCTGCGGGTTAGCAACGGATGAGGCTGTGTAAACCGCCGGTGTGTGCACAGCCTTGGTCGGTTTACATTGGTTTTAATGTTAATACAAACGCCGGTTTGGATTAACATAAATTTACATAAAACTAATGTAAACAAACCGGCGGTTTACACAGGTAAACCGCCCAAAACCCGGCAAGTGCGCACATAGCCTAAGTCTCAAAATATTTGCACAACAGGGAGTTCTGTAGATGTTTTTCGACATTTGATAGCGTTTTAAACCAGAATTTTGGCTAAAACATCCTGATGAATCGGGGTCAATGGACAAATAAGATTTCAGAGAATTTAATTTATTAAAATTTTAAAAACAGACGAGAAAAAACAGATGCAAGAAGGAATCGGAGGCAATATTGATGGCACATGAGAGAAAAGTGGTTCATTTTACATGGATGTAAAAACAGATACAAATGGGTGAACGTAGCTTACTGCTACATCCATATATCTGTGTGTTGTGGTCCATTACACACACAGGTCTCCTGACATAAACACAAATGCCTCATACTGTATATAAGGTTTTCAAGCTCAGATCTGTAGGCCTGTGGCCAGTCTATTGATCAGGGTCTGTACATAGACCACAACATATTGGTGTGTGAATTCAACCTAAGAACAGTTTCACACACTAGTTATTTGGGTATGTGTGCTGTTATTTTTATGGTTAAATTTTGGATCCGTTACAATCAGGCTGGCTTCACACCACGGTTTTGTTACTGTCCATAGGGATCCAGTTTTTTGCAGGACCACTCGGACAAGAATGGACAGGTCCGGATTGTAACTTTGGATGCTATTTCTGTGTCCGGATCTGGGATTTTGAGGGATCCAGACACAGAAAGAGCTGGGGGGAGCCGAGCCATGCAAGTGCTGTCGGCAGTTCACTTTAGCAGTGTACCTACATACACTGCTTAAGCGAAATTAAAGAAAGGAATGGTTAAAAATAAAAAATAAATGCTCACCTCTGTTTTTTCCTAGATCCTGCACCGATAGACTCCCATGTTATAGGCGCCGAATCGCCCTGGATTTGTTTCTGTCCGGTTTGGTCCAGTTTTTTCACCGGAACCCAAAATCGAAGCAGTCTCCAATTTTGGGGCCAGGAAAAACAGGACCAAAACGAATCCGGGACTGAAGTGGCAGAATCGGATGGCCAATTATGGCCAATCCAGCACCATAGGAATACATGGGAGGCAAAATCGGATCCTGTTCTGTCCTTTTCAAAATGGACAGAACAGGATCCTAAAAAATGTGATGTGAAGCCAGCCTCAGTATGTCTTTCCGCATGTCCTCTTTTAGTACACTAATTGTCCACAAAAAACAAACAAAGAAAAGAACTGAGACATGCAAATCAATGGCAGGCCCGGAGGGGAAGGTGGTAGATCTGGACCCCGGGCAGGCACTGTTTTTAAATTTAGCCGTGTTTTCATGACGCAGATACTGTGGCGGAGGAGTGAGCCCTTGGCTGCCTGCTCCATATATAGCTCTGGTAAGTCACAGACTGCTTAAATACTGGGTTATCAGAGCTCAGAAGTGCCCCGAGGAAGTCACATCATCATGCCACCGGTGGCAAAATATTGTGTGCATTATTACTGTTTGAGGGCAGTATAACAGTGTGGAGGTGGGAGTGGTAGGGTATTAATTGTGGGAGGCACCATATTGGCTTATGACCATAGGGGATGTAAACATTATTAAGAAGGGCACTATGTACACTACACTACTTAGAGTTGGGTAAAAGCAATGAGCCCAGCATTTGTTATTTCTTCCACAGAAACAAGATCTGGATGGTATGACGTTGTCATAATATACTGGGTCACGACTCATGAATGGTGAAAATAGATTACTTTGATCACAGAGAACATTACTAGCGAGTTACTAGGTTTATCTGTACATAATAAAATGGCCCCATATATAGAATGGGAAGCCATCTTGAGGCAACAGGCACAGAAAGGGTTAATTGTGTTCTTATTTCTGAGGTAAAACATCTGGTTCAAATTGGAATAAGCTGGTTGGATGTGGTGTTTGGGCGCCTGATTCCTAGGGGACGGATTGGCTGGATGAGGTCAGATGTCACTGACCTCTGGGTATATAATGTGAGTCCCTAGGGTTAGGCGCCCAGTCAGGAAGATTCACCTGAGGAAATCCCCCGCCCGCCCGCCCAAAGGGTTAATTGCGGGTTTTGAATTACTTCTTAAAGGGAACCAACCACCTCAGATCACCCTAATACACAGTTAGTACATGTCCCTGCACCCTAAGGATACCTTTCCAGCACTGTTTTTGTGTAAAATCTTGCATTAGTATAACTGATATAAAGAGTTTATAAACTAACTAGCCTGGAGACATCTGGGCGTATCCCTCCTTCTGTTATACTTCAGGGCTGTCCATTCATTTCATGGCTGTGCTCCCCCTCCCTCTGTGCAGAGGAGATAACGATCACGCCCATCAGGGCAGGGCAGCAGGCACGGAGGGAGAGGGGAGCACAGACATGCAATGCACAGCCCTGAAGTATAACAGAAGCAGGGATACGCCCAGATGTCTCCAGGCTAGTAAGTTTATAAACTCTTTATATCAGTTATACTAATGCAAGATTTTACACAAAAACAGTGCTGGAAAGGTATCCTTAGGGTGCAGGGACATGTACTAACTGTGTATTAGGGTGATCTGAGGTGGTTGGTTCCCTTTAAGTACTGGTACTTTGTTAGAGGTAGGGTTGCCCAGTGTTCTAGGTGGACCGTTATTTATTTAATTTATTAAAAGAGTTATTGGTATTTATTATATTTATTGGTGGAATTTTATTATAAAGGTTAATTTATGTGTAAACCTTAATAAAGTACCTTAATTTAGCCCACAACATTCTGAAGTGTCTTTTTATTTATTTAAGGTAATTGTTTGTAAATTAATTGTGCCTTGTTGTCTCATATACATACGGTATACATAGCACCTATGCGTAACTAGTCTATACCACTATTTGGTCACTGTATGGTGGTAAATTAAGTACAGTAGTTTTTGCTAATGATCAGTATGGTTGTATTATTCATTATGTGATATGTGTTCAATTGTGTGGTGCTATTATTTGATCCATCTATAGCGGTATTGTTGGTAGTATAGGTGTTAGTATAGCTGGTGTTGTTCAGTAACAATGTGGTGGTACATTTACTTGTGGTATTATTGTGAAACCGTGGTGCTTACGTATTTGTTATTGATGGGAGAGAGGGGAAACATACAACCTTATATGTCTCAGCAGACCCTGGGGACCCACACATTAAACTCATCATGCAAATGGTAAACCCTCACATATCTCCAGTGACAGAAAAATGAAAAAATGATGGGTCTTAAAATATGGTGAGTCAGGCCAATATCTTTTTTTCACTTTTACGGGGAGGTTATAGTAAAAACAAAATTAAGTTACGAAAGCACAAGACTAAAAAATTGGCTGCGATGGGAAAGGGTTAAAAAAAACAATAATCTTCAAACTGCAATAATCCTTTTGATATTTCCTGTTCCACATATGTATAATCTTTATCTGTGCAAATAAATGTTATTTTCTTTTTTTTTTTTTTACAATCTATTTTAGTCTTTCCTGCTGATTGCAAACATTGCAAAACGTGTCCAAAACACCTGATTGATGTACCCAATTTAAGATGTATACAGCCTGCCACATCATTGGCCTCCCTATAGGGGACCTATTTTCAGCCTGGAGAATAATTTGTGCTCATGTAACTCACTTCAGAGGGCTGGGCGCGAAAACTGATGGCTAATCCTGTTAGAGGCAGTGAAGAAGATTTGTTAGTTTGATGCCACAGCCTCCCGGAGCTGGGAATTCTCTGCAGTTTTTCATTTTGATAATGGCTCACTTTAACTAAAGCAAGGCCTCAGAAGGGAGAATCTTTGTACAAGGCAAATAGATCACCATCTAACTGGCAGCGATAGGGAATAAGACCAGAAAATAGTTTGCTGTTTGTTCTGAACTGTCTAAATATTGACTATATTTATTAGCAAAGACCTGTGATAATAGCATCGGGGACTTGACAAACACTGTGGACCAGGGCTACGACTTCTGAGGAGAATATTAAATAATGTAAATGCTTTCACAATACCAGATGTATTTGTCCTCAGACATAGAATGCATTCACACATTCCTATTTTCCATCCAAGTCGGGCCTGCCAGAGTGTAGGCAAAAGGACAGGCCTGCCAAGGTGTTGGCAAACGGATAGGCCTGCCAAGATGTACGCAAATGGACAGGCCTGCCAAGGTGTAGGCAAATGGACAGGCCTGCCAAGGTGAGGCAAATGGACAGGCCTGCCAAGGTGAAGGCAAATGGACAGGCCTGCCAAGGTGTAGGCAAATGGAAAGGCCTGCCAAGGTGTAGGCAAAAGGACAGGCCTGCCAAGGTGTAGGCAAAAGGACAGGCCTGTGAAGGTGTAGGCAAATGGACAGGCCTGCCAAGGTGTAGGCAAAAGGACAGGCCTGCCAAGGTGTAGGCAAAAGGACAGGCCTGCGTGACAGGAGTGATAGGCAAATGGACAGGCCTGCCAAGGTGTAGGCAAAAGGACAGGCTTGTGAAGGTGTAGGCAAATGGACAGGCCTGCCAAGGTGTAGGTGAAAGGACAGGCCTGCCAAGGTGTAGGCAAATGGACAGGCCTGCCAAGGTGTAGGCAAATGGACAGGCCTGCCAAGGTGTAGGCAAAAAGGCCCTAAGAAGTAAGCAAAATTCAGCAGTATTTAGGAAATTGCAGAAAACAGAGCCATTCAAGGGGACACAGCTGTTTTATGGAAAAATGGACCTGCGGTACAAGAAAAGTAGATATTTGGACTTGTTGAGAACATTATACGGACACATGCCTAATAAAAGTCAGACAGCATGCTGACTGATGTAAGTCAATAGGGCTGTTTCGATATGTTTTTTTTCACATGGGCCGAGTGAAAGTGCGCCGTGTGAAAATAATTTAAGTCTGCGCTATTCTCTGAGGAGTATCAAATGAGAATTACCTATACAAATTATGGGTGCACTAACAAAATAAGATCATATGCAGATTATCTGTGTAGCATCTGATTTTATAGAAACATTGCCATTATTAACCAACAGAACTGTATCTGATCATTTACATTTTCATATGTTGATGTTTAAAATCAGTGCCGCATGGATAAAGGACAGACATAAAATATGGACACATGGATGGCCCAGGGATGACAATTTGAAGAAATATCGTCTGAGAGTCTTCCATCTAAGACTCAGAAGATGTTTCATATGGTCATTTAGCCCTGGCCTTACACATATAATTATATATATATATATATATATATATATATATATATATATATATATATATATATATACATTTATATATATATATACATATACACATACATGTGGTCAACATTGTTGGTACCCCACATTTAATGAAAGAAAAGCTCACAATGGTCAATGCTCATTTTCATGTATGTTTTACTTATTACTATTTGTGTCATTTTTGTCAGATCCAAGTTTTCTCTGTGACCATCACTTCTGTGATGTACTTTATTTTTGAGGATACTGTTTTCAATGGGGGGAGGGCCTGTTATTGTGCAGGGCGACACGATTTCAGGTTTTGTTTTGTTTTCATCTGGCATAGTACAGAAGTTGGAGAAAAATTGTAAAATGTGCTCTGGAAGTGGTGCTAAGTGGTAGGGGTAGTGGAAGTGGTAACTGTGTGTTCTTGCCTACAGGAAGAAGTGATTGTGGTCTGCACTGGATGAAGAGGAAAAGCGAAGATGAGTCTCTTCAACTGGGGAGGTCACTGGGGAGTCAGTGAGTTACCGGTATACTTACAATTATTATCTTTTGTTAACGATCAGGATTGCAGCAATTGATCTCTGTATGGTAGTATTTTGTGATCTGGTCATGGTGTGATGGTGTTTATACCTTGCATGTGGTATTATTCAGTCACTATTTGGTGGTAATATATTGTATGGTCATGGTGTGATGGTATTTCTTCTATGTATGTGGTATTATTCGGTCATTATGTAGTGATAATATGTTGTCTGGTTATGGTGTGGTGGTATTTCTCATTGCATGTGGTATTATTCGGTCACTATGTGGTGCACTCTGATCATGGAGTGAAAAAAAGAGAGCAGAGTAGGGCCCTGCCAAGAGTCTACCTTGTCATGGTGTCAGGCTTAAAAAATCTTATGCCAAACAAAATCTGATAGCTATGTTTGTATGTGATCTGGTGTTTGATGGGAACTGGTAATGTGCAATTGGTGAGGATGTGGTGCAAAAATTGAGTTTTTTTTCCAATAGTGAGCGATGGAACTGTGGATGGATTGAGGGTGGAGACGGGCTGGGGTGGCGTCTCGGGGGAACCCAAAATTTTGCCAGTCTAGTGGCAGCCCTGTCCCTACACACTTTCCCTCTGTGAAATGTCCACCCACACATACTGCCCATCTATATAATATCCCCACATGCACACTGTTCCTCTGTATAATATCTCCTCTCACACACTGCCCCTCTGCATAATAACATCCCACACACTGCCCTTCTACATAGCATACCACCACACACACTGACACTTTGTATAATATCCCCCCACATACACTGCCCCTCTACATAATATCCCCCCACACACTGCCCCTCTACATAATATACTGCCACACGCTGTCGCTCTGTATAATATCTCCCACACAGACTGCCCCTCTATATAGTATCCCCCAAACATACTACTCCTTGTAATACTGTGCCTCATTTCACAATTTTGCCTATTATTCTATATTGTGCGGTCATAGTAAAATTTTGGTAAGAAAAAAACTGGGCACCACGGGGTAATAAAAATAAAGAATGGGAGAGGTGCTAGCAAAAACTATGGCAAAAAATAATTGTAAAAGTAGAAAAAAAAGCTACATAGTAAAAAATTTGCACAGCCAGCTATTTATATATAGACATGGCTTTTATTGATACAAAACATACTGTATAAGGCTGACAAATCAAAGGTGAAAAAACATTAAATACATGATTGACAAGAGAAAAAGAATGGATAAAATAGGAGGATGGATATAATAAAACTGTACTTAACCCCAATGAAATATTAGGGCACTGATAATAGAATAAACAATAGAATAAACAAAGTAGTGAGAGCAGGTAAATAATATAATCCCCAAACACACAATTCCTGGCCGTAGAGCCTAACCTTAAAGTGAGCCAGTCACCCCCTTTAGGCATTCCAATCTGTGCCCACCAGCTGTAACATGATGTAATTGGGATCCCTGTAATACCTCTATGTGCCCAGATGTCCCCCTGCATACCTCAGAAATACACTTTTATTCTCTCCAGCGCTGACTTCTGAAAAGGTCCGGGGGGTCTGCGCTCGGTGGTTCTCACCGTCCCCTGCCTGGTATACCTGCTCTGCTCTATTGAAACTGCCACCCCTCCTGTGTATGCATGTTGAGTTACAGGCAATACTCTTGTGCCTGCTCAGTGGCACGGGTCACTGTGCTCCATTGAAGATGCAGTGCCCTAAGCCTTGTGAGATTCTACTGCACAGGCACAAGACTTCACAAATCTCGCGAAACTTCGGGCACTGTGCAGCTTCAATGGAGCAAGGTGACCTGCGCAGGCGTGAGAGTAGTGTCTGTCACTCAACATACATACACAAGAATTCTAGGCAGGGGGGCAGCGAGGACCAAAGAGAGCAGACCCCCCTGGACCTTTTCAGGAGTCATTTACATACAGCGAGGGAGAGCGTCAACATGTGGTCAGCTGGGAGGATCGAGGTTTGTTTGTCGGAGTTTAACAGGACCCCGAGAAACTTTCTCTTGGAGGATGGCTGGAGATGGGACTTCTGAAGATTGGCGATCCAGCCCAAATAACTCAGTACTCTCAGGGACTCCTCCACGCTGCTCCTGAGGTCCAGAGCAGATGGAGCAATGAGAAGAAAGTCGTCCAGGTATGGCACTAGACAAATGCCCCAACCTCTCAGGAAGGCCACCACTTCCATTATAATCTTTGAGAAGATACTGGGAGTCGAGGAGATTCTGAAGGGAAGGACACTGGAAATGGAGGAATTCCCTACTGTGCAGTACTGCAAATTTTATGAACGTCCGGTGCCGAGAATGAATGGGAACATAGAAGTATGCATCCTTCAAATCGAAGGTCGCCATCTGGTGGTGGCATCCTATCAAGGCACTGCAGATTTGATAGATTCCATCTTGAAACACCTGTAGTGGACATGTTGGTTGAGGCATTTCAGGTTGATAATCACTCGAGAATCTCCCGATGGTTTCCTGACCAAGAAGAGGCGGGAATAGTGACCCGTTTCTTCCTCTTGAGCAGAAATGGACGAAATAACATGTGCATGAAGCATTTCCTGTACTTTTGTCTACAGGATACCCTGAGTGTCATGTGAAGGCAGGGCAGTGACGGGGAGGCCAGGTGGGGGAGGCGACTCGAATTCGATGAGGAGTCCTTCGGAGATAACCATTAGTACCCACTGGGAAGTGGTGATCTGTCTCCACTGGGGGAGGAAGGCCGCAAGTTGCCCCCCCCACCTGGACCGAGTCACTGTTTGTCAGGCTGTTGGTGCTGCTGATGGGAGGGGATATTTTTCCCTCTCCCTTTCTGGTAACTCCACCAACCGGACTTCCCCTTCCCTTTGGGCTGGGAAGTCTGAGGTACCAAGGGATGAAAGGCCATTTCCGGGAGGGTTTTTGTTCTGGAAGAGGCTTGCGGTCAGTCGCCTTTTCCAGGATCTCCTCCAGAGCTGGGTTAAACACCAAATCCCATTTGAAAGGGAGGGAGCAGAGTCGCATTTGGGAAGTGGAATCACCACTCCACATTTTTAACGACAAAGCCCGGCTGGCGGAATCGGACAGGACCAAAGTCCTGGCAGCCAAAAGGACCGACTCTGCAGAGACGTCCTCTAGAAAACAGGTCGCTTTCCGAAGTAAGGGAAGAGACTCAAGGAGTTCTTCCCTAGGAGTGTCCTGCAAAATATGAGACTACAGCTGGTCCATCCATTTAAGCAAGGATCTAGACACACAGGCGGAGGCGGTATTTGCCTGTATAGTAGCTGAGAAGGCTTCCCATGAGCGCTTCATAAAGCACTCAATTTTCCGGTCCATTTGATCCTTAAGTTGGGACGTATCTTCAAAGTGGAGAGAAGTTCTCTTAGCCACACGGGCCACCTGCACACCCACCTTTGGAATACCCCATTGGATCTCGCTAGATTCCAGAGGAAACCTGCGACTGAGGTCACTCTTGAATCGTTTCTCAGGGAATTCCCATTCCTGTGAGATAAGATTCAGCGTGGTGGAATGAACCGGAAAGCCTGTTTGCTTAGTAGTTTTAAGGCCAGCAAACATCTTGTCCTGGATGGAGGACGGAATCTGTACATCTTCCAACCCCATTGTGCTCCGAACAGCCCCAATAAGTTCCCCGATATCATTTGAGGAGAACAAATATTTACGAAGATCCGCCTGTCTAGAGGAAGTGGCGTCTTCAGGGTCAGAGTCGGAGTCAGGGTCCTCAGAGCCTGAAGTGGTAGCCTGGAGCTTCCTTTTCTTAGGGGAGGGAGGCCTGGCAATAGGAGCCATAGGTGCAAGGGAGGCCAGGGAAGCTTGGATTTCCTGCTTGACCATGGACCTCAAGTTGTCCACCAGGCTAGGGTGTTCGGCCCTAATGATTTTGTCTGTGCAGCTCTGGCACAACGTCTTGTCCCACCCTGTTGGGAGTTTCTTAACACACACCGGATATTTATTAGATTTCTTAGGGTCAGTCCTGTCCTTGAAAAAATACACAGGATAAGGGACCGTCAGCTATACTGTCTAACCGGACTTTAAGGGACCCCCCCGGCACCCACAGACTTACTGAGGCAGGGGAGCACTGGGCTCTGCAGAAGCAGGGGAAGACATGGCAGCACACCACATGTACAGCATCTTACCATGGTTCAGCCGGCTTCAGAGCTGCCTTTATCCAGTAAGGCCTGTCCCACTCAGTGCCAGATTGGAATTCCCCACCTCCCGCGCTGGGTCCTGGGCAGGCCACCATTGGGGATGTGCCCGCACACCGCCCCACCGGGTCCCTTCCGGAACCCGGAAGTGCCGCTCTCCCGTGGGGCAGCAGAGGAAGAGCAAGGCCTGACCAAGACTGCCCAGCAGATCAGGTATGCTGTAGCTTGCCGGCCACTACAGCATAGAGACAAACCTCTCCATGCCCCATGGGGACAGGAAAGACACTGGCGAGTGGTAGGTGGGATGGCCTTTTAACCTCTATTGTGCTTCCTGTCCCTAATAGTGCGTGGAGAGGCAAGCTCCTATGCTGTCGTGGAAGGGGCCTAGAGAAATTACTTTTTATTATACTGGATGGTCTGTGCAGCAATCTACTACATCTACTTCTTCTGGACTGCTGTGTTCACTGCTGAGTATCAGCACTTACTGGAGGCATTGACTCCCCCGCTTGCATCTCCGGAGATACATGGTGAGCTTATGTTCTGTTCTATGGATGTTCTACTTCACCAATATCATTCCTGCTGGCGGCCTACACCAGGTAGTGCACATCTGCTGCCTATTGATTCAATTAGAGGGCGGGTATGCAGTACCAAGCCACTGCCACTGTATAGTTGATCCAACTAAACAGTTCCAATCAGTTGTGACACCAGAAACAACTTATTGATGGTGATGCTGTGTGTAACACCTCACCAATCAAATATTGATGACCTATCGTAACAATAGGTCATCAATGTTAAAGTCCCGAACAATACCTTTAAGTCAGAGAGAGGACTTTTAAGCTCTGTTTATATATAATCTTCTTCTTCCTCCTTGTTTGAACTTGCGGAGAGAGAGTGTAGATTTGAGATGACTAAGCATGTGCTCAGAGGACTCACTAGCCTTTTAGTGTTCCACTTAGCTAGTGAACAGTGATGAGACAAGATAGCACCACGGTGCAGTGCCATATTATGCCAAAGACAATCTTAAACAACATCCACACTGCAAAAGGACATTATTGTATGATCACAGCTACCCTATTGCCACATAGATAAACTGTGAAGCTCTACGAACAATTATTATGGTTGTCATCATTCATTTACATCTATTTTACTTACGGTAGTCTAATGTCTATGCAGGGTCAGACTTACCATTTTTGCAACCTGTATAGCCGCACAGGGGCCCAATAAGTAAGGGGGGCCCACAACACATCTGAAGCAGGTACAATTATTTTGAGCTATTGGACTGCAGAGGACACTTATGTTGTTTTTGCACCGCAGCAATCTTATATCTGTGTCATGTGTGTATGTACTTTATTCAACATTTCTCCGCAGATTTAGCTCCCACAAGCAATAGGAATAAACAAGCAATGAGAAATGGAAGAGAACTCACACTGGATCTTACCTATGCAGATAATGAGAATGTAATTTGAAGTGACAATTACTATGCAGAAATACTTTGTTTTAAGTTTGAGTTCTGAATTTTATGACAAGTGTTATCATATTCAGCTACAGGAAATATAGTACAATAGCCAGGTGAATAATTATTAGCCAATGGCTTTAAACACTGTCATTAGCATATTAGCTACATCCGATGCATGTGATAGTACGGCTGTGGGGTACGACATGGAAAGTTAGAACTCCAGATATTCATTCAGACAGAACAAGGCCACATCTGCCAAAGTTCTAGTACATATTTGCATGACATTGGGTAAGAGCCCTGGAGTCACAAATTGCTTTGAAGATAATAACTAGAGGATGATATTTTGTACATTTTTCAGGTTCTTAATGTTTTTTTCACTAAGGGTCAGAATCAGTTCTGTTCTGGATTATAACTCTAATTGCTTCTGAACTTCGTATAAGATAAACATGAGATGTAAATGTGTTTTTAACATTCCATTAATGGCTGGCCCAATACAAAAACTGAACCCACATCTATCACAGGTCTTTAATAGTAATGGTTTTCTGGTGAGGCCAAAAGCAGGGGCTGGCTGGCCCAGGTGGCAGGGGGGCAGATGCCCCCCAGGCCAGCGGTCAAGCAGCAGTTTTGGGGCCGCCCGGCC
Organism: Allobates femoralis; assembly: GCA_033576535.1. NCBI lineage: Eukaryota > Metazoa > Chordata > Amphibia > Anura > Aromobatidae > Allobates > Allobates femoralis. Next base: position 671,069,225 of record JARQOC010000003.1, read on the forward strand.
ATCTGTCATGTGGGTCTGCGAGGCCACTTTCCCCCTGAAGCTCATTGCTCATGTGCCACTGCTGTGTGCTTGTCCCCAGGCTGAAATTTGCCAGTCAGCCCATGGCCAAAAGGAACCTTTTTGGGTCTGCAGACTGGGAAGTGACTGCAACCCGTGTGCACACTATAGTATATGATTTCATAAACCATCAGACAGAAGAACGGATCCAAGTTGATCTTGTGTACGATTAAATGCTCTTTGGAGTCAATAAGGCCTCGATCCACACTATATCTGTGCACACTGTCGGACGAATACTGTATATACCACCAAGATAGATGCTGAAGGATCTGTATGGGGTATGTTTCTTTGCAGTGTCCCTCTGTCAGTCTTGTGCACTTTCCCATACAGTTAAACAGTAAGTCTGCACTTACTGACTAGACATAGACCAGAAGAATACACTTTACACTTTTGACCTCATTCTAGTGAATGGTTGCCTATGGTGAAGTTACAATACAATACAGTAAGTTGAGAAAAGTGTCCAACAAATACTTTAGCCTAGGTGAATAGATGCAGTGTGCGCCTAGTCTAAGCAGAACATACAGAACTGTTAAATACTAAATACCAATATTCACAGAGTTATCTGAATATACCTGTAAAACTTTTTTTTTTTTTACATTTTAAAATATATGACATTTTCCATGCCGTTCATCCTGATTAAAGTGTTGAGGACGTGGAGATGTAGAGTAGAAAAACTGACATTGCAATCCTTCTTTGAGCATATTTTTTGCCTTCTCCTTATACGTCGAGCCATAACTTTATTTATTCAGGTTACAACATAACCGTATGAGGATATGTTTTTTAAGTGACAAGTTCTAGATCTGGATGATAGCATTAATTTTACTACATAATGTACTAAAAAGGTAATTTTTTAATTTTCAAAACAGGAAAAGGGGAAAAAGAGGGTGATTTGAACTTTAAGGGTATTTTTTTAAAATATATTTAATATATTTTAAATTGTGTAAAATACGTTTGGACTACCTGATGTCTTATAGTGTATGACCGACCATAATATAACAGTGAATGGCTGCTTTAGGCTATGTCAATACACATTGGTTTTTGCTTTTGCCAAAAAGCAGCAAAATCTAATGGTACATTTACACGCCGCTACCGAAAGGTAGAAACCACCGGGTGTCGGAGACAATTGTACCTTTTACCTTTAAAAACACTGCGAAGTGGCGGCGTGTAAGTCAGGTTGTTCCTTCCTGTTTCTTTGGATACCTGTCTTTCAGCTGTGCTGAAAAACAAGCAGGTATAAACCCTATGGTAGCGGCGTGTAATCGGGGCACAGGTACGGTATTTGAGTTACCTGGGGCGTGCTTGAGTGTCATATATACCACGCCCCATCAGCTTTCATTGGTGGGGGCTACTGTGTACCCATTGGCTGTCCCTGCACAGGGCGGCATATTTAACGATCTGACCAGTCACACTACACATTTGCTATAGCGTCATGTATTAGCCAGCCTTCCTGCGCTGGCTGGCCAATCATGATATTATTGCATTGTCCAATCACCGTACGAGCGCCGCGTAATACACAACTCTGTCACGCCTATGTAGTTACGGCGCACAATATGTACGCCCAGATTCCCTTATGGTAGCGGCGTGTAAATCAGGGAAGGTGCTCCACAGAAGGTAACCTGCGGCATCCGTCGGTACTTCCAGGGACCAAAAATACCTTCTGTGGAGCACCTTGTAGCGGCGTGTAATTGCGGTATCAGGTACTGTTAGGAACCGTTGAAACGCGCGCGTGCACGTGCGACACCCGGTGGTTCCTACCTTTCGGTAGCGGCGTGTAAAGGTACCATAAGGGGTTTCTAGTATCTCCTGATTTCATGGGAGGAGATTTGCAGCAGATTTCCCCACATTGTTCTTGCGTTTATGCTACAAATTTGCCATAGAACACTGCTAAAACAGAAAATAATTGACATGCTCATTCTATCAAAAATGCAGCAAAACATCTGTTCACACTTTTTGCAATGGAATTAAACCAATGTGTGTGGACATCTTATCTCTGAATCACATAGGTTTTGCTGGGAAACAAAAACGCAGGTTAAGATTAGCATAAAACCAAGGCAAAACCTGAACCCAAAAATGCCCTGTGTGAACATAGCCTAAGAATATCCGGCATACTTGTAGACGCCATGACTGGAAGTAACTCTCGGTAGATGGGGGACTGGAGCTTACATAGTTGTGTCATCCTCAGGCTACAGTGGGCAGAGGCATTCAATGGACATTACTAAACGCCTGAAAGGTTAGAGGCTGAGATTCCTGCCCCTGTGCGAGGAGTGGAACTGGTCCCATACAGTGGGAATGTTTATTATGGAAACTATTATTCTACTATCCACGTGGGCATAGAGTTGATTATAATAGAAGCAGGGTTCTGGGAGTAAGACTCCCAGATAGGGAGGGGCTGCAGGGGGGCTTCCTTGCATAATTTACTCTACTGACACCGGCCAGCCAGCAGCCTCCAAACTCCTTTCACTTAACTCATCTATTGGACTTTCTCAGTGGTCTTCCACAGCTACCCACAGAGATGGACATACACTAGTCCTCTTCTTCACCCGCCTCTGTTCCCTGTCTAATCTCACAACCTCCCCCTTCCCCTATCTGACCACCATTTACTCACGTTCTCCTCCTTGTCCTCCTCAGCGGTTCTCAATGACCAACCACTAGCACATCCTTGTAGAATCCACGTACATTTAGACATTCACCGACTCTCCGACTATTCTGTCATACGTCTTCACTACACGATACGGATAGTGCCACCACTGTCTATAACGCCACCCTCACATCAGCGATAGACTCAGTCGCCCCTCTCATTTATCGCAAGGTGCAACGAATCAATAGGAAACCCTGGCACAACAATCTCACCAAACAACTTTGACAAATGTCCAGGGCTGCGGAGCGGCGTTGGAAGAAAACATGCATGCCAAATGACTTCATGTCTTTCAAACAAGCTACATTCTCCATCAAATCAGCCCTCACCTCTGCTAAACAGACCTACTTCATAAACCTTGTATCTTCCTTATCCTACAACCCCAAACAACTGTTCAGCACTTTTAACTCTCTCCTCTGCCCACCGCTGCCCCCTTCGACTTCCCTCATCTCTGCTGAGGACTTCGCCACATACTTCAAAAATAAGATCGCCCAAACAAGGCAAACCTTTATTAATCCACCACAACAACCACTCCATATACCAGACCACTGTCCTTCCCTCAAAACCTCCCTCTCCAACATTATTGAAGGAGAGCTTACCTGTCTCCTCTCCAAATCAAACATCACCACCTGTGCATTTGACCCCACCCCTTCACACCACCTCCCCAACCTCACTAATACGCTCATCTCAGCCCTAACCAACCTATTTAATCTATCGCTAACCTCTGGTACCTTCCCCTCTGCTTTCAAACATGCCACCATCACACTCTTTCTCAAAGAGCCAAACCTTGACCCGACTGCATGGATGAGCTACCGCCCCATATCGCTGTTCAACTTTCCTCCCACCTCTCTTCTAACTCTCTCTTTGACAACCTACAATCAGGCTTCCGGCCCCACCACTCCACCGAAACTCCCCTGACCAAAATTACTAATGACTTGCTCAAAGCCAAAGCTAACAGACAATTCTCAATCCTTCTCCTTTTTGTCCTGTCCTCAGTCGACCACTTTCTCCCACTACAGATTCTTTCTTCCCTTGGCATCAAAGATCTTGCCCTGTCCTGGATGGCCTCATTCCTTTCCAACTGCACATTTGATGAGCAAAAACAGACCAAAAATGCACAGTGTTAATGGAGCCTTACGCAACATTCAGACTGTACTTTTTTTTTCTCTTATGTTCTGCTGTGTTTTTAGCTGCAAAAAAGGAGCTGTCAAAAAAAAACACACCAAAAAAAGGATCAGTTTTTGGATGCGTTTTTTGATCTGTTTTTGACTGCTGCATTATTTCCCCATTTTGAAGGGCTGCTATGGGAAAAACGCAGGAGAAAAACACAACAGAACTAGACATGTCATTTTCCTAAACGGAGCCTCCTAAAGTGAAAAAACAGATCACTTTAATGGTACGTTTACACGCCGCTACCGAAAGGTAGAAACCGGCAGGTATCGGAGACAATGGTACCTGATACCTTCAAAACACCGTGAAGTGGCGGCGTGTAATTCAGGTTGTTGCTCCCTGTCTCTCTGGATTCCTGTTTTTCAGCCGTGCTCAAAAACAAGCAGGTATAAACCCTATGGTGGCGGCGTGTAATCGGGGCACAGGAAGGTATTTTCGACACCCAGTGAATTCCCTGGGGCGTGACACAGCCTCCGGGATACCGCGCCCCGTCAGCGATCATTGGTGGAGGATCCTGCGTTACGATTCGCTCTCTCTTCACAGGGCGCCATCTTGGATGAGCTGTCACTTCAGCACTAGAGATATGTGCCGTATGCACGATCAGATACATTAGTACAATTACGCGGCCACACAATTGCGGAAGGGCAAAGTATAGTGCGTTATGGTCCTATATAGTGTGTACATTCACATACCACATACCACATGCAAAGGAATAGTGCTGTACACAGCGCACCTGCATGCCGTACGTAGTGGCCTGGGTAATTTTTACCATAGTAAACGCAGAAGTGTTTTTGCCGTGTCGCACTGCGCACACTATATAGTGTGCACATTCTCATACCACATAGAAAGGAATATTGCTGTAGAAAGCGCACAAGGTTGCGGTACGCAACGCCCTGGGGTATTTGTCTGTAGATGCTGCAGAAGTGTTCCTGCCGTGTCACACTGCACGTAATTCCCTGTGACAATGCAAACACTTCTACTACGCACACATAGGCCAACACTTGGTTTTTAATACGCATGGAGTGTGTGACTGTAAACCGCTCCTATGTGACGCATAACCATCCCCTAGCTGAATATCGCCACACTCCGCCATGTCACAAGCACTTATTCTGTGTGACAAGCCAAACACTACTACGTCACGTCTCCGCCATCCGCCCTTCGCGCTGTGCCCAATCAGAACACTATTGTGTTGGCCAATGGTTGTCGTTTGGGCGCGGCGTGACGGACTGTGGCACGCCTATGTGTTGTCCCTGCTGCCCCAGGTCCACCCATATTCCCTTGTGGTAGCGGAGTGTAATGAGGGAAGGTGCTCCACAGAAGGTAACTCGTGGCACCCGTCGGCACTTCCGAGGATCGAAAGAACCTTCTGTGGAGCACTTTGTAGCGGCGTGTAAATGCGGTATCAGGTACCATTAGGGACCGTTGAAAACGCGCGCGTGCACGTGCGGTGCCTACCTGTTGCTACCTTCAGTAGCGGCGTGTAAAGGTACCATAAAAGAGCACAGTCTGAATGGCAAAAATGGAAACCCATAGACTTTGCTGGGGTGTCATTTAAGTGATCCGTTTTCTGCAGTCCACTGCAAAAAACTGATCAAAAATGCACAGTGTGAATGTAACCTTACCTTTATTTCCCATCTCCTGAGTTATCTTCTAAGCTGATCAAAGCATAAATGGCTTACTGATGTATGACAATATTGTGAAAATTGGGAAAGCTTTCAAAAATGTGCTAAATTAATAATGAATGCAATGGCCACAACCTTTAATGAAATGGTAAGACACTTTTTTTCTAGACAGCCTGTTCTAAAAAGCAGTTATATGAAATATATTAAAATATCATATGTCTTGCGATAGAGTTGCAATGAGTGCTTGTGGTGTAACTTCTGACCAGTCAGCAGTTGCTGTCACAAGATGGCATCCACAGGACTGGAGTGGTACTGAAAAAGGTAAAAATGCCACTACCACTCCAGTGCCAAAAGCGCTGGAAGTAAAAAACACTGAAGAGGTGTTTTGAAGGAAATGGAAGAAAGTTAAATGGATTCTCCACTACAGAATTAAGTCATGATGATAGTAAAGCACGAATCACCAAAGAGAACACCAATTAACTGGAGCTATCTAAAGCACGATGTTGAAACGATTTCGGCAACAATCTTGCGGGCTCGCAGTCGTTTTTG
>JARQOC010000003.1:671075357-671181039 GCA_033576535.1 Allobates femoralis
TGCTCTATTAGGATTTTCACCATTTGGCTCCATACACCTGCAGGTTTTTTTTTTTTCTTCTTAAATGCCACTTGCTGTAGTCATGAGTAATCTGTTACTTTGTGTAATACCGCAGGGCTCCAGGCAGTCACGTCAACCACAAACCAGTCTGTTCATTCTTATGGTGGGTTTACACACACCAATCATTGTATCCAATCTCTGAACCAATCTCTGGTTGCAGTGAAATCATGGACAGATTGCTCCATGTTGTACACAGCCACAAAATGGAACTATGTGTCCATGATTTCACTGCAACCAGAGATTGGTTCAGAGATTGGATACAATGATTGGTGTGTGTAAACCCACCATTAGTTGGCACTGTGAAATAGAGAAGAGACTACCCGCAGTATATCATGTTAGTGACAGCCTCTGCTGTCTAGCCTGAAGGAAACAGTGATGGAAGCCTTTAGATGTCCGTCAGGACCCATCAATGTGGTCATGTTCATGTAATAACAGAAATTCATGAGGATGTGAACAAAACCATGCTGCACAATATACTGTATTCCCGGTCAGCTGCGCCTTGTGGTTCCCCCTGCTTCGGTTCCATCATCATCGGTGCTGGGGGCCGCCATCTTCCTTCTTCCCTCCGCCCCCGGCCAGTGATGTCAGAGTGATGTCAGTGCACGCCGCGCTGTGATTGGCTTAGCACACGTGACACGTGATCACGGGTGCTAGCCAATCACAGCGCGGCCTGCTCTGACATCACTGGCCAGCGGCGGAGGGAAGAAGGAAGATGGCGGCCCCCAGCACCGATGATGATGGAACTGAAGCAGGGGGAACCACAAGGCACAGCAGACCGGGAACGGAGCGAGGACCCCACCGGAAGGCACAGAGGACACCCAAGCACAGAAGAAGAGGATCGAGGAGGCAGCACAGCGGTCGGCACGGAGGACACCGGAGGCACTGCAGAACGGGGAACAAGGTAGGAATCTGTGTGTATGTGTGTGTATGTATGGGTACCCCTGGGGCTGCTATATACCACACCGCTGGGGCTGCTATATACCACACCGCTGGGGCTGCTGTATATACTGGTGGGGTCTGTATATACCACTGGGGAGGCTGCTGTAATACTGCTGGGGCCTGTATATACCACTGGGGAGGCTGCTGTATACTACTACTGGACAGGCTGCTGTATACTACCACTGGGGAGGCCTGTATACCACTCTGCTGGGGGCTGTATACCTGTGCTGGGGTCCACCCTCGGCTTATACACGAGTATATATGGTATATGCCTCACCATGCATTCAATCCATCCTGCTGCTCACATCCTCTGGGCTCAGACCACAATGCAGTGACTCTCGGCCAGTATACATGAAGAAAAAGTGGGAGGAGTTGGCAATAAAAAATTCTTACTTTATTTATGCATAATATTAAAATGTATGAAAGTCCATGATAGCGGAGATACAATCTCGACGCGTTTCTGGCTTACACCCTTAGTGATAACAGAATGCATATTGGAACAAGCTTAAAAACATGCAGCCGCCAATTATGGTACAGATTTAAAGTGAACCTGTCACCTCCATAAAGCCTCCCTGGCTATCACTACCTATCCCTGCATCTTCCTATTACTACTCTAATTATCCCTTTCTGCACTAAATCTGCCTTTTGACTGTGTAACTAAAGCTTTTTATCACTTACTCATTACTATGTTAATGATCCGGGAGGCTACCGTTGCTAGTCCCCCTGGACATCCTTCTCTGTGTTCCGTCGCCGCCTCCTTTGTAGTTTATTATGCCTCAATGGGCGTGATATTGACTACCAAATGTGCGCCCGCCAACCTTGCTCGCTCCGCTCTGCAGAATGCAGGGTATGACACCGAATGCGTCATTTCCGGTACTCAGCAGCCGGACTTCAGGCTGTGCAGTACGTATGCTCTATAGAGCACATTACGTCAGCTCATCTGTGTCAATATCGCTGCTGCACGTGACGTTGCAGCGATATTGACGTGTGTGACAGGGCGCATCAACCAGCGATAAATCGCTGGTTGATGATCGCCAGGTTTTCGGACTGGACCGAAAACCTGGTGATGGTCGCCCGGTGTACACGTGTGACACCGGGACGTGTGATCAGTCAGCTCCCAGCGCCTGTCAGGAAGTGCTGGGAGCTGGTATCCAGGGTAAACTGCAGGTAACTAGGCAGCGCGCGCTGCCTAGATACCCGATGCATACCTTGGTTACCAGCCTTCTCCACTCACCGACTGGCATCCAAGGTACACAGCGGGTAACTAGGGACCCTAGTTACCTGCTGTGTCCCTTGGATACCAGTCGGTGAGCAGAGAAAGCTGGTAACCAAGGTAGGCATCAGGTATCTAGGCAGCGCGTGCTGCCTAGTTACCTGCAGTTTACCCTGGATACCAGCCTACACACATCGTGGAAACTATATTTAAATCATTTCCACGATGTCGCTGGTCCACTGATCGCTGGTGAGTCTGCCTGTGTGACAGCTCACCAGCGATCAATGTCGCCAGCGATCAGATCGCTGGCAATATTGACGCGTGTGACGCTGGCTTAAGACATATCAGAGATAACAGAGAGAAACAATTTTATCAATTTACAGAGGATGCAATCCGGTTGTTTAAGTAAAAAATCTGCATACAAATCAGGATGTTGAAATGAAAAGTCTGTATTACAAAGAACTAATATTTAAATAGAAAAAATGCATACAGAAAATCAGGATGTTTAAATGGAAAATCTACATGCAAAAAAAAAAAAAAAAAGCGGATGCTTGCATGCAGAAAATCAGTATATTTGAATGAAAAATCTGTAGAAAATCAAAATATTTGAATGGGAGATGTGCATGTACAAAATAAGGATGTGCAAGAGGAAAAACTGTATATAGAAATCATGATGTTTGAATAGGAAATTTGTATAGAAGAAATAAAGGATGTTTGAATGGAAAATCTGTATAAAACAAAAACCACAATATTTAAATAGAAAGGCTGCATACAGAAATTAGGAAACCCAGCAAAAAATACCTACCGTAATAAATATATAAGATGTCAGATTTACAGTTCATGCCATTTGGAAATTTTACATTAGGTTTTATCCAGTATGTTTCTCTTAACAGTAATTTTTTCCTCCAATCTCCTCCACGTACTGGACAAAAAACGTTTTCTACCCCATAAGCAAAATGTTCTGTTTCCCCATTATCATGTTCAACAATGTGGTTTACCGCACCAGAGTAAGTTTTATTTTTATTTTTTTATATTAGCTAGATGTTCTGCAACTCTGATTTTTCTTATAGTGCAACCTATATACTGTATATACTCGTGTATAAGCCGACCCGTGTATAAGCCGACCCCCTACTTTTGCCCCAAAACCTGGGAAAACCTATCGACTGGTGTATAAGCCGAGGGTGGACCCCAGCACAGGTATACAGCCCCCAGCAGTGTGGTATACAGCAGCCTCCCTAGTGGTATATACAGGCCCCAGCAGTGTTACAGCAGCAGCCCCAGGGGTATATACAGCAGCAGCCCCAGTGGTATATACAGCAGTAGCCCCAGTGGTATATACAGCAGCAGCCCGCCACCCCCATCAGTATCCAGGGACCCCCCTTGCTGCCGTAAACCTGTAAAGTAAGATCATTATACTGATCACTGTTCTGTCGCCGCCGTCCCTGCTCTGCATCGCGCTCCTCCGGCTTCCTCCTCTGGTGGGCGCAGGCAATGACGTCATTGCCTGCGCCAGAGGAGGAGGAAGCCGGAAAAAGTCGGATGAAGCCGGAGGAGCGCGATGCAGAGCAGGGACGGCGGCGACAGAACAGTGATCAGTATAATGATCTTACTTTACAGGTTTACGGCAGCAAGGGGGGGGGCCCTGGATACTGATGGGGGCGCCTGTATACTGATGGGGGTGGCGGGCGCACCGTATGACTCGCGTATAAGCCGAGGGGGGGACTTTTCAGCCCAATTTTTGGGCTGAAAAACATCGGCTTATACGTGAGTATATACGGGTATTTAACATAACAATGGCTGCATTGTATACAATAAACATTTACTGTTACAGTTAAGGTTTTGTTTGATGACAGAATTTGCAGACATTGTATTTACTCTGAGAACACTTAAAAATAACCCTGCTAGACAACCAGATATTACCTTTTTCTGGGGGACAATATAAACTAGGCGAGATCATATCACCCAAGGATTTTCCTTGTTTGGCAACACGTGTTATACCTTTCTCCAAAATGCCATTTAGGGACACATCCAGATATAGTATAGGGGTATATTGTTGAACTAGGTTTATTTGATTAAACTGCCTACTGAAAAAAACATTAGGGATTTTTTAGTTGCTTGATTCAGCCTCTATTCTCCACCCTATCCAAGGCAATTTTTATTTCACATTCCCTACATCTTCTTTGTATTAGTCTTTCAAAGTCACTAGATCCGAACAATTCCTTTGAACCCGTAATAATTCCCCATAGAAATTGATTGAATAGTATGAGATGGATGATTACTATCTGCTCTTAGGATGGTATTCCCACTGATGGGTTTGCGGTAATTACGATATGCAATCCTTCCAGACTTGATCTCACCAATAAAGGGGACATCTAAAAAAATTAATTTCTTGGCTAGGTTCTGAAAACGTGAACCAGAATGACAGATTGTTGTTGTTATTCATATAAACTTTAAAATTGTTCAAAATTATTTATGTCCCCTGTAAGGATCATTATAATGTCATGCACATACCGGCCATAAAAATTAGAATTTGGTCTTTAAAAGGACTTCAATCAGAAAATCTAAATTACTTACCGGTAATGGGTTTTTCCGGAGCCACGACAGCACCACCTGAGAGAGAGGACCGCCCATCCAAGACAGGAAACCTCTGAGATAAAGGCAGGACCTCTCCTGGACCTCAGTTTAGGTTACAGAGACCGGAGAGGAGAACTCAACAAGCATTAGTACACAACCACCACCAAAAGAAATCAACAGTTCACCCCCCCCCCCCCAAACGTGACCAACACCAACAGGCAATAGAGAGGGATGCGGTGGTGCTGTCGTGGCTCCGGAAAAAAACATTACCGGTAAGTAATTTACATTTTTCCATCATCGCCACGACAGCACCACCTGAGAGATTGCAGAGAAAAGAAAATTAGGGAGGGACCACCGCTTGCAGAACCAGTCTACCAAAGGTCACTTCATCAGTGGAAGAAAGATCAAGCTTGTAATGCTTGAAGAAAGTAGAAGGAGAAGACCATGTAGCAGCCCTACAGATCAATTCTAAGGGGACATCAGCCTTCTCCGCCCAGGACGTAGCCACTGCCCTGGTGGAATATGCAGTAAGTCCCTCCGGGACCTGCACCTGACTAGAAGAATAAGCAAGCTTCCCGCAACCACCAAGCAAGGGTACCCTTGGACACTGCCTTACCCCTAGAGGCCCCCTGAAAGGAAACAAAGAGCGACAGAGCCTGACGCCAGGCCGCGGACCTGTCCAAGTAGGTAAGCAACGCCCTCCTGACATCTAACGTGTGGAGAACCTCTTCCTTCTGATTTGCAGGATGATCACAGAAGGAAGGAAGGGAGGACAATCTCCTGCATCCTCTGGAACTTGGTAGCCACCTTGGGAAGATAGGAAGGGTCCAGGCGGAGGATGACCCTGTCCAGCAAAATCTGAGTGTAAGGTCCCACCACCGACAAGGCCTGCAGGTCACTAATACGTCTGGCCGACGTCAAAGCCACCAACAGGACTACCTTCAGAGTAAGGACCTTAGGTGAAGCAGAAGACAAAGGCTCAAAGGGAGGCTTGGTTAAGGCATCAAGAACTAAATTGAGATCCCAAGGAGGCACCTTCGGACAGGGAACAGGAGAGGCCTGCTTGCATGCCTGTATAAACCTCGTCACCCAAAGGACCCAGCGAGGGGACAATGGTACAGAGCCCCCAAGGCCGAAACGTGAAGTTTCAGGGTATTGACAGAGAGACCCATCTCCCACCCCCTCTGGAGGAATTCTAAAATCGCCGGCACAGGAGCCTCACCCTCTGGACTCGCCCCCGAAGGAGGACAGAAATTTCGTCCACACTTTACCATAAATGTTGGTGGTAACCGGCTTCCGACTAGACATCAGCATACGAACAAGGCTGTCTGAGAATCCCCTACGCGACAGGAGCCGCCGTTCAAGTTCCATGCCGTCAGCCGGAGACCCGAGACCTGCGGATGGTGGACCGGCCCCTGGGACAGGAGAGACTCGGAGAGGGGGAGAGTCCAGGGAGCCTGCACGGACAGGCGACTGAGCCAAAAGAACCAAGCTCTCTGGGGCCAGAAGGGCGCCATCATGATGACCCTGGCCCCGTCCTCCCTGACCTTCCGAAGTACTGCAGGGATCATCACCAAGGGAGGGAAGGCATACTGAAGGCCCGAGGACCAGGGGATCAGCAGAGCGTCCACAGCAAAGGGCCGGTCTCCGGGATTCAGAGAACAGAACCGTTGCACCTGCCTGTTCTCCCAGGTGGCAAATAAATCCATCTCCAGAAGGCCCCACCTGTCCACAATCTGAGCGAAAACCCCCGGATCCAGGGCCCACTCCCCCTGTCGGAGCTGCACCCTGCTGAGAAAATCCGCCCTGGAATTCGCCACCCCCCGTATGTGAAGGGCAGAAAGGGAAATGTGACGGTCTTCCAACAACTGACAAATGTCCCGCGTAACGCCCATGAGTGCCTGAGACCGGGTGCCCCCCTGACGGTTCAAGTAAGCCACCGACACACTGTTGTCGGAGAGCACTCTTAGATGGTGCCCCCGAAGGGAAGGAACGCAGAAACAGCCTCCCAAACTGCCAGGAGCTCCCGCATATTTGAGGACATCCTGGAGAGGCGCGAGTCCCATGCTCCCTGAGCGGACAGGTCCCGAAGGTGGGCCCCCCATCCCCAGGAACTGGCATCCGTGGTAAGTACGTCGGAGACCGGAAAACCCCACGGGACGCCCACAGAGAGGTGCTTGGGGACCAGCCACCACCCCAGAGAATCCAAAGTCGGAGGGGACAGAACAACCTGTGCGTCCAAGGCCGCTCCCAACCTGAGTTGATGCTGGAGAACCTCCCACTGAAGGGCCCGAGAGTGCAACTGTGCCCAAGGAACTGCTGGGATATAGGACGTGAGGGAGCCGAAGAGAGACATAGCCCTCCTTAAAGTCACTCGAGTAGAGTCCCGTACTGCAGAAAGGGATGACCGAAGACGCAACTGTTTGTCCCCAGAAGGAGGCAAAGCTGAGACCGCGAATCCAGAATCATCCCCAGAAACAGCTGACGCGTGGCAGGAAGTAGCCTGGACTGTTCCAGATTGACAATCCATCCCAGCTGACCCAGGGAAGACTGCACCCTTTGCAGACGGGCGAGGCACTGATCTCTGGAGTCCCCCACAATCAGCAGATCGTCCATATACGGAATAATCAAAATCTGCCGACGTCGGAAGTGAGCCATCACTTCTGCCAGCAGCTTCGTGAAAATCCACGGAGCCATCGCCAGCCCGAAGGGGAGAGCCCGATACTGGAAATGGCAGAGGGAGCCCCCCCATATACAGGGTGAACCTCAGAAACTGCTGGTGGTGACGGTGAACCGGAACATGGTAGTATGCATCTTTCAGATCCAGTACCACCATGAATCAATTTGGAAACAATAACCTGATTGCCGACTTGAAAGTCTCCATCTTGAACTAACGCTGTACCAGAAAGCTGTTCATGCGTTTTAGGTTTGTTATCGTCTGGAACGAGCAGTCTGGCTTTGGCACGAGAAACAGCGTGGAATAGAACCCCTGCCGCAGTCGGCTGGAGGAAACGGGGAAACAACCCCTTTTTTCACAAGGGCCCGTACCTCGCCCATCAGAAAATTTCATTTTCCTGACTGCTGACAGACGTAATCACCAGGGACCCCACAGGAGCCGAAGCGAACTCCAGTTTCAAGCAGTCTCTGAGAAGAGCGAGAGCCCAATCGCAAGCCCCAATTTCGGACCAGGCCGGGAGAAAGAGGGCAAGCCTTCCTCCCCTCTACCTGGAGCGAGCCGTCACTTAAGACTGGGGCTTCCTGTCAAAGGAGGAACCCTTGAACAAGAAACCCGACTTCTTGGCTCTCCTGTCGGCCTAAGAATCTCGGGTCCGACGAGGGGACCTCCGCTTGGCAAACCGCGGCTTACGAAAGGAATGACCACGGAAGGTGGAAGCCGGAATCCCGGAGGGAAAATTTTTCTTATTGTCACTAGCATGTTCCAAGATATCATCCAGCGGTTTGCCAAACAGAAAATCACCCATACAAGGTAAAAAACACAATTTAGACTTCGATTGGGCATCACCTGGACAGGCCTTTAACCATAAGGCACGACAAGCAGCATTAGAGAAGGACGTAGCCTTCGCCGCCAATTTCAGAGAGTCAGCCGCGGAATCCGCCAGAAAAGGTGCCGCAGAAAGAAAGAGTCAAAGGAAAGGAAGACAAGATCTCCTCCTTAGGAGCCTCGTCCCTCACCTGAGCCTCTAACTGCTGCAACCAAATCATGAGGGACCGAGCGACTGATGTACCCGCAATTGAGGGACGAAAGATGCTAGCAGTGGATTCCCAGGAATTACGCAAATAGCCGTCTGCCTTCCTGTCTAGCTGATCCTTCAAATTCCCTAAATCCTCAAAAGGGGAGAGAGGAACACTTAGACGCCCGGGCCACAGCTACATCAAGCTTGGGGGATTTATTCCAGGAAGTAGTGGCCTCCTCATGAAAGGGGTACTTCTTTTTAGCCAAATAGGAAAGAGAGCCCTTCTTATCAGGCTTAGTCCAATGATCCACAATTAAGGCCTGGACCCTCTGATTTAAAGGAAAAGTCCGTCTCTTTTTGGAAGACAGACCACTGAACATTAAATCCACGGGCATCCACCAACCCCATAGTTGAACGGACAGTGTCTTTACGCGGAAAATACGGCTTCCCATCTCCACTGTCATCTGAGGAGGAAGACCCTGAGGAGGAGGACGATGAGGAGGACGAGGCAGAGGATGAACGAGACCTGCGTCTCCCCTTGTGAGATTTACGGCACGGTCAGAACCAGAGGAAGAGCCCTGGGACTTCTTCCTCTTACGCCTCCTATCCTTCCAGGATTTCTGCAGGGACTTAAATTCTTCCCTCACTAAATCCCTAAGGCTAGAGGCCAGACTGGGAACAGCGTCTCTCACAGTCTCTTCAATACAAGGGGCACACAAGTCCTTAGTACAATCATCAGGAAGATGGACTTTGCAGATAGCACACTCCTTATGCCTCTGTTTGGCAGCCTTTTTCTTGCTGTCCTAAAAACAAGCAAGAAGGCGGTGTAAATAGAGACAGCACAGCCCGAAGGCACTCACCCACCAGATGCATACCGATTTCCGGGGGGGGGGGTTAGGATCCACCTCCATCCTGGATCCCTTCTGTGAGCACTTGTGGCCGCCACCAGACTGCTGAGGCTCCCCCACGTCGGGAGCCGAAAGGGACTGCTGCTCCATCCCACCGCCGTACGGCTGGCTAGCTTTTCCCTCCGTGCAATGCCCCTCACCACCGGGAACATCTCCAGCGTCTCTCTGCTTCCGAACGCTGGGAGCCGCCATCTAGGCCCGCACTGAGCATGCGCGGAACGTCACTTCCGGTCCGCGCCCAAACCGGAAGTAGCGGCTCCAGGCGCGAAATTCAAACCTGCCGCCGGGAAAACCGCTCCCAGGCCCTTCATAGACCCAGGAACGCTGCACCCTGCCCGCAAACTATCCTCTTCACTCGGGGCACAGTACTGCAGGGCCACCACCAACCGTGCAACTGTGACACCCGGGCGGCGACAAGGGCCGAGAACAAGCCGCTGGTGGCCCTCTACCAGACTCTGTGCCTTCCACCACCGCAGGGGATGACCCGTGGAGGAGCCTCTGCACCCAAATCCAAAGCCACTGCCTAAGTAAGGACAGCTCTTCCAGCTACCGGGTCAGGCCAGGACCGCATCAGCTTCAGAGGTCTCCCACCTCCAAGACAGGAAACCTAAAACTGAGGTCCAGGAGAGGTCCCACCTTTTTTATCTCAAAGGTTTCCTGTCTTGGATGGGCGGTCCTCTCTCTCAGGTGGTGCTGTCGTGGCGATGATGGAAAATAATAATTTTCTCCTCCCACCATGCAACGTAAAGAATTGCCATGGAGGGGTGAAGCGCAAGCCCATTGGGGTACTTGTTACCTGTACAAAATATTCTAAATTAAACAAAAAAAAAATAAAAATTATGTGCAAGTACCGTATATACTCGTGTATAAGCCGAGTTTTTTAGCAAAAAAAAAAAAATGTGCTGAAGAGTCCCCCCCTCGGCTTATACACGAGTCATACGTGTATACAGTAGCCCCAGCGGTATACAGCCCCCCCCCCCCGTGGTATACAGGGCCCCCCCTTGCTGCCACACTCTTGTAAAGTAAGTCATCATTATACTTATCCCCGTCGCTGCTCGGTCACCGCGCTCCTCCGGGTCTTCATGCTTCCCTCCTCCGGCGCACAGGAAATGACGTCATTGTCTGTGCGCCGGAGGAAGCATGAAGACCCGGAGGAGCGCGGTGACCGAGCGGCGACAGCGACAGGGATAAGTATAATGAGGTCTTACTTTACGGGTGTGCGGCAGCAAGGGGGGGGGGGGGCTGTATACCACTGGGGAGGCTGCTGTAATACTGCTGGGGCCTGTATATACCACTGGGGAGGCTGCTGTATACTACCACTGGTGAGACCTGTATACCACACTGCTAGGGGCTGTATACCTGTGCTGGGGTCCACCCTCGGCTTATACACGAGTCAATAGGTTTTCCCAGGTTTTGGGGGCAAAAGTACGGTAGGGGGTGTCTGCTTATACACGGGTCGCCTTATACACGAGTATATACGGTAGGTATTCTGTCCTCTGTATTATCATCTCTTATTTCATCAGTGTAAGCACTATATCTCTGGAGATGGTAGTTAATTGCTTCTATAGCCAGCTCATGTGGAATGCATGAAAAAAGGATTGCTATGACGCATGTGACAAAATAGATGTTTTTTTTCCCCACTGAAATTTCCTGATGGATTCAATTACTGCAGTGGTCTCTTAAATAGCCTGGTGTTCTCGGTATAAGTGGTTGCAAATGGAAACCAAGCCAGCCTTATCTGATTTTTTGATAAAAAAAAAAAGTTGAAAAACAAAAATGTAGTTATCGCAGACCATTCATCTACAGAAAGGAAATTGCAGGAAAGTATTGAGTCATCACAGCAGCATAGCCATAACCTAAGGTCTTTTTCTACCGATTGCAGGAATACAGTGATAGCTTCCACCCTTGATTCTTTTGGATAATAACCTGGGATAGGTGTTTGGAATTGTCGCTCATCTACCGTAATCAAGTTACTTTCTCTATTTTCATAGCTTAAATGCTCTAACGCAAGATGTGCACATTGTTCACCATAGGTAGATCGATTAATCATATCCCTTGTCAAGAACATTATCAGATTTTTCTACTAAACAAGTCTGAAGATTCTGACTCAACTTGTGAGTCACTCGGAACAATAGCAATATTATCAATGTTATTAGAGACTTCGACTGTACTTTCAGTCTCAACCAGAATTATTACAAAAATGTTTACCAGAAGACGAGCCAGTTTATTAATATCAAGCATAGTCTGAAACATATTAAAACCTTCGATAAAGGAGACACAAGAGGCGCAGATTGTGCCTCATCACAAGAGACACACAAATCACGGTGGTCACAATGAGTGACCACTAACCTTTTCAGGTTGTGAAACCCACAACGAGTTTGACCGCTTTTGATGGCAGCTGCTGCAGAAATCTCCACCACCTCGCAACCGCGGGAAGAAACAGAAGTTCAAAACAGGAATGGTGTCAACGGTCCGCGCTGCTGCTTCAAACAGAGTACTCTACAAGCCTTGCTTTCTCCATCTCCTTTATTCCTCCATACAAACCAACGCGTTTCGGTGCTACCCTCGCACCTTCTTCAGCCGTTGTACCCTGAGGAAGGTGCGAGGGTAGGACCGAAACGCGTTGGTTTGTATGAAGGAATAAAGAAGGAGATGGAGAAAGCAATGCTTGTGGAGTACTCTGTTTGAAGCAGCAGCGCGGACCGTTGACACCATTCCTGTTTTGAACTTCATTGATATTAAAATCTTGACATGGCACAAAGTTCATACCTCTGCTAAGAATTTTTAGTTCTGATTGTGTAAGTACTATGGGAGTTAACACCATAACACTTTATATGTTGTCAATCAATGATATTTTGCCCCCTCGTGTTGTATCTTGGAGGATCCTGGCCAGTTTCCTCAGCCTCCTCCTCCATACTTTTTTGATGTTGTAGGGGAAACATCACCAAATGAGCTATCGCTATCTGTGGAAAAGTCAGTAGGGTCAGTTGTTTCTCCATCTGTAGTTGTAGAAGCCCAGTTACATGGCACAACGTTGTAACGATGTTGGCTGCGATCTCATGGGCGCGCCGTCGTTTTTGGCATCATTTCAACATGGTGGGTGAGATGTCACATGTGTAGATATCGTGGACAACTCACCGATGTTGTGAGCAGGAATCGTACACCAAACCAGTGAACGATCCCTGCTCATTGCTGTGAATGGGGAGTCGTCCACAACATAGTTATCGCGGTATCACACAGAACGATGCAGCAGGTTGCTGGAGTTGAGATCGTAAAGTTTTCCAACATGTTGGTAAACTTGTCAACTCCGATCGAACGATTTATCGTAACAACTTGCCAGAGTCACACGCAACAAGGTTGTAACGACATCGCTGGTACGCCTCCAAACCCGTGACGTATCAGCGATGTCATTGACGATGTCGTGCCGTGTGACTGGGCCTTAAAACTGACTTTTCTATGTGGTTTCTCACCATTCTTTTTTATGATCTCTCTGAATTGATTTAGGAACTGGTGTATTAGTCTTTTTCCAATCGTACACGATGATTTTCTACATACAGATTTTTCATTCAAACATTCTAAATTCACAAATACCCGCAGTTTACCCTGGATACCAGCTCCCAGCACTTCCTGACAGGCGTTGGGAGCTGACTGATCACACGTCCCGGTCCAGTCTGAAAATCTGGCGATCAACCAGCGATTTATCTCTGGTTGATGCGCCCTGTCACACGCGTCAATATCGCTGCAAGGTCACGTGCAGCAGCGATATTGACAGCGATATTGACGCATGTGACGGCCCCTTTATTGTTTAAAAAAGAACAGAGGTTATATGCTCTGTATTCATGCGTTAAGGTGGCTTTACACGCTTCAATTGCGATCCGATATCGCAGTTCAGTGGCGCGGCAGCGCGCATTTAGTGCACGTTTCTCCCGCATCGCATTGAATGTTTAGACGCTGCGATATCGGAATACAACGTCCGTGCGATGTCTCCGCCTCCCAATCCAGGATCGCATAGTTAACATGGGAGTGAATGGGTGACGTTTCAAATCGCATCGTAGTTGGGCCTTTACACAGCACGATCCGGCTTCAAATCGCTATGCAATATCGGAGCATTGATTAGCACGCTCATTCAATCCCCGATATCGCATTGACATCGTGCCTGCATCGTATTGGACGTTCACACCATACAACGCAGGCACGATTTCGGCTCCGACGATTGAACCACGTGACTTTTGATTGAAATCGTACTACGATATCGCGACGTGTAAACCCGCCATTACAGTCCTGTTCGATCCAATTCTCTGCTCACTTCCTAAAACTCAATGTAGACAAAACCGAACTCATCATTCCTCCATCTCGCGCGCCTTCCTTACCAGCTCTATCACAATAAATTACATCACACTTTGCCCTGTAGCTGAAGTCTGCTGCCTCAGAGTAACCCTTGACTCTGCCTTGTCCTTCAAACTGTACTTCCAAGCCCTTGCCACCTCCAACTCAAAAATATCTCCAGAATCCGTCCCTCCCTCAACCCCCAATCGACTAAACTACTAGTGCATGCCCTCATCATCTCCCGTCTCGACTACTGCAACCCACTCCTCTGTGGCCTCCCTGCTAACACTCTTGCACTTCTCCAATCTATCCTTAGCTCTGTTGCCCAACTAATCTCTCCTCGCTATTCCTCCACTTCTCCCCTCTGCAAATCCCTCCACTGGCCCCCAATTCCCCAGCGTATCTAATTCAAACTACTAACATTGACTTATAAAGCCATCCACAATCAGTCCCTCACACATATCTCTGAACTAATCTCCCGATATCATCCAACTCGTAATCTTCGATCCTCCCAAGACCTCCTCCTTTCCTCCACACTTGTACGATCCTCACCTAGCCGCCTGCAAGACTTCACAAGAGCATCCCCATCCTCTGGAATTCTGCACTCCATAACATCCGACTGTCCCCCACACTCGGACCCTTCAAGCGGAACCTGAAAACACATCTCTTCAGAACAGCTTACAACCTGCAATGAGCACAGTGCCACCTCATCACCACTGAACCCGGTGCTCCACCACACCCAGAGCAGACCCAACCTACTGTCTCTCTCCCCACCGCCTTGTAGAATTAAGCCCCCAAGGGCAGGGTCCTCTCCCCTGTGTACCAGTCTGTCAATGTTAGTTTGTTCATTGCATTTTTCACTTGTTTGTATGTATCCCTCTCATGTACAGCACCATGGATTCAATAATTCTCTATAAATAAATAACAATGTTTCATATTTACTAATTTGTTAAATCTGTACCATGATTGGCTGCTGCATTTAAGCTTGTACCATGAAGCATTCTGTTATCACTGACTAAGGGTGTAAGTCAGAAAAGCGTCAAGATTGCATCTCTGCTATCATGGAGTTTCATATAGATTTTAACATTTTGCATAAATAAAAGTAAGAATTTTTGATTGGTGACGCCTCTCACTTTTTCTTCACGTCTCATGATGAAGAGTTTTCATTTGGGATCTTGGATAATCATAAGACTAACAGCATATACAGGCTAAGGATTCTGAAAGAACAAAGCTCCAGGCGTATCTCATGACCACGAATGTCAGAAGGTTTCACACCACTATGACCACATCATGCTGAATTACAGAAAGCAGATGATTTCTGGACACAGACTTCGGGGCTCTAAGGGTTTTTCTAGCCTTAGCTACAGGTTTCTACTGTGCAGAGTACAAGTGTGTTTACAGGTCAGCACCTTTATATTTCATTCCCTGCAGGTCCCCAGACCCAAACTCTGCAGTTTGTTATATTAACATAAAGGCTGGCTATAGTATGCTCATGGAGAATCCGGATTTTTCTCCCGGACACAAAAACGTTGCTTGCTCCCCAAAGTGGCTTCTCCCGGATCTGGGGCAATCCGTCGCTCCCCAACATGGGAGCCTATGGGGCTGGATTGCCCCGATCCGGGAACCGGACACCTGCACGCTGATAATTTGGTAATTTGATAAATGGTAATTTCTAGCTCCCCACGAGCCGCAGTCCTGAATTATCAGCAGCGGCAGCTGCGTCCGGCTGCACACTGGACCAGAGGGCATATTAACCCTACGGTTCTGTGTGCTGATCCAGTCCGGGGCTGTCAGGTTCATCCGGATCGGATTAAACCGTGGTGTGAAGCTGGCCTAAGCAGTCTAGATCAGATAGGGATTCAAGGCCAATTCAGGGACAAATGATCTGAGTACTTGGACCATGAAACAGATGTGTGAAGTTCAAACCTGATCAATGCACCATATAGTTTTCTTTTATGATCGGCAGCACCAGGGGTGGTTTTGTGCTGGAGACCTGAGTTTAAGGCGGCCGTCACACGGTTCAATTTAATGCACAATATCGCTTAAGCGATCTGCTTTTTGATCGCTTAAGCGATATCGTTTGTGCATCGCTGCGTGCAATCAAGCGATTTTACAATATAAAATCTGTACATCGCAGATATGAGAGCCGGAGCTCATATCAAGCGATAAACGCTTGTTCAATCTGCTTCATCATGGTGTGTGACACCGCGATGAACGATCTCCCAGCGGCAGAGCCTATGCTGGGAGATGGTATCTATGGTAAACGTCGGGTTACTAAGCGCCGCGCGGCGCCTAGTAACCAAGATGTGTACCATAGTTACCAGCGATCTCGCTGGCCCACATCGCTGGTGAGTCTGTCTGTGTGACAGCTCACCAGCGATGTGAGCAATATTGTTAGCGATCACGCGTGCACGTGATCGCTTACAATATCGCTCACGATAATGTAGCGTGTGACGGCCGCCTTAGGCCGTGTGCACATGTTCCATTTTTCAATGCATTTTTCGAGTGCAGATTTGCTACAATGCCTGAAGGGTTTCCAGCAGGGTGAAGGAGAATCCTAGTGTCACACACAAGTTGAGTACTTTCTTCTTACACAGAGTTAAATCCACAGCAGTGTATTTTTTCAGCATTTTTTGCTGCAGATTTGATCCACTTCAATAAATTGAAAAAAATCTACACCAAACACGCATTTCATTAATACTCACTGCCACTACATTTAGACATTGTTGCATCATTTATTTTTGGTGCGTTTGCCCTATAGGTGACAGGGGTGGGAAGGGGGATTAGGCGGGATCGGCCGTGACATCGCTATTGCGGTGTCACACTGAAGGATGCCGCAGGATGTTGAAGTTGACAGGTTTTCCTGCATGCAAGAAAACCTGTCAACTCAGACTTGAACAACTATCGTTGTTGAATCGTGCGTTCACACCAAACACCACAACACCGTTGTTGTTTCAACATCGTTCCTGACATCACTTTTGAATAATGTCGGAAACGATGTTGAAAGGTGTAACAGTATCTAAAGCCAGCCCATAGTCATGATCTAAATCTAATTGAAAGCTTCTAGAAGATCCTTTGTGACAAAGTTATGGCCAAGAAACCCACAACAGTCAAAGAACTGTGGAAGAGACTAGAAGAACGGACCAAAATTATACCAGAGCAGTGTGAGAGACTAGTGATGTTCTGTGGCTGCAAATGTGCGGAAGTCATTCAAAGCAAAGGCCTGTACACTTCCTATTGATTGGCGACTGTTGTAACCGTCACAAAACGCAGTTTTAAAGGGAACCTGACGCCTAAAAATGAACCCCCCAGCCTATTTATACCTGTCCCTGCACCCCGAGTATGCTAATCTAGCGATCCTTTTCTGTAAAAATAGTGTATTTGTGAAGTGTAGAAAAGTGCTTTTATTACCTCTGGATCTGGGGCTTCCGAGATTTTGAGAAGTCACACAGGGCGTTCCTGTGGCTTCTCTCCAACACCTATACAGTAATTATTCACACCCCGATGGGCGCGATAATCCTTATTGATCATCTCCCCCTCCATGGGCGCGGAATAGCTGGTATGACGCGATTCGCGTCATATCCGACTCATGACGTTGTACACCCACGTACACCTCGCATTGCGCATGGTTACTTTACGGTAGCTTATCACAGACAAGCTGCCGTAAAGTAATCTTGCGCAAGCGCCATGCACATCGCAAGGTGTACAACGTCATGAGAGCCGGATATGAAGCGAATCGCATCATACCGGCTATTCCGCACCCATGGAGGGGGGAGATGATGATCAATAAGGGTTATCACGCCCATCGGGGCGTGAATAATTAAAGTATAGGTGTTGGAGAGAAGCCACAAGAACACCCTGGGTGACTTCTCAAAATCTCAGAAGCCCCAGATCCAGAGGTAATAAAAGCACTTTTCTAGACTTCACAAATACACTATTTTTACAGAAAAGGATCGCTAGATTAGCATACTCGGGGTGCAGGGACAGGTATAAATAGGTTGGGGGGGGGGGGGGTCATTTTTAGGGGTCAGGTTCCCTTTAATCTGTGTGCTACAGTAATTGCTGTTCTCTAATTATGATCATCATGTTTTCTGTAAAATAAAGGTTTTAAGCTGATAACCTTTGCTTATTTTGGAAAACACTGTTCTAGTGGAATGGTGTACCCTTTACATAAACCCTTCAAATGTTGATCAATGTAGATTACATTCCATCAGGCAAAGAAAAAAAAATATCAAGCAATCATGCATTGCTGTCTAATTTTGATCGGCATTGTACAACATGTGCTGCGTTCACTCTTGAATAAGAGCCACCTGATTCACACCTGTTTCTTCACAGAATGATTGACCTCACTAATTGAACTCCACACTACTATTATTTTGAACACACCCCACTTTCAATTAAATATTCAAATAGACAGACTAAAAAAATCATATAGATCATGAATGGTGAATCTGTTAGTCGTTTAAGAATCTCCTGCACCAACTGGTAAATTATTTGACATGTGGTAATATTTATACCAAAAACACGGAATAATCTGGTTAGTCAATACTGGACAGCTATTACGTTGAACACTACTGTATAGGAATTAATACTGAGGTTAATATTATGAAGGTGCCCAGCTATCATACTAAAAGTGAGTCATCTGGAGAAAATTTACTTAATTCTTCCTTGAAGTCAACTTTGAGTCAAGAATCATGCATTTGAGCACACAGGTTAAACGAACCGTTACACGGGGCAACATCTCGGGCAACATCGCCAGCAACTCAGGGGCGTGGCCAAGTTGCAGCAACATCGTTGGAGAGTTGCCCTGTGTAACAGGGCGATTTCAACGGTGATAGATGCTCCAGCAACATCGCCTGGTTTCCCAACAATATTGTGAAACCAGGAGATGTTGCTCAGGCGATCTGCCTGCATCGCCCGGTCTGACACGGCAACTGCCCCCATAGACTCCCATGTTAAGGATCGCTGCCAGGGTTGAGTTTAACCCTGGCAACGATAGTTCCTAGCAACATCGCTGATGAGTTGCCGGCGATGCCTCCTCATCTGACAGCTCATAAGCAATGTTGGAGAGTGGCCAAAAACATGTGCGCTCCCGGGAGTTGCCGGCAATGTTGCCCCATGTAACGGGGCCTTAAAGCCAACATTCACAGCACTGATTGCTCGTGGTGCGTTAGAGCAGATCTAGGGCATGTGTACAACTGCTGCTCTTGGTAATGTGAGCAATGAAAGGATCCAAGCTAGCAAGCCTGCATGACAAAGCCAGTGGCACGTGTTCTCCATGATGCCACACCTCTAGTAGTGCCATGAAGGTACCCGGCTGCATTAACAGGTTAATCTTCTATCCACAGGAAAATAGAATTATCTAACATGACAGGTGCCCATAAAACATTGTAATGAAGGGAGGACCAAAATCACAATGGAAGACACTGACAAAATCATAGAAAACAAATACTTAAGGTTTTTGCTATGAAAACCATTTACCCAACTGTATGAAGTTTCTTAATGATCTGAACCCCCCCCCACACACCTTAATGTTCTGACCTTAGACTTCAGAGAGGGTGCACGTCACTTTCCTCATGACTAAGTGGACACTCTGCTTTCACAACCATCATTAGACATTTCTGAAAAGAATGAGGATGTTGGGCACATCTGCAGTCAGCCAGCTGGCACCAATCCTCTACACGTCTGGAGGATAAGACAGAGTGAAAGTGGGGATCCCCTTGTAGAACATTCCCCTCCCCCAGAGCGGAAAGACCCTTAAATGACATCAAGTGAGATGTGAAGAAATGCTAAAAAGTGAAATAAAGTTAGAAGGTGGATAAACACATGCTGCGCTAAGATGAAAGAGCAAGAACCGGATTTCCTTGAATAGATCATGTGCCCCATTAGCTCAATCCCGAAGGTGTGAGATCAGCAGAAACCCCCACAAGCAACATTGGCTACTTCAGGAATCATCTAGGAGTGCAGCAAGTAGTGTGAACCCACAGGTGCCCCATAGACTTTGTAACATTGAGATGGGCAAATTTAACATTTTAGTGATAAAAACTTATTAGCTACAAGTTTGTCAGTTACACAAGGGTTAATAGGTCAAACTGGTCCGCACAGTTTATAGGCAATATCTCCAGAATGCAGAGATAGTGGATCAGTACAATTATTGAGATACCAGAGTTATACATTTTATGTTTTGCTGCTTTTACACATTAAACTGGATTACAAAACTGTTATTTATATTGCCATATTCAGAGAGCTGTGACTTGTTTCCCCCGAATGAACCATAATAGCCAGGGCTGTGGATCGGTAAGCCAAACCGCCGACTAAGGCCGGCTTCACACAACGGTGAAATCTGATCCGGGGCTGTCAGGAGTAAACCTGACAGCCCCGGACCAGATTTTGGCCCCATAGTATGCTATGGGGCTGGATGTAGCTATCTGCCATCTGGCTTTCATCTGTCTGGGAGACTCCGGGAGGAATCGGATTTTTCTCCCGGACACAAAAATGTTGCATGCAGCATTTTTATGTCCGGGGAAAAAAACTTGATCCTCCCGGTCCAGTGTGATCCGGCGCCCCCTAACATGGGGGACTATGGCGCAGGATCGCAGCGGAGCCGCACGAGGGGTGCTGAAGCTCAGCGCCACTCGGCACTGAACTTCAGCACCACGGCGCTGTCCTCTGCTGACAGTTCAGGACCATGGCTCGCTCACTGCAGCTGCAATTGAGGCATCAGGATATTCAGATAGAACATAATATTCAGCACTTTCTACATTGAACTGGGCGCCCCAGACAACCCCGAGGGGCCCCGGTGCGCCCCAGACAACCCCGAGGGGCCCCGGTGCGCCCCAGACAACCCCGCGGGGCCCCGGTGCGCCCCAGACAACCCCGCGGGGCCCCGGTGCGCCCCAGACAACCCCGCGGGGCCCCGGTGTGCCCCAGACAACCCGGCGGGCCCCGGTGTGCCCCAGACAACCCCGCGGGGCCCCGGTGCGCCCCAGACAACCCCGCGGGGCCCCGGTGCGCCCCAGACAACCCCGCGGGCCCCGGTACACACAGCACACCCCAGGCGGTATATAGCTCTCACACACACGTACCTGGTCCGCCCCAAACGGGGTGATGTTGGCCTTGACAGCGCCCACCCCCAGGGCCACCACCACCAGGCCGATGAAGATGGGGGTACCGCAGTACTGGGGGGTCTGGGTCTGACACGGCTTGTTGGTTCCGTTCTCGGTGACATTGGGGGTCGTGCAGTTCTGCACCGCGATCATGTCGATTTCCCCGCAGAAGAGGTCCCGGGTGCCGCGGTGGGCGATCAGAGGGAACAGCAGCATGCCCAGCAGGTACAGCACCATGCTGAGGAGGATGGTGAGGAAGCGGCCGATCAGAGCGTCCGCCAGCCACCCGGCGAACGGAGACACCAGGTAGGTGATGCCCATGAAGAGCAGCAGCGCCTCGCTGGCCTTGGTGCCCTCCCAGTTGTACAGGGATCCGTTGAGGAACAGCACCAGGTTGGAGGTGATCCCGTAGAAGGCCACTCTCTCCAGCATCTCGGACAGCAGCACCGCGGCACAGGCCAGACGGCGGCCGGAGAACACCTGGGCAGGCGGAGCGCCGTCAGTGCGGCCGCCCAGCAGAGGGCTCCGCTCATCAGAGTCTTCCATAGCGGCTGTCACTGAGCGTCCATGTACCGGGAGCCCGACACCCACCGAACACGCAGGAAGTGTACGGCCTACGTCACGGAGTAACCAGAACCACGCCCATCTCTCTTATTTACTTCTCCAATCACAGCATTGACCCCGCCCAACTGCCACATGACTTCACGCCATCCTGCTGCTACAAGCGCCCTCGTGACTACAGCCACGCCCCTTCTGGCTCCGCTCTGAAGTGTAATTGGCTGCAGTCCCTCTGACCGCGCCCTCTGTCTGGCCGCTCATTGGTTGTTAGCAGCGCAGGTCATGTGATATTATTAGTAAATAGATCACATGACTGTGAACGGGCATGAGGGTGGCGATGACACTGCGGGGCCTCCTGCGTATTGCTGGACTGGCGTTGCGTGCCCTGTACAGACAGGACACGTGATCAGCTCACATATACTTGTATCCAGGTCACACACAGTCATGTGCAGTATGGAGCCCGGACACAACCCTCTGCACTAGACAACACACTGCAGCTGCTGCAGAACCTCATTTTTAGCTGCGGTCACATGAGCATAGATCTTCTCCTGAAAGACAGACTGATTATGTAAGTGATCCAGGACAGTGCCAGCTGAGTGTGATCCGATTCTCAGCCCAGGAGATGTCGTATGAACAGACCATGCCCCTGTACAGTCAGACTCATCCATAATGGTATCTTTACACGCCGCTAGTGGATGGTGGCAACAACCGGGTACATGAGAGAAATGTATCTTGCACCGCCAATTCAACCCGAGGTAGCGGCGTGTGAAGACGGTTGTTTCCACCCGTCACTTGAGGCACCTGTTTCAGAGCACTTCCCTAAAACAGGTTGATTTCAAGGCGATGGTTGCGGCCTGTATCGGCGTGTAAAGAAGGAACAGAAGGGTTGTTTCGACACCAGGCTATGTACCTGGTATGTAGCTGGGGCGTGACACAGGCTCCGGGTTACTGCGCCCCTTCAGCGATCATTAGAGGAAGCTCTTGCGTTACGATTGGTAGTCGCTGCATAGGGAGGCATATTTAAGGAGCTGACCAGTCACACTACACAATTGCTCGAGCGTCATGTATTAATCAGCCTCCTGCGCTGGCTGGGCAATCATGATGTTCTTGCTTTGTCCTATCAGCGTACGGACGTCTCGTAATCCACAATTGTGGCACGCCTATGTGTTGTCCCTGCTGCACCAGGTCCGCCCATATTAGCTTGTTGTAGCGGTGTGTAAATGAGGTAAGGTGCTCGGCAGAAGGTAACTTGAGACACCCGGCGGTGTAACCAGAGATAGATTAACCTACTGTAGCGCACCTTGTTGCGGCATGTAAAGGTGGTGCGATTACCGTTTGCAACCGTTTGTGCGTGCTCGTGCACGTGAAGTACCCGGTTGTTGCCACCATCCAGTAGCGGCGTGTAAAGGTACCATTACACAGTACATAGCAGAGACACATCTATAAGATTATCTCATCTCAGGAGATGTGGTATGATCAGACTATGTCCCAGTATGGTCAGACACATCCATTACACAGTACATAGCAGGAGCACATATATAGGATTATCTCAGCACAGGAGATGTGGTATGATCAGACCATGTTCCTGTACGGTCAGACACATCCATTATACAGTACATAGCAGGGACACATATATAAGATTATCTCAGCACAGGAGATGTGGTATGATCAGACCATGCCCCTGTATGGTCAGACACATCCATTACACAGTACATAGCAGGGACACATATATAAGATTATCTCAGCACAGAAGATGTGGTATGATCAGACCATGTCCCTGTATGGTCAGACACATCCATTACACAGTACATAGCAGGGACACATATATAAGATTATCTCAGGACAGAAGATGTGGTATGATCAGACCATGTCCCTGTACAGTCAGACACATCCATTACACAGTACATAGTAGGGGCACATATATAAGATTATCTCAGGACAGAAGATGTGGTATGATCAGACCATGTCCCTGTACAGTCAGACACATCCATTACACAGTACATAGTAGGGGCACATATATAAGATTATCTCATCACAGGAGATGTGGTATGATCAGACCATGTCCCTGTACAGTCAGACACATCCATTACACAGTACATAGTAGGGACACATATATAAGATTATCTCAGCACAGGAGATACTGTATGATCACCCCATGTCCCTGTACGGCCAGACTCATCCATTACACAGTACATAACAGGGACACACATATAAGATTATCTCAGCACAGGAGATGTGATATGATCAGACCATGTCCCTGTACAGTCAGACACGGCCATTACACATAACATAGCAGGGACACATATATAAGATTATCTCAGCACAGGAGATGAGGTATGATCAGACCATGTCCCTGTATGGCCAGACTCATCCATTACACAGTACATAGCAAGAGCACATATATAAGATTATCTCGGCCCAGGAGATGTGGTATGATCAGACCATGTCCCTGTATGGCCAGACTCATCCATTACACAGTACATAGCAAGAACCCATATATAAGATTATCAGGAAGGACCGGAGGGGATATCTAACACCCCGGCTAGCGCACACAGCTATACAGAAAAGTGGAGACCCCCCAGATATCCACACTGGGAGGAGGAGCGCAGGAAAAAGGGGGAGAGATGATACCTTTATCTACCTACACCTGCGCAACCTGAGGACTATACAAAGAGACCTGCAGGCACCTCAAAGGAAAGAACTGTCTCTCCTGATGAAACCTACTATCCATCAGTAGGTGGAAACGCGTTGAGTACAAGACAGTGGATCTGAGATAAGTGATTGATCTATATCTACCAAATAATGCATCTATATGGTATCTAGGTGGTACTGACGGTAATGATCTTTGTCACTGTGTTATTGTAGGTTACATAGGAGGGGGCAACCGTTTATTACAACTATCACAGGAGATGGTGATGTCAAAAAAACGTATGATTGTGTAAGATGTAGGGCAAATCTTGCGAGCCCCCTAAGTGGCCCTGGCTCCTATAACCTACCTATCTGCAGTATACTTATAAAAGACATAGATACATCGGACATAGGGGTTTGACCCATGCCCAGTTAGACACCTTAGGAGAACATGGTATGCATGACCTGACAGCTCCCTAAATTATAGGTGACAATACTAGGGTGAGCCGTCGTGGAGCGGGGACACCGTAAAAAGTAGGTGTATAAATCTCAGCTGACAGGTAGATATAAGTACAGGGTAAAGGTAGAATTACCATCCCTGTATGAAGTATGTTTGTAGACACCAGGTGTGGGTGAGCACCTATTTGTTAATTTTAACAAGATATTTATTAAAAGTTATATTTTAAATAGTGCACTTTATAATTGATTTTTTTACACATTGGATTTGAAATGAAACCTCTACAACAGAATTCAAGTGCAGATTGTAACGTTTAATTTGAAGGGTTGAACAAAAATATCTGATAGAAAATGTAGGAATTGTACACATTTCTTTACAAACACTCCACATTTTAGGAGGTCAAAAGTAATTGGACAAATAAACATAACCCAAACAAAATATTTTTATTGTCAATATTTTGTTGCGAATCCTTTGGAGGTAATCACTGCCTTAAGTCTGGAACCCATGGACATCACCAAACGCTGGGTTTCCTCCTTCTTAAAGCTTTGCCAGGCCTTTACAGCCGCAGCCTTCAGGTCTTGCTTGTTTGTGGGTCTTTCCGTCTTAAGTCTGGATTTCAGCAAGTGAAATGCATGCTCAATTGGGTTAAGATCTGGTGATTGACTTGGCCATTGCAGAATGTTCCACTTTTTTGCACTCACGAACTCCTGGGTAGCTTTGGCTGTATGCTTGGGGTCATTGTCCATCTGTACTATGAAGCGCCGTCCAATCAACTTTGCAGCATTTGGCTGAATCTGGGCTGAAAGTATATCCCGGTATACTGCAGAATTCATCCGGCTACTCTTGTCTGCTGTTATGTCATCAATAAACACAAGTGACCCAGTGCCATTGAAAGCCATGCATGCCCATGCCATCACGTTGCCTCCACCATGTTTTACAGAGGATGTGGTGTGCCTTGGATCATGTGCCGTTCCCTTTCTTCTCCAAACTTTTTTCTTCCCATCATTCTGGTACAGATTGATCTTTGTCTCATCTGTCCATAGAATACTTTTCCAGAACTGAGCTGGCTTCTTGAGGTGTTTTTCAGAAAATTTAACTCTGGCCTGTCTATTTTTGGAATTGATGAATGGTTTGCATCTAGATGTGAACCCTTTGTATTTACTGTCATGGAGTCTTCTCTTTACTGTTGACTTAAAGACAGATACACCTACTTCACTGAGAGTGTTCTGGACTTCAGTTGATGTTGTGAACGGGTTCTTCTTCACCAAATAAAGTATGCGGCGATCATCCATCACTGTTGTCATCCGTGGACGCCCAGGCCTTTTAGAGTTCCCAAGCTCACTAGTCAATTCCTTTTTTCTCAGAATGTACCCAACTGTTGATCTTGCTACTCCAAGCATGTCTGCTATCTCTCTGATGGATTTTTTCTTTTTTTTCAGCCTCAGGATGTTCTGCTTCACCTCAATTGAGAGTTCCTTTGACCGCATGTTGTCTGGTCACAGCAACAGCTTCCAAATGAAAAAACCACACACCTGGAATCCACCCCTGACCTTTTAACTACTTCATTGATTACAGGTTAACGAGGGAGACGCCTTCAGAGTTAATTGCAGCCCTTTGAGTCCATTGTCCAATTACTTTTGGTCCCTTGAAAAAGAGGAGGCTATGCATTACAGAGCTATGATTCCTAAACCCTTTCTCCGATTTGGATGTGGAAACTCTCATATTGCAGCTGGGAGTGTGCACTTTCAGCCCATATTATATATATAATTGTATTTCTGAACATGTTTTTGTAAACAGCTAAAATAACAAAACTTGTGTCACTGTCCAAATATTTCTGGCCCTAACTGTATACAGTCATCTATATACAGCTGTGCTCTGTGTATTATGTGTTTCACTGCTTTGTGTCCCCCCCTTCTCCAGGGCCAGCAGGGCTCCGGAAATAGTCTGTGGTCACCACCTGCAGAACGGCTTCTTTGATGGGGCCATTACACGGGACGACATCACCGGATTTATCGCCGCGATTGCCCTGTTCGGGCAAGGTTCAGGCGACATCGCCTGTGCGTCACCACGTATAACAGGGCGATCGTTTGGCGATAATTCAGTGTTTCTCAGTTCACAGATTTCCCAACTTGTTGGGAAATCTGGGATGGGTGATTTCAAGCTATTGCCGCGATCTCATAGGCGATGGGGGCTATACAAAGTATACCCTGCCTCGCCTGGAGGATCGCCTCTGAACTACAGGCAGCTCAGAGGCGATCCTCCAGGGAACATCGCCGGCGACAATGACATGTCCGTGTGTGACATGTCACCCTCGATGTGCGCACTCACGTGATCGCCCGCACATCGCCGGGGATTGTCGCCCCCTGTGTAACGCTACCATTATAGGGGATGTCTTGCTAATTTCCTAGCATTTCTAATGGTACCTTTACACGCCGCTACAACATGGTAGAAACAACCGGGTGCTTCACGTGCACGAGCACGAACGAACGGTTACAAACGGTACCCGCACCGTCTTTACACGCCGCTATAAGGTGCTTTACAAAAGGTTGAATTTATCTCTGGATACACCGCCGGGTGCCTAAAGTTACCTTCTGCAGAGCACCTTACCTCATTTACACGCCACTACAGAGGGTAATATGGGAGGACCTGGTGCAGCAGGAACAACATATAGGCGTGCCAGAATTGTGGATTACGAGAATTTCGTACGCTGATAGGACAACCCAATAGCATCATGATTGGCCAGCCAGCGCAGGAGGCTGACTAATACATGACGCACGAGCAATTGTGTAGTGTGACTGGTCAGCTCCTTAAATATGCCGCCCTATGCAGTGAGAACCAATCGTAACGCTGGAGCTTCCACCAATGATCGCTGAAGGGGGGTGGTTTCCCGGAGCCTGTGTCACACCCCAGGTAGATAGCAAGGTGTCGAAACAACCCTTCTGTTCCTTATTTACACGCCGATACAGGCCGCTACCATCGGGTTGAAATCAACCTGTTTTAAAGCACTGCTCTGAAACAGGTGCCGCAAGTGACGGGTGGAAACAACCGTCTTTAAACGCCGCTACCTCGGGTTGATTTGGCAGGGCAAGATACATTTCTTTCATCTACCCGGTTGTTTCCACCATGTTGTAGCGGCGTGTAAAGGTACCATAACTGTTATCTGTTCCATTTGCACAAGAGCAGGAGAAATTGATTCACAATCATCGTTGCTTCATATCATTCTTGTAAAACATATATACATACACACACGCACACATCATACACACTGTATGAAACCATATATTGATGCGTTTTGTTTACAGGACAGGGGAAATTTGTTCTGCTGCCAATCGTGATGTCAAAAAAACCATCAGGGGCAGAGTTCCGAAAAAGAGCAAAGGTGAAAGAAAAACAAGACCGACAATTTTCATCTTCATTGTCGTCATGGTTGAATAAAGCACAGGAAGATATAAAAGGTATGTGTATATAAATAACTATTTTTATTACATGTTTTTTTTTTAATTTATCATAATGTAAGTTTTCTGAATTGAAACTGTTAGTTCTTTTATCTACGTTTGCTTTATTTTAGATGGAAGCAGCGGAGATGTCAGTGTTAATAGGAATTCTGAGCAAGAAAGTGAAGAAAGTAATACTGTGGTGGAGCACGAAACTACACAGACTGCAGAAGCCACTACAGATGAACCCACTGAAGATCCCTTTTTGAAGTTAGACGCCCTGCAATGTTGTAGCAGCACAACACATTCTCTAGAAGAGGAGCTAAACAATATTTCATCGACTTCTCGTGGTGTGTCAAATTTTGACATTGACTTCTATGACCCCGGAACATGGCCAGTCAACTTTACAGATGCACTAAGGTGCTTTCTTATCAACATGAGGACAAACGCAATGTATGAACCCGATGTCAGTAATGGTACCTTTACACGCCGATACAGGATGGTGGAAACAACCGGGTGCTTCACGTGCACGAGCACGCACAAACGGTTGAAAACGGTACCCACACCGCCTTTACACACCGCAACAAGGTGCGCTACAGTAGGTTACATCTATTTCTGGATACACCGCCGGGTGCCACAAGTTACCTTGTGTAGCTCACCTTACCTCATTTACACGCCACTACAGAGGGTAATATGGGCGGAACAAAGGCAGCAGGGACAACACATAGGCGTGCCACAATTGTGGATTACGAGAATTCCGTACGCTGATAGGACAAAGCAATAACATCATGATTGGGCAGCCAGCGCAGGAGGCTGACTAATACATGACGCTCGAGCAATTGTGTAGTGTGACTGGTCAGCTCCTTAAATATGCCGCCCTATGCAGCGTCTACCAATCGTAACGCAGGAGCTTCCAATGATCGCGGATGGGGCGCGGTATCCCGGAGCCTGTGTCACGCCCCAGGTAGATAGCAAGGTGTCGAAACAACCCTCCTGTTCCTTATTTACACGCCGATACAGGCCGTAACCATCGCCTTGAAATCAACCTGTTTTTGAGCTCTGCTCTGAAACAGGTGCCTCAAGTGACGGGTGGCAACAACCGTCTTTACACGCCGCAACCGCGGGTTGATTTGGCGGTGCAAAATCACATTCGTCTCATCTACCCGGTTGTTTCCACCATCCTGTAGCGGCGTGTAAAGGTACCATAATAGTGTAAGAGATGGTAGAAAACTCACAATCGATTGGTTTTTTAAACAGCTGCCAAATGGACAGAAAGTGAGAAGGTCTTGGCTAGAGTATAGCCGGTTAAAAAATGCTGTATACTGCATACCATGCAGAATGTTTGCTAATTCAGAACAAAGACTCTCAGTTTTGTCAAAAGAGCAAGGTTTGACAAATTGGAGAGAATTAAGCGCGAAAATTCATGAACATGAAAATTCATTATATCATAAAATGTGTTTCTGTTCATGGAAACCATTTGAGGCCTCGTTAGGCAAGGGTGGCATTGACAAGAAACTTCAAGACCAGATAGTGATGGAAGAAAAGAACTGGAAGGAAGTTCTTCACGTAATTGTTGATGTAATCTTGCATTTAGCCAGACAAGGAAGTGCATTGCGTGGCTCACAGCAAGGTCTTGATTTTGCAGACCCTAAAAGTGGAAAGTTTCTAAATGCTATTGAACTTGTTTTGCATTATAACGCCCCCTGCGTGAACATTTGCAGCGTCATAAGAAAGCGCAAGTGAGCTATTTCTCACCTAATATTCAGAACAAATTTTTAGACATCATTGCAGGCAAAATAAGGGAACATATACTTAATGATGTTATGAAGGCTCAGTATTTTTCTGTGATGTTTGACTGCACACCTGATATAAGCCATTTGGAACAAATGTCTGAAGTGATTCGATATGTCAAAATTACACAGTATGGCCTAGAAGTTGTTGAAGGCTTCATAGACTTTTTCACTGTGAGTGAGAAAACTGGACTTGCACTGTCAGAAATAATTTTACAAAAAATAAGAAAAGATGGCTTAGATATTAAAAATTGCAGTCACATGACAATGGGGCAAATATGGCTGGAAAGTATAAAGGGGTCCAAGCACGATTGCTTCAAGAAAATAATCTAGCATATTTTTTACCCTGTGCCGCTCATTCCCTAAATCTAGTTGGTGTAAATGCTGCAAGCGTGTCATGACAAGCAGAGATTTACTTCGGGACACTACAATGTCTTTATTTGTTCTTTGTTGCCTCCACTTATAGATGGGAAGTTTTACAGAAGCATGTAACTGTTACCCTCAAGTCACTTAGTAAAACCAGATGGTCTGCAAAACTAGAAGCGGTAAGACCAATTTATTTACATCTAAAGGAAATAATTGATGCTTTAAACGATCTGAAAACCAATTCAGTTGCAAACATGGAGACAAACGTTGAGGCTGGTTCTCTGATGCACAATATTACAAAATTTGACTTTGTAGCTATGTCTTGTTTTTGGTACAAAGTGCTAAGTCACATTGATCGCATTAACAAACTTTTACAAACTAAAAACATCACTATTGATATGTCTGAAAAGCATATTCATGGTCTCTTGGTCCTGTTATGGCCACTTTACACGTCCCGATATCGGCGTCCATCTCCGACCAAAAGTCACGTGGTTCGTGCGTTGGCCCCAATATCGTTCGCGCGTTGTATGGTTTAAACGTCCAATACGATGCACGGACGACGCCAAAACGATATCGGGGATCGAATGAGCGTGCTCTCCAACGGCCCGATATTGGATGGAGGTTGGAGCAGGATCGTGCTTTGTAAACGTCCAACTACGATGTGCAGTACAACGTCCCCTATTCTCTCCCATGTTAAATGGTCGTTCCTGGGTCAACCGTATAAGGGGGGGTGTAGACATTGCTGGTGCGTTGGACACCGATATCGCGCTGAGTAAATCTCCGATGCGATCTTGAAAATCTGGCTCGAAAAAGCGCGCTCCCGCGGCGTCGGATCCGATATCGCGACATGTAAACCCACCATTAGAGTCAGGTAGAACAAGCAATGCAGCTGATGCGAAGCAAAACAGATTGCAGAAAGGTGTGGCATTGATCCACACTTCAGAGAGATAAGGAAACGAAAGATCAACAAGATGTTTGATGAACAATGTGAAGATGCGAGTGCTCAGTTGTCAGTGGAAGACAAATTTAGGATTTCCCTGTTATGGTACTGTCACACCTGGCGACGTCGCTAGCGACATCGCCAAGAAAGTGACGTATCAGCGATGTTGCTAGCGGCGTCGCGCTGTGTGACAGCGCGGCGCGACCGCGAATTATCGCAGGTTGACAGGTTTACGAGGAGGAACGTAAACCTGTCTTCCTGCAACCAGCGATTAGGCTGGATCGCGCCATCTAACACCGCCATAGCGATGTTGGCGGCGATCCAGCCTATACAGCAGCAATGGATCGCTCGCTGGGCTGAGCCCAGTGAGCGATGGCTCCGCCCCCATCGCTGCAGCGTCACCGGCAACGTCCTGCCGTGTGACAGCTGGCCTGCGATGTCGGAAGCGTGCGTGCACCCGCGCATCGCTTCCGACATCGCAGGCCAGATCGTGCTGTGTGACAGCACCTTTAGAGATAACTGCCAAAATTATTTTTGAGATGAGAACCCGATTTACAGCTATGGACAAGATCACTAATACATTTGGTTTTCTCTCTGGACCTCAATTTAATTCATTGACAACAGAAGAGTTGAAGGTACATGCCATCAAATTAGCCGAAATATACCAGAGAGATCTTAATAAAGAGGAAATAACCCTTGAAGTAGAGAGTTTTAAACATCACGCGATTAATTTAAATACAAATATGAAAAGTGCCACACCCGAAGGTTTGCTTATCGACATATACAAACATGGACTGCAAGATGCCTACCCTAATATAGCCACAGCCCTTAAAATCTTTCTCACTATCCCAGTATCTGTTGCTTCCAGTGAAAGAAGTTTTAGCAAGCTAAAGTTATTGAAAACACACCTTCAAAGTGTCATGGGACAACAAAGACTAACAAATTTAAGCATTATTTCTATTGAGCATGAGTTGGCTTCAAAACATTCCTATGATGTGCATAATAGCATCCTTTGCAGCAAAAAAATCATGTAAAATCAAATGTTAGACAATGCTGTTGTAGAACATAGGTTTCTTGTAATATGCAACAAAACAGCCTCACAAGTATACAATACACTCAATTTTAGTTATACTAATTGTTTTGTTAAAATGCCAAGTATACATGTATAGTGTATAATATGTACAAATATAGACTGCGATTGTTGATTAAGTTTAATAAACCACTGTAATAAACGATAATGTAGCTTTACTTAGTAAGTGAGCTTTTCAATAGAGCTACGCACCAAATAAAAATTGGCGGTGGCGGGTGTGTGAGGGGTGGCGGGGGGGGCGCCAAAATAAATCTTTGCCCCGGGTACCATAAAACCTAGTTACACCTCTGCCCACAGGTAACCATCAGCCTATAAAAGAGAGGTATAGACCATTACCACCCGCTCACTACCAAATCACCAAAGACATGCTCAAAGAAATGAAAACTGCAGGGGTAATAAGAGACAGTTGTAGCCCCTAGGCAGCACCTCTAGTGTTAGTTAAAAAGAAGGATGGGACCATGAGAATGTGCGCAGATTACCGGCAGATTAATCGCATCACACATAAGGACGCATACCCATTACCTAGGATTGAGAAGTCATTAGCTGCATTAAAATCTGCTAACTACTTTTCCACCCTTGATCTAACTAGTGGGTACTGGCAGGTTCCTGTGGCCGAGGCCGACAAGGAGAAGACAGCGTTTACTACGCCGATGGGCCTCTGTGAGTTCAATTGTATGCCGTTCGGACTCTGCAACCCACCCGGTACCTTTCAACGCCTGATTGAGAGCTGCCTAGGACATAAGAACTTTGAAACTGTCCTCCTTTACCTAGATGACGTCATAGTCTACTCCAAGACGTATGAGCAACGTCTTACAAGACCTGGCAGAGGTGTTCAAAGCCTTATCCGGATACGGCATGAAAATCAAGCCATCCAAATGCCACCTTCTGAAACCAAAGGTACAGTACCTGGGACATGTCGTGAGTTCAGAGGGAGTGGCACCGGATCCTGATTAAGTCACAGTGATAAGGGATTGGCCAAGACCTACAAACGTGAAAGAAGTGAGGCAATTCCTGGGCCTGGTAGGCTATTATAGAAGATTTATCAGTGGATTCACGAAGCTAGCGGCTCCCCTGCAAGACATCCTGGTAGGACAGTCAAGAAAGTCTGCAACCCATAATCCTCCTTTCCAGTGGAGTGAAGAGTAGGAAGACTCCTTCAACAAGCTGAAATGTGCATTGACAGGAGAAGAGATCCTGGCATATCCAGATTACCATCAACCATTCATTCTAAGAAAAAGGTTTGGTACCGTGTTAGCCAGTTGAAAAAATGTTGATTGCTCTCAGTGTGAGAAACAAGATACAAATCTTGTAGTTGTGATACCTTTTAATGGCTAACAAAAATAAAAATATTTAATTATGTGCACCATTTGCCCAGAAGGGTCTTTCTATGTTGGTGAGACTGGACAACGTCTAAGAGCAAGGATGAGGTCTCATCGTCGCACAATTACACACGAAAAAATCAATTTTCCAGTAGTGGAGCATTTTTCTGACCAGGGACATAACATTGATAATATGAAGGTTTTAATTTTGAGAGGTAATTTCAAATCCCAAAAACATTGAAGAGTCTGTGAATCCAAGCTAATTAGAAGTTTCAATTGTATACAGAACGGACTGAACATCTCAGATGGTTTTATGGCTCATTACCACGTCTAAACAATGTTGTTCAAAGACATGGAAATCTTGGACACCAGGTTTTCTTATAAATTAGTGTCCTAGAGACTTTATGACCACTGGGCCTGCCTGATTGAAGATCCTCTCCAAGGCAGCTTTGTTTATTTTGCCAAATGTCCAGCCTTTGTAATGTTTATTTAGTCAAATGTCCAATCATTTTAGTTGTGCATGCATATATTTTGAGTTTCATTCAATATCTTGTCATACCATGCCTGATGAAGAGACCTGAGTCGTCTCGAATGCTCGCCTTATAACTTAATTTATTTTTGATAGCCATTAAAAGGTATCACAACTGCAAGATTTGTATCTTGTTTCTCACACTGAGACCATTCATTCTATACACGGATGCCAGCAATGTGGGACTGGGAGCAGTATTGTCACAGAATCAAGGAGGCAAAGAGAGAGTTATTGCCTTTGCAAGCAGGAAGCTCCGGCCTACAGAAAGAAATCCTGAGAATTACAGCTCCTTCAAGTTAGAACTACTGGCAGTAGTTTGGGCTGTAACTGAACGTTTCAAGCACTACTTGGCAGCTGCAGAATTCACCATCTACACGGATAACAACCCGTTGACTCACCTGGATTCAGCAAAAATTGATGCTTTGGAGCAGAGATGGATAGCCCGGCTGTCTAACTACAATTTTGTCATCAAATATAGGGCAGGCCTCAAGAACGGGAACGCAGATGCCTTATCTCGGATGCCACACCTGAAAGATGTGGAAAAGGAACTAGAAGAGTTGGAAGAGATTGAACTACCGGTCTTTCATCGTTCAAAGGTAGACCAGTATCAACCCGGCATCTATCAAAGAGAACAAAAGGCAAATCTCAATCCGTTAGCACACCATGGATGGGCT
The DNA here is from genome assembly GCA_033576535.1 of Allobates femoralis. Lineage (NCBI taxonomy): Eukaryota > Metazoa > Chordata > Amphibia > Anura > Aromobatidae > Allobates > Allobates femoralis. The sequence continues at coordinate 671,109,964 of JARQOC010000003.1, forward strand.
GACACCCAAGATACTGATCCAGCTGTGATGCTAGTGAAAGAACTGCTTACACAACCAGGAGCGTACCCTAATCAGAATGCCCCAGCTGAGACCTAACAACTCTGGAAAGAGAGAGGCAAGTTTTTCCTGTATCAAGGGAAGCTCTGCAGAAGGCATACCAATCCCAAAACACATGAACTGGTCTGGCAGATAATCGTACCCAAGCAAGACATCAGAATGGTCTTAGAAGCCTACCACGACGGTGCAGATCATTTCGGATGGAAGAAGTTGGAAGCACTCCTGAGAGAGAGATTCTATTGGGTTGGCATGAGGAAGTCAATTGAAGTTTGGTGCAGAAGATGTGGCACGTGCAATCTCAGAAGGAAAGATCCACAGAGAGCTCCACTCCAGTCCGTAGTAACCAAGCAACCACTTGAGGTAGTCGTGTTAGACCATGTCAAGTTGTCACCAAGCCGGTCAGGCTATGTCTATGCCCTAACCATCGTGGACCATTACTCACGCTTCTTAGTGGTGGTACCCGTCAAAGACTTGACAGCAAAGACAGCTGCAAAAGCATTCCAGGCACATTTCTGTAGACCGCATGGTTACCCAGAACAAGTCCTTGCAGACCAAGGTCCAGCTTTTGAATCAGAGATTTTCCAGGAATTCTGCAATATGTACGGCTGTAAGAAAATCCGCACAACAACGTACCATCCCCAAACAAATGGTTTATGCGAGAAGATGAACCATATTGTAATAGACCTGTTGAAGACATTACCAGAGTCTGAAAGAAATCAATGGCCAGATAAATTACCTGATTTGGTAGACCTATACAACCATGTTCCAGTGAGTTCTACAAACTGCACTCCAGCCTACCTTATGCGTGCAAAACCCAGTAAGCTACCAATTGATTTAGAAATGGGAATCGTGAAACCAGACACAGAAGTGGAGGAACCTGATTGGGATACCCTACGTCAACAACAGTATCGACAAGTACAAGAGTGCATAGAGAGAAATCTTCAGCAAGCAAGAGCAAGACAAGAGAAAACCTTTAACCAACATGCTCGAGCAATGCCATTACAACCTGGTGAACAAGTTCTCAAGAGAAAGAGACGCTCTAACAAATTGGATAATCAGTGGGAAACCACCCCATACACAGTCTTACCATCTAACTTAGACAATGATAAAGCGTGTCTAATAAGTAAAGACGAAGGAAGAACTTCAGCAATTGTATCCCGAGATCAATGCGCCCTCCTGTCTTCCGCTTCCGTCCGGATGTCTCTTGGAGGTACCCGCGGTGCACCAGGGATCTTCTTCCCCGCCACCAGGGAGGAGGCTGGGTTCACGCCACTGCAGGGTACCGCCCCCTGTCTTTCCCGCACACTGCGCGCTGTAAAATGGCAGATTCTCAGAAATACAGTTGTGATGGCGTAGCTTAAAAACAGTTTTCACGTTAATCTTGGCACACAATGCCCGTTTTACCGGGCACGGTAGATCCTGTTCGTGACGCCAGGTTGTGGAGCCCACTGGAACAGGGTACTCGGTACCGGACCGGGTTGCTACTGGGGATGTCACGGAGGGCCTGGTCCGGACCGTTTCCCGGATTCCGCAAGTAAAAGGGGGTATTTACGGTGTGTGGTCAGGGTGACCACCGCTGCTGCAGAACCACCGGGGAAGATGTTAAGCAGCTTAGATGGAACGGCTCTCCGTAGGGAGAGGCTGGTTCCCCGGGGCAGTGGTAATTAGAGTCTATGGTGGATATGATGGATGTGGTATTAAAGGGTTTGATAGTGGAGATGGGTTGAAGGAACACACACTCACGTTTCTGAAGTTTTCCAAAGCTTTACTGCAGATGTTGTAACAGGTTATTGTCCATGGAGTCTGTACTGGGGCCGGGTTGCTCCCACCCTGTCCGGGTCCTCAGCTTCCTCCTGCTGCGCTGTGTGTGTGTGGCCCTGCAGCTGCTTCTAGCTGAGCTGCTGGCACTGTCTCTCTCCACACAGGTCCCCCTTTGGCTAGGCAACTTGAGTCTTCCGTGTGCTGCTGACCCCACCGTGTTGCTTCTCTCTGGTACAATGTCGATCTAGAATCTCCACTATTCCTGGATTTACTGTGCTGTGTGTGTCAGTCACAATTTCGGATCCGGTGTCCGTTCTGTGCGCTCCTCTGGGGCGAGTGGTGATGTCACTCAGTCTCCCAGATGTATTCCTCTGTCTTCAGTTCTCCTTCCCTCAGACCCTGGCTAGGCCTGGAATCAGTGAGCAGACTGTAGAGAAGCCTGACGCAGCTCCTTTATACTACAGCCTCTCTCAGTTCTCCCAGGAACTGAAACTAAACTCTGAACTAAACTGACTACTTTCTCTTGACCCAGAGTATGTAAGGGAGCTGGTTTAGCTCCCCCTCCTGGCCCAGAGGTGCTAGTGTTGTGTCAGTGCGCTGTTCCCCACCTGCACCAGAGATCCCGCGATAATATTGTGGGATCTCCGGCATTCACGTCACAGCCCGGGGTCCTGGCGCTTGACCCTGGAAGCTGTCACGGAGCACTTTCTCTCAGTGGTTGGCGAGTGCTGTCAACCACTGAAAGTGAAAGCAACTGCCATGTCCCGATGTGCTCCAGCTCATCGGGACATGGCAGAAGCGATCCTCCAATGGTGCAGTGCTGTGGCACCCTATAGGGCTGTGTAAAATCAAGAATTAATTGTGAAATAAAGTTTTTAAAAATATGAGAAAAAAACCCGTAAAAGTTCAAATCACCCCCATTTTCCCCATCTAATATATAATTGCCGTAGCGCACTTCTGTCATATTCGGCGCTACTTCCGTCGTCGTGTACGTGGCTGCCAAAGTGACGGAAGTGAAAAGGCCCCCCCCCAAAACCCAACCCTCCAACCCCCCCCCCCCTTTTCCCCCCCCCTTTCCTTTTTGACCCCCCCCACCCCCCCCCAAAAACCCCCCTTTCCCTTTTTGGCCCCCCCTTGGGGGCCCCACGGGGGCCCCTTCTCCCCACCCCCCCCCCCAAACCCCGTTTTTTCCCCCCCTGGGTCCTTTCACCCGGCCCCCTTTTTGGCCCCGGCCCCTTTTTCCCCCTTTTTCCCCTGTTTCCCTCCCAAGCCCCTTCCCCGCCCCAAAAGCCCCCCCTGGCGCCCCAAAAACCGGCCCCTCCCCCCCGCCCCAAAAAAAAACCCCCCTTCTCCCGCCCCCTTTCCCCCTTTTCCTCCCCCCCTCCCCCCGCTTTTTGCCCCCTCCCCCCCCGGGGCCCCAAGGGGTCGGCCCCAAACCCCCACACGGCCCCCCCGGGGGCCCCCGCTCCAGATTTCCGGGGCCACCCCCCGGGTTCCCCTTTCCCCACCCCCTTTGTAAAAACCTCCTTTTTCCCCGCCATCCCATGACCCCCCCTCCACCCAGGGGCCCCCCCTTGCCCGACCCCCTTTGGGGAAAAATTTTTTGGGAAACCCCCCCATTCATCCCCCACCCCCCCCAAAAAACCGGGCCCCCTTCTGAAAAACCCCCCCTTTTCGGCCCCCCTTTCCTGGCGCCAACCCCCCCCTTTTTGGGCCACCCCCTCCCCCCCACCCCCCTCCCCCACCACAACCCCCCCCCCCCCAAACCCCCTTCCCCGCCCCCCCCTCCCCCTCCGCCCCCGGGGGGGCCCCCACCCCCCTTTTCCCCCCCCCCCCCTTTTTTTGGCTCCCCCCCCCGCCCCCCTCCGCCCCTCCCCCTTGGGCCCAAAGCGCCCCTGCCCCAAGCCCCCCCTCCAACCCCCCCTTCCCAAACCCCCCGCCCCGCCCCCCCCTCCCGGCCCCCCCCCCAAGCCCCCCCCGGGAAAGCCCCCGGGCCCCTTTTCCCCCCGGTCCCCCGCCCCCCTTGCTGACCACGACCCCTCCCTGTGACCCAAGCCCCCCGGGCCCCGGGCCCCGTCCTCGCTGACCACAGAGCCCTCCTTCTCCCAAAACCCCCCCCCTCGCTCCCCCAAAACCCCCCCTTTCTTCCCGACCCCCCCCCCCCCCCCACCAGGCCCCGTCCTCTGCTCCCAAAAGGCCCCTTTTGCACCCCCCCCCTCCTCCCCCACCCCCCCCTTCCTCGTTCCCCCCCCCCCCCGTCCTCTCTCACAGACCGCCCCTTTTCCCCACAGACCGCCCCGGGCCACGCCGCTCCCTCTGGACCACCCCCTTCCTGCAATCCTGCCTCCTTCCTCGGGGCCACCGCCCCCTTCTCTACCCACCCCCCTCTTCCCCCCGCCTCGCCCCCTTTCCCCCCCAAACCCCTCCCCCGGCCCCTTTCCCTTGTGGGCCCCCTCCTGGGCCCAGGCGCCCCTCTCCCTGCCCCCAACCCCCTTTGCTGACCAACACCCGCCGCCTCTGCTGCCCGGCCCCTTCCTCCTACCGCCTTTCCTCCTCACCCCCCTCCGGGCCCCAAACCCCCCTCCCCCCCAAACCCCCCCCTTTGCTGACCAACAGAGCCCCTCCCTGGCCACGAGCCGCCTCCTCTTAAACCAAAAGGCCCCCTCCCAAAATTTTCCTCCGTCCTGCCCTATTACCCGTCCTCTACCAGCTCTTCCCTCCCCTTTTTCCCTCCTTTCTGTTTTCCCCCCCTTTCCCCCTACCACAGGCCCCCTCCTGGTGACAGACCCTGTCCTGCCCCCGGCTCCTCCTTTTGACCAAGTCCCCCCTCTTCGGCAAGAGCGCCCCCTCTGCCAAAGGCCGCCCTCCTGCCACAGGCCCCTTTGCTGGCCGCCTCCCCTGGCCACCCTTGCCCCCTTTCCCCCACCCGCTTCTTCCCGGCCCCCCTTTCCCCCAGCTCCCCGCCCCTTTCCCCCTCCACAACCCCCTCCTTCTGCCCGGCCCCCCTCCCCTTCCCCCGCCCCCCCGCCCTTGCTCCCGCCCCTCCTCTGCTCCCCTCCCCCACCAACCCCTTCCTCCACACCCCCCCTCCTAACCACAAGCCCCCTCTCTCCAACCCCGCCTGCTGACCCAACCCCCCTCCCCTCCACCTGCCCGCCTCTCCATGGCCCCTCCCTTCCCCCCCGCGTCCTCTCTGCACCGCCCCTTTCCACCCCCCCCCCCCTTCCCAGGCCCCCTCTGACTCCCTACCCCCCTTCTCCCTGCCCACAGACCCCGCCCCCTTTCCGACCACAGAGCCCCCCCTTGCCACAGAGCCCCTCCTTTGACCCACGGGCCTCCTCTGGCCACCCGCCCCTTCGGGCCCACCGCCCCCCTGCGCCCACCGCCCCTTCCTGCGCCCCTCTGCCTCTTCCTGCGCTACCACCAGCCTCCTCTGGCGAACCAAAACCCGTCCCCCCGGCCGCACACCCCCTGCCCCGCCCAGCCCCCCCCTGCTGATATGGACCCCCGGGCCAGGCTGCCCTCTCGCCCACCCCGCCGGGCTCCACCTCCCCTGCCTGCCTGCAGTGCCCTCGCTTCCTCTCTACCACGAGCTGCTTGCACACGGTCTCTCTCAAACAGTCCCCCTTTGATAGCAAATGAGCTTCCGTCTGCTGCTGACCACCACCGTGTTTGCTTCCCTGGTACAACTCGTCCATCTAGAATCTGCCATATTCATGGCCATTTCCTGTCTTGGCTGCACACATTTCGACGGGTCGTTCTGTGGCCGCTCCTCTGGGCATGGTGTGTACTCAGCTCCCAGAGATCCTCTGCTTTCAGTTTCTTCCTCAGACCCTGGCTAGGCTGATCGTCAGACTGTCGCTGAACCGACGCAGCTCTAACTACGACCCCTCATTCTCCCAGACGAACTCTCTGACAAACTGATACTTCCTTGACCAGCGTATGTGGACTCGGAGCCCCATCCTGCCCAGAGGTCTGTGTGTCCAGGCGCGTTCCCCTGCACCAGAGACCCGCGTATATGCTGGATCCCGGCATCAGTACAGCCCGGGTCCTGCGCTGACCCGGAGCGTCCGGCCTTTCTCCAGGGTGATGCTGTCAACCACTAGTGAAACAACTGCCGTCCCTGTGTCCAGCTCTCGGGACATGCAGAGCGTCCTCCAATGGTGCAGTGCTTGGACCCTAAGGCGCTTGTAAACACAAGATTAATTGTGAAAAAGTTCTTCTGAACACAAACCCGTCGTTCAAACCCCCTTTTGACCACATCTAATCTTCAATTGCCGTACCACTCTGTCTATCGCGCTACTTCCGTCCTTACGTCTGCTCAAGTAGGGTCTGGGACACACAAGCACCTCCACCACACAACACCTCCACCCACACAAAGCACCCAACACCACACAACCGCCGACTCCCCCACTCGCTCCGCTCCGCTGCCCACCACCTCCGGGCTCCCCATCTCTGCCCTTGCGGGGCTCCCGCATGTGCCACAGGAGATCCCGCCATGGCTCCGCCCTCCTCACGAGACTCCCGCCATGGCTCCCCATGTCTGGCTACCACAGGCTCTCTGCTGACACAGAGCCCCGTCCTCCTGCGCTGACCACCGCCGTTCCTCTGCTGACCACAGAGCCCCGTCCTCTGCTGACCACAGAGCCGCCTCCTCCTGCTGACCACAGAGCCGCCTCCTGCTGACCACCAGCCGCGTCCTTCCTGCGCTACCACTCTGCCTCCTTCCTGCGCTGACCACGCCGCCTCCTCTGCTGACACCGCCCCTTCCTCTGCTGACCACAGAGCCACCGTCCTCTGCTGACCACAGAGCCGCCTCCTCTGCTGACCACAGAGCCGCCGTCCTGCGCTCACCACTCTGCCTCCTTCCTGCGCTACACTGCCCTTCTGCTACACTCGCCTCTTCTGCTACCACTCTGCCTCCTTCCTGCGCTGACCACAGACCGCCTCCTCTGCTGACCACAGAGCCCTCTCTGCTGCCACAGAGCGCTCCCTGCTGACCACAGAGCCGCCGTCTCTGCTGACCACAAGCCGCCTCTCTGTGACCACAGAGCCGCCGTCCTGCTGACCACTTGCTCTGCTACCACTCTGCCTCCTTCTGCGCTCCACTTGCTCTTCTGCGCTACCACTCTCCCTCTCCTGACCACGGCCGCCATCCACTGCTGACCCAGAGCCGTCCTCTGCTGACCACAGAGCCGCCTCCTTGCTACCACAGGCCTCCTCACTCTGCTCCCGACCCCCTCCTGCGCTACCACTGCTCTCCTGCGTACCCTCTGCTCCTTCCTCGCTGACACGCCGCCTCCTCTGCTGACACAAGCCCCTCCTCTGCTGACCACAGAGCCGCCTCCTGCTGACCACAAGCCCTTCCTGCGCTCACCACTCTGCCTCCTTCCTGCCTGACACTCTGCCTCCTTCCTGGCTGACCACTCTGCCTCCGTCTTGCTGACACAGAGCCCCTCCTCGCTGACCACAGAGCCCTCCTCTCTGCACAGACCCCTCCTCTGCTGACACAGAGCCGCCGTCCTTGCTGACCCAGAGCCCCGTCCTCTGCTGACACAGAGCCCCTCCCTGCTGACCACAGAGCCGCCTCCTCTGCTGACCACAGAGCCGCGTCCTTGCTACCACCCTGCACGCTCTGAACACGCTCCTCTGCTCACAGCCTCCTTGCTGACCACCGCCGTCCTCGCTGACCACAGAGCCGCCGTCCTCTGCTGACCACAGAGCCCCGTCTCTGCTGACCACAGAGCCCCTCCTCTGCTGACCACAGAGCCGCCGTCCTCTGCTGACCACAGCCGCCGTCCTCTGCTGACCACAAGCCGCCGCCTCTGTGACCACAGCCGCGTCCTTGTGACACCTGCCTCTCCTGCGCTCACCACTCTGCCTCCTTCCTGCGTCACCACTCTGCCTCCTTCTGCGCTCACCACTCGCCTCCTTCCTGCGCTGACCACAGAGCCGCCATCCTCTGCTGACCACAGAGCCGCCCATCCTCTGCTGACCACAGAGCCACCGTCCCTGCTAACCACAGAGCCGTCCTCCTCTGCTGACCACAGAGCCGCCTGTCCTGCGCTCACCACTCTGCCTCCTTCCTGCGCTGATCAATCTGCCTCCTTCCTGCGCTACCACTCTGCCTCCTTCCTGCGCTCACCACTCTGCCCTCCTTCTGCCTGACCACAGAGCCGCCGTCCTCTGCTGACCACAGAGCCACCGTCCTCTGCTGACCACAGAGCCGCCCTCACTCTGCTCCACAGGCCGCCGTCCTCTGCTGACCACACAGCCGCCGTCCTCTGCTGACCACAGAGCCGCCGTCCTCTGCTGACCACAGAGCCGCCGTCCTCTGCTGACCACAGAGCCGCCCGTCCTCTGCTGACCACAGAGCCGCCGTCCTCTGCTGACCACAGAGCCGCCGTCCTCTGCTGACCACAGCAGCCGCGTCCTCTGCTGACCACAGAGCCGCCGTCCCTTGCTGACCACTCTGCCTCCTTCCTGCGCTCACTCACTCTGCCTCCTTCCTGCGCTCACCACTCTCTGCCCTCCTTCCTGCGCTACCACTCTGCATCTCTTCCTGGCGCTGACCACAGAGCCGCCGTCCTCTGCTGACCACAGAGCCACCGTCCCTGCTGACCACAGAGCCGCCCTCCTCTGCTGACCACAGAGCCGCTGTCCTCGCTCACCACTCTGCCTCCTTCCTGCGCTGATCACTCTGCCTCCTTCCTGCGCTCACCACTCTGCCTCCTTCCTGCGCTCACCACTCTGCCTCCTTTCCTGCCAGCGCTCCGACCACAGAGCCCCTCCTCTGCTGACCACAGAGCCCCTCTCTGCTGACACAGAGCCCGTCCTGCTCACACTGCCTCCTCTGCCTAACACCGCCTCTCCTGCTGACACTCTGCCTCCTCCTGCCCTTCTGCTGACCACAGAGCCGCCGTCCTCTGCTGACCACAGAGCCGCCGTCCTCTGCTGACCACAGAGCCCCGTCCTTGCTGACCACAGAGCCCCCTTCCTGCGCTACCACTCTGCCTCCTTCCTGCGCTGACCACTCTGCCTCCTTCCTGCGCTGACCACTCTGCCTCCTTCCTGCGCTGACCACACGACCCCGTCCTCTGCTGACCACAGAGCCCCGTCCTCTGCTGACCACAGAGCCGCCGTCCTCTGCTGACCACAGAGCCGCCGTCCTCTGCTGACCACAGAGCCGCCGTCCTCTGCTGACCACAGAGCCGCCTCCTCCTGCTGACACCAGAGCCGCCGTCTCTGCTGACCACAGAGCCCCCGTCCTCTGCTGACCACAGAGCCGCCGTCCTCTGCTGACCACAGAGCCCCGTCCTCTGCTGACCACAGAGCCCCGCCTCTGCTGACCACAGAGCCGCCGTCCCTGCTGACCACAGAGCCGCCGTCCTCTGCTGACCACAGAGCCGCCGTCCTCTGCTGACCACAAGCCGCCGTCCTCTGCTGACCACAGACGCCGCCGTACATCTGCTGACCACACAGGCGCCGTCCTCTGCTGACCACACAGCCGCCGTCCTCTGCTGACCACAGAGCCGCCGTCCTCTGCTGCCACCACCGAGCCTCCTCCTCTGCGACACAAGCCACTCTGCCCCACGCGCTCACCACTACTGCCTCCTTCCTGCGCTGACCACAGAGCCGCCGTCCTCTGCTGACCACACAGCGCCCCCTCCTCTCTGCACCACAGAGCCGCCTGTCCTGCGCTCACCACTCTGCCTCCTTCCTGCGCTGATCCACTCTGCCTCCTTCCTGCGCTGATCACTCTGCCTCCTTCCTGCGCTGATCACTCTGCCCCGTCCTCTGCCTGACCACAGAGCCGCCGTCCCTGCCTCACCACACTGCCTCCTTCCTGCGCTCACCACTCTGCCTCCTTCCTGCGCTGACCACTCTGCCTCCTTCCTGCCTGCGCTGACCACAGAGCCGCCGTCCTCTCCTGCCACAGAGCACCACCTCCTCTGCTGACCACAGAGCCGCCCTCGCCTCTGCTGACCACAGAGCCGCCTCCCTGCGACTCACCACTCTGCCTCCTTCCTGCGCCTGATCACTCTGCTCCTTCCTGCCGCCTGATCACTCTGCTCCCTTCCTGCCTGATCACTCTGCTGCCTCCACCTCGCTCGCTGACCACAGAGCCGCCGTCCTCTGCTGACCACAGAGCCGCCGTCCTCTGCTGACCACAGAGCCGCCGTCCTCTGCTGACCACAGAGCCGCCGTCCTTTGCTGACCACAGAGCCCCGTCCTCTGCTGACCACAAGCCTCCCGTCCTCTGCTGACCACAGAGCCGCCGTCCTCTGCTGACCACAGAGCCGCCGTCCTCTGCTGACCACAGAGCCGCCACTCCTGACCAAGCGCTTGTGACCACTGAGCCTCCATCCTCTGCTGACCACTGAGCCTCCCATCTCTGCTGACCACTGAGCCTCCATCCTGCTGACCACTCAATCCTGTCACTGACCACTCAGCCGCCGTCCTCTGCTGACCACAGAGCCTCCGTCCTCTGCTGACCACAGAGCCGCCCTCCTCTGCTGACCACAGAGCCCCAAGCCCCTCCTCTGCTGACCACTAGAGCCCCTCCTCTGCTGACCACAGAGCCACGCCCTCCTCGCTGACCACAGAGCCCGCCCTCCTCTGCTGACCACAGAGCCGCCGTCCTCTGCTGACTCACAGAGCCGCCGTCCTCTGCTGACCACAGAGCTCCGTCCTCTGCTGACCACAGAGCCCCGTCCTCTGCTGACCACAGAGCCCCCATCCTCTGCTGACCACAGAGCCCCCGTCCTCTGCTGACCACAGAGCCCCCGTCCTCTGCTGACCACAGAGCCTCCCGTCCTGCTGACCACAGAGCCCCCTCCTCTGCTGACCACAGAGCCCCGCCTATACGTGCCAACCACTGAGCCACCGTATACAGTGCCAACACTGAGCCACCATATACAGTGCCAACCACTGAGCCACCATATACAGTGCCAACCACTGAGCCACCGTATACAGTGCTAACCACTGAGCCACCATATACAGTGCCAACCACTGAGCCACCGTATACAGTGCTAACCTCTGAGCCACCATATACAGTGCCAACCACTGATCCACTATATACAGTCTAACCACTCAGCCACCATACAGTGCTAACCGCTGAGCCACCATATACAGTGCCAACCACTGAGCCACCGTATGCAGTGCTAACCACTGAGCCACCATATACAGTGCCAACCACTGAGCCACCGTATACAGTGCTAACCACTGAGCCACCATATACAGTGCCAACCACTGAGCCACCGTATACAGTGCTAACCACTGAGCCACCATATACAGTGCCTAACCACTGAGCCACCGTATACAGTGCTAACCACTGAGCCACCATATACAGTGCTAACCACTAGCCACCATACAGTGCTAACCACTGAGCCACCATATACAGTGCTAACCACGAGCCACCATACAGTGCTAACCACTGAGCCACTATACAGTGCTAACCACTGAGCCACCATATACAGTGCTAACCACAGAGCCACCATATACAGTGCTAACCACTGAGCCACCATATACAGTGCTAACCACTGAGCCACCATATACAGTGCTAACCACAGAGGCACCATATACAGTGATAACCACTGAGCCACCATATACAGTGCTAACCACTGAGCCACCGTATACAGTGCCAACCACTGAGCCACCATATACAGTGATAACCACTGAGCCACCGTATACAGTGCTAACCACTGAGCCACCGTATACAGTGCTAACCACTGAGCCACCGTATACAGTGCCAACCACTGAGCCACCATATACAGTGCCAACCACTGAGCCACCGTATACAGTGCTAACCACTGAGCCACCATATACAGTGCCAACCACTGAGCCACCGTATACAGTGCTAACCACTGAGCCACCATATACAGTGCTAACCACTGATCCACTATATACAGTGCTAACCACTCAGCCACCATACAGTGCTAACCGCTAACCCACCATATACAGTGCTAACCACTGAGCCACCATACAGTGCTAACCACTGAGCCACCATACAGTGCTAACCACTAAGCCACCGTATACAGTGCCAACCACTCAGCCACCGTATACTCTGCTACCCACTGAGCCACCATATACAGTGCCAACCACTGAGCCACCATATACAGTGCTAACCACTGAGCCACCATATACAGTGCTAACCACTGAGCCACCATATACAATGCTAACCACAGAGGCACCATATACAGTGCTAACCACAGAGTCACCATATACAGTACTAACCACTGAGCCACCATATACAGTGCTAACCACTGAGCCACCATATACAGTGCCAACCACTGAGCCACCGTATACAGTGCCAACCACTGAACCACCATATACAGTGCCAACCACTGAGCCACCGTATACAGTGCTAACCACTGAGCCACCATATACAGTGCTAACCACTGATCCACTATATACAGTGCTAACCACTCAGCCACCATACAGTGCTAACCGCTAACCCACCATATACAGTGCTAACCACTGAGCCACCATACAGTGCTAACCACTGAGCCACCATACAGTGCTAACCACTAAGCCACCGTATACAGTGCCAACCACTCAGCCACCGTATACTCTGCTACCCACTGAGCCACCATATACAGTGCCAACCACTGAGCCACCATATACAGTGCTAACCACTGAGCCACCATATACAGTGCTAACCACTGAGCCACCATATACAATGCTAACCACAGAGGCACCATATACAGTGCTAACCACAGAGTCACCATATACAGTACTAACCACTGAGCCACCATATACAGTGCTAACCACTGAGCCACCATATACAGTGCTAACCACTGAGCCACCATATACAGTGCCAACCACTGAGCCACCGTATACAGTGCCAACCACTGAACCACCATATACAGTGCTAACCACTGAGCCACCATATACTCTGCTACCCACTGAGCCACCTGTATACACACAATTCATTTCACCGCACTCCCCTAACTATTAGTAAATAAACTATATATGGATTCTAGACTACCCGATTCTTTAGAATCGGGCCGCCATCTAGTTCAAAATAAAACTATTAAAAAAATACACATATTTAGTATCGCCGTGTTCAGAATCGCCGGATCTATCAATATATAAAATCAATTAATGAGAGCCGTAAACTGTATAACAGAAAAAAAGGTCCAAGCGCCAAAATTACTTTTTTTGGTCGCTGCAACATTGCTATAAAATGCAATAACGAGCAATCCAAACAGCGCATCCACCCAAAATTGGTAACATTAGAAACATCAGCTCAAGCCACAAAAAATAAGCCATCACACAGCCCCAGATCCCCAAAAAATGAGGACGCTACGGGTTGCAGAACATGGCGCAAAAAGTGTGATTTTTTTTTTCTAAACTTTAGAATTTTTGTTTCACCACCTAGATACCAGTAAAGGTATACATGTTTGGTATCTACAAACTCGTACTGACTTGAGGTATCACACCGTCACATCAGTTTTACCAAATAGTGAACATGGCGAATAAAAAAAACAAAAAACAGATGTGTAATTGCACTTTTTTTGCAATCTCATCGCATTTGGAATTTTTTTTCCCATTTTCCTGTACACTATATGGTAAAATATATGATTGCATCTGAAAGAACACCTGGCCTGCAAAAACAAGTCCTCATATGTTTATATTGATGAAAAAATAAAAAGTTATGGCTCTTGGAAGCAGAGGAGCAAGAAACTAAAAATTCCCGGGTGGTGAAGGGGTTAAATAGACAATACACCCAAAATTAAAATGGCTCAAAAACGTCTCGTGCAATCTCCCAGCGCTGAAATACAGCATGTGCACCCTGATTCTGAACATTATGAAGAGCAGAAAGTAGAGTCCACACTTGCAGCAGAAAAAGTGGCACGACCAATACGCTCTCTCGAACCAACGCTAAAAGTCATTAGAAACTATTACACCATAAAAGATGAGCTTTGCGGTAACCTAGACCAGGGGTCTCAAACTCCAGGCCTCGAGGGCCGCACACAGTCCAGGTTCTCAGAATTTCCGTAGAGTCTGAAGTTGGTAATTTGATTGCCAAATGGAATGGAAATCCTGAAAACCTGGACTGTGTGCGGCCCTTGAGGCCTGGAGTTTGAGACCCCTGGTCTAGACGGTCCATGGGAACGAGTTGCATCTTTCATGTCAGGTGTTCAACACTACAAAAGTGAAGTAGTGAGTGTACAAGACACCATTAAACAGTTGAACATAGGTGTTGAGAGGTACAAGAGACTGTCCACAAGGTATACTACCTTTCTAAGGGCCCTTTCACATCAGCGGTAATTTGAAATCGCGGCAGATGCGGTGAAAAAAACGCATCTGCCGCGATTGCCGCATAGCCGCCGCATAACCGCTGCACTTGCGGCGCGGTTGCGGTAATCGCCATAGTAAGTATAGGGGGATGTGCGGCAAGTGCGGTTTTGCACTTGCGGCAGGTGTGGCCGCGAAAAAAAACCGCGGCTGACCGTGGTTTTTTTCGCGGCCGCACCTGCCGCAAGTGCAAAACCACACTTGCCGCACCTGCCGCAAGTCCCCCTATACTTACTATGGCGATCACCGCAACCGCGCCGCAAGTGCAGCGGTTATGCGGCGGCTATGCGGCAATCGCGGCAGATGCGTTTTTTTCACCGCATCTGCCGCGATTTCAAAATACCGCTGATGTGAAAGGGCCCTAAGGCAAAAATATTTGTACCGTGTTAAAATCTGAGAGTCCTCAGTGGTTGAAAACATCACCACTCAGCCTATTTTGACCCTAATGACCTGGCTATTTTTTGTAATTCTGACCACTCTCCCTTTATGAGGTAATAACTCTGGAACACTTCAATGGATCCTAGCGATTCTGAGAATGTTTTTTCATGACATATTGGGCTTCATGTTAGTGGTAAATTTAGGTCGATAAATATTGCGTTTATTTGTGAAAAAAATCAAAAATTTGGCAAAAATGTTGAAAATTTAGCAATTTTTTAATTTTGAATTTTTAGTCTGTTAAGCCAGAGAGTTATGTGACACAAAATAGTTAATAAATAATATTTCCTAAATGTCTACTTTACATCAGCACAATTTTGGACACAATTTTTTTTTTTCATTAGGAAGTTAAAAGGGTTCAAACGTCATCAGTAATTTCTCATTTTTCCAGCAGAATTTACGAAACCATTCTTTTAGGGACCACATCACATTTGAAGTGACTTGGGCGGCCGTCACACTCATCAATATCGTGAGCGATATTGTTAGCGATCACGTGCACGCGCGATCGCTAACGATATCGCTCACATCGCTGGTGAGATGTCACACAGACAGACTCACCAGCGATGTGGAGCAGCGAGATCGCTGGTAACTATGGTACACATCGGGTTACTAGGCACCGTGCGGCGCTTAGTAACCCGACGTTTACCATAGATACCATCTCCCAGCATAGGCTCTGCCGCTGGGAGATCGTTCATCGTGGTGTCACACACCACGATGAAGCAGATTGTTCAAGCGATGAACGCTTGATATGAGCTCCGGCTCTCATATCTGCGATCTAACGATCAAGCGATTTTACATTGTAAAATCGTTTGATCGCACGTAGCAATGCACAAACGATATCGCTTAAGCGATCAAAAAGCAGATCGCTTAAACGATATCGTTCAAGATATTGCACCATGTGACGGCCGCCTTTGAGAGACCTATGTGACAGAAAATATCCAAAAGTGGCACCATTCCAAAAACTGCATCCCTCAAGCTACTCAAAACTACAATCAAGAAGATTATGAACCCTTCAGGTGCTTCACAGGATCTAAGGCTAGCTTCACACCATGGTTTTTATGCATCAGGTTCTGTCCGGTTTGAACCGGTCAGAACCTGATCTGGTTTTGTCCCCATGTATCCTTGTGGTGCCGGATTGGCCCTATTTGGCCATCCAGTTTTGCGTTTTCTGTGCCCGATCAGGTTTTATCCATTTTTCACCATGCACAAAACTGCAGCCTGCAGCAGTTTTGGGCTCTGGTGAAAAAAATCACACAACACCGGACAGAAACTAATCGGGGCAATCCAGTGCCCATAACATGGGAGTCTATGAGCGCTGGATCCGGGAAAAAATTGGATCGTTTCCCGGATGCGATTTTTGCCACAGCGCATGCTCTGAAATGCTGCCGTACTCATTCAGCACCATGAACAGCAGCATTTCAGAGACACGGCTGAATGTACAGGACCATGGAGAGCAGCACTGCACACACGGCTGAGAGTTCAGCACCATGGAGAGCAGCAGAAAACGAATCCTACAAAAAACAGGATTGGAGGGCATATTTGGCCACTCTTTCTGCTTACCCTATGCTGTCAGGTTCTGTCCAGTGGATCCTGCAAAAAACAGTATCCAACCTGACAGACAAAAACCGTGGTGTGAAGCCGGCCTAAAGCAACATGTAAGAAAAAAAATACCATTTTAATTTTTCCAACAAAAATGTTATTTCAGCCTCAATTATTGCATTTTCACAAGAAAAACAGGATCAAATTCACCCTCAAATTTGTTGTGCAAATTCTGCTGAATACACCGATACCCCACTAAAGATGAGCGGTGTTCAATTCGAATTGTTGGCCAATCTCAAATTCAAGCTGTTTTGGGCAGTGTTCGAGTCAGAAATAATGCACAAATAATAGCGATCTCCATTTTTTTTTCTGCTACCTGCATACACAGTGGGGCGGTGCAGGCTGTCAGCCAATCACACTCACACACAGCAAAGTGCATTTTTTGAACACAAGCAAGGTCAGGCATCATTGGCTGTGTATGTCACATGTCCTAGCCCTATAAGATCCAGCCATTTTCCCAATCTCCACCATTTCCTCATTACTGCAGCTCTGTGTCAGACGGCACCACTGCTGCTGTGGGCGCTATACAGAGAAAACTGTCAATTCTCTTCTTATTCAGCTAGTGAGCGAATATAAAGTTACATAGATAGGTTTAGGGAGTAGGCACTGGAGGGAGGGTGTGAATTGTAGGAATATCAGCCCTTTTGCTACTTCATAGGAGTAGGGACTAGTTTTAATATCAGCCCTTTTCAGGGCTACTTCATAGAAGTAAGGACTAGTTGTAATCTCAGTCTTTTTGAGGGCTAGGTTAGAGCAGTTCATAGCAGTTTTTGCCAGGCAGGTGTGTGCCAGTGCTGTACAAGTGTTTTTCATAGCATCTGGCCACATCTAGCTCTGTGAATCCTTTAGGGCAGGTAGTGTAGCACTGCTGTTAAGAAAGCTACACCACCTGTCTTCAGTAGGCATTTTTTTGCTGCAGCTAGTCCAGGTAATTTGTTCGGCCTAGTAGCTTTGTCACTTACACAGTGGTGTATCCCACTTATGAAAGAAGCTACACCATTTTTAACTGCACCTTGCCCAGGTCTCACTTTGGGTCAAGTAACAGTGTCACAAAAAGTAGTAGTGTAGGCCACTTCTAAAAGAAGCGACTACACCTCCTGTGTGGTTCCTACTAATTTTTAACTGCACCTTGCCCAGGTCTCACTTCGGGTCAAGTAGCAGTGTCACAAAAAGCAGAAGTGTAGGCCACTTCTAATACAGGCAACTACACTGCCTGTGTAGTTTCTAGTAATTTTTAACTGCACCTTGCCCAGGTCTGACTCCGGGTCAAGTAGCAGTGTTGGTTCAGTCACCTCTGCTTGATTTACATCCAACTTTTTCTTGTCCAACAACTGCACAGTTGCCAATTTTGTCACATACAAAATGAATGGCAAAAGGCCTGCTGCTGGTGAAAAGCGGAGTAGGCGTGGTGGAAAGGGAAAAAAAGTTTGTGTCCATGGGGTAGATGCTAAAGCTACATTAACATCTGCTGAAGAAAGACAATCTTCCAGCCAAAGTAAGATGTCTACTTCTTTACGTGGCCAATCGGATATGATCCCTTTCTTACGGACACAACCATCGATACTACTTGTAAATGAGGCACAAAAACAGCAGGTGCTTGAATGGATTGCAAGTGCTCCATCAAGTGGCCTCTCCTCCACTTCAACTTCTACATCACAAACCCTTCAGTCATCTGAGGTGTCAGCCCAATCGCACTTCATTCCTCCCAGCTCCCAAGTCTCCAGCCGCCCTACTGAGTCTGGGGTAACAGACATGGTTGAGTCTGCAGAGCTGTTCAGTCACACAATAGCCTGGGAATCAGAGGTCTGCTCCAAAACTGCAGTGAGTCCAGACGAGTTAATGATCTGCCCTGATGCCCAGAAGCTTTGAGAGTCAGATCCAGGTCCAGATGAAGAAGGTTCTGACCTTCATGTAGACCCTCATTCCCTAACAGTAACTACTCTTGGTGGATACAAGGAGGATGATGCTAATGAGACTCAGATACCGGATTGGATTGACAAATTAAGTTTTCGGTCAAGGCAGGAACAGCTTGTCTCTAAGGACGAGGGGTGTGAGAACACAGAGGATGATGATGAGGTTGGAGATCCCACTTACTGTCAACCCACAGTCAGCCAGTTGATGAGGTCAGCAGAGGAGGTGGAGAAGGATGCTACTGATGACGAGGTTAGGTTGCGCCTTCCTGGACATAGACGGAGTACTGGAAGCACGTCAACATCTGCATCCGCAGCCACAACTCTGCCTGTGATCAGAAGTCATGGTGGCTCTGCAGCTCGCATGGGCTAAGCCTTGCCTAGCCTGGGCCTTTTTTTATATTGCCAAGGATCTCCCAACTCATGTCATCTGCAAGATTTGTCACCAATCTCTGAGTAGAGGCCAAAAACTCACTAGCTTGAGTACTTCATGTATAAACCGCCACATGGACATGAAGTACAAGTCGCAATGGGAAGCTCACTGCACTAGAATGCGGGCTAGTGGGGCGGGCCTACCACTGTCTGCCCCATCAAGTGCATCCGTGTACTCTTCATCGTCTGTGACTGTGGGGACAGCTGTCACACATGCTTTTGGATGCATACTATCCACCTCTTTATCCGCAACAGGCAGTGTGATTGTCAGGTCATCACTTGGTTTTCAAGTGGACAATGCTGCTGGTGTTGAGCTCTCTCAGACATCGAGAGCACTACCTTTGGATGAAAGCAACATTACATCTTGGCATGCACCTCCCTCACAGCCCAGCAGTTTGCCGGGGACACCCTACTCAACCCCGTCTTAGCACAGCAGCCAACCCTTCGTCCCTCAGATGTGGACAAGTAAAAGACCATTTTCTCCTAGCCAAGAGAAAGCTAAGCGCTTGAATTTCACCATCTGCAAGCTGTTAGCTACAGAAATGCTGCCTTTCCTCCTGGTGTACACAGAAGATTTTCGAGACGTTATGTCCGTCGCAGTGCCCCAGTACCAGATGCCCAGTCACCACTACTTCTTCAAGAAAGGTGTGCCTGTGCTACACCAGCAGGTCGCAGACAACATCACTGCTTCCTTGAGAAACTCTGTGTGTGACAGGGTGCATTTCACCACAGACACTTGGACCAGTAAGCATGCACAGGGGCATTACATGTCACTGACTGGGCACTGGTTAACTATGATGACAGCTGGAGAATGGTCTGCTGTCCAAGTCTTGCCATCTCCACGAGTTGTGCGTCCATCCTCTGTAGGTTGAAGTTCCTCCACTGCTTCTGCCTCCTCAACCTCATTTCGGTCCTCCATCTCCGCCCAAAGCCTGTCTGGTAATGCCACCCGCGTTTTAACTGCACAGAAGTAATCCTGCACACCTCCTTACTATGCTGGCAGAGGGCTCAACGCCATCAGGTGGTCTTTACCTTGGGTGTGGCCCTTCGTCGGGGCAATATCACATACATGCCTTGTATGGCTCACGTGTTGAATCTGGTTGTCCAGCAATTTTTGACACACTATCTAGATTTAGATGGGCTTTTGCAGAGGGCACGGTCGCTGTGTGCATCCCGCAGCTCAACGACTTGCTTCGCTCCAGAAGTCTTTCGGCTTGCCCATTCACCGGCTGAAATGCGATGTGCCGACATGCTGGAATTCTACTCTGCACATGTTCCAGCGACTGTGGCAGCACCGCCGAGCCCTGGTGCAATACGTTATGACGTATAGCCTGGGCCAACGAGATCCAGAGGTGAGGCAGATCACGCTGCAGGAGTGGTTTGATATCATGAACCTATACACCCTTCTGCACAGTTTTGAAATGGCGACAAAGATGTTTAGTGCTGACAATGCCATTATCAGCATGACTAGTCTGGTCATCTACATGCTGGAGCATACTCTAAACAATATTCAGAGTCAGGTGGTGGGACAAGAGGAAGTACAGGAGGAGTCCTATGCGGAAGGGATGACAACATCTCCAAGGTCCTCATGGTCGGCAGCACCAAGACGGCAGGCATGGGAGGGTGGTGGAAAGGGATTAATGAGGGCGCATGGTAGCAAACAAACTCTTGAAGAAGGTGCAGGAGCCCAGGAAGAAATGGAGGAAGAACTGGCGATGGGCATAGAAGAGTAAGCAGATGAGGGAGACCTTGATGACATTTCTGTTGTGCGAGGTTGGAGGGAGAGGGCAATGGAAGGAAGCATGATTCTCACCTCCCCACCACCAACACAACAAAGACTTGGTCCTCCTGGATGCACAAGACACATAACCGCCTTCTTGCTGCACTACGTGCAACATGACCTTTGGATTGTCCGAATTAGAAGTAATGCCGACTACTGGGTTGCCACACTCTTAGATCCCCGGTACAAGACCAAATTTGCCGAAATAATTCCTGCCATACAAAGGGAACCATGAATGCAGGAGTATCAGCAGAAGCTGATACATAATCTCAGATCGGCTTTTCCAGAAAACACCAGTGGTACACAGAGTGAATCTCACAGTTCTAACTTGTCAACCGTCATCATCACTCACATCGTACCAGTAACACCGTTTCTGGTGGTGGTAACAGCAATTTTGTGGCCTCGTTTCACAATTTTTTTAGACCATCGTTTGCAAGGCCTGAAGACACGACAAGTCTGACACATACAGTTGTGGCCAAAAGTATTGACACCCCTGCAATTCTGTCAGATAATACTCAGTTTCTTCCTGACAATGATTGCAATCACAAATTCTTTGTTATTATTATCTTCATTTAATTTGTCTTAAATGAAAAAACACAAAAGAGAATAAAGCAAAAAGCAAAACATTGATCATTTCACACAAAACTCCAAAAATGGGCCAGACAAAAGTATTGGCACCCTCAGCCTAATACTTGGTTGCACAACCTTTAGCCAAAATAACTGAGATCAACCGCTTCCGGTAACCATCTGTAAGGCACCGCCGGCATGGTCCCCATGGCTGGGGCGCATCACATGCAGGATCAGGGTTTGATCCTGTTCACAGTGGCCGGTTTTAATGTGATGATGCTGTGTGAACCTACCCGGAACACAAGGTGTTAAATGTGAGAGTGAGTGCTGTAGATCTGACACATAGATGAGCCTGATGAGCCGCTGTGTGGGAACAGTGTGTCCTAAAGGCCCTTTTACACGCCACCACTGAAAGGTAGCCACAGCCTGGCATTGGGGATATTTATGCCTGTTGCCATGATATTGCTACAAAATGGTGCCGTGTAAATAGGGAAATTCCTTCCTGTGTTCCGCAGTTGACTCAGATATCTGTTGCTGGGCCGTGCTCAAAAACCGAAGGCAACAGAAAGGCACAATTGCCATGGTAGTGGTGTCTAAACGGGGCACAGGCATGGATGTTGCGTTGCCTAGTGAATTCCCAGGGGCGTGCCACAGCGTCATGGATACCATGCCCCATCAGCGATCATTGGTGGGGGCTACTGAGTTACAATTGGCTGTCCCTTCACAGGGCGCCATATTTAAAGAGCTGTCCATTCACACTACAGAATTGCAATTGCGTCATATATTAGCCAGCCTTCCAGCGCAGCCTGGCCAATCATGACGCTATTGCGTTGTCCAATCAGCGTATTAGCGTCACGGAATACACAACTCTGTCACGCCTATGTACTTGCGGCGCGAAAGATGTACGCCCATATTCCTTTGTGGCAGCGGCGTGTAAAGCGGGGAAGGTATTCAACAGGAAGTAAACCGCAGGATCTATCGGAACTTCCGGGGAACAAAGATACCTTCAGTTGACAACGCAATGGCGGCGTGTATATGCGGCATTAGCGATCGGTATCCACCGTTAAAAACGTGCACGTGCACATGCGGTGGATACCTGTTGCTAGCCACAGTGGTGGTGTGTAAAGGTACCTTTATTGGTAGCAGCCCAGGTGGGTGTGTCTTGAGTAATAGCAGCCCAGCTGGATGTGTCAGTGTGGGAATGGCAGGCACGATAAAGAGCCTGCCAGCTGATTGAGTGGGAGCCTGATCATCAGCCAGAGAGCCAGAGATCCAGTCTGTGTGTGATTGAGTCTCAGACTGAGGGACGCTGAGTGCAGAGCAGTCCAGGGCTCTGTGGTGTGCGAACATGATGGGAGCGTGCTAGCTCCATACCAGTGGCCAGGACCAGGGTCGTAACAGCTCCTGGAGTGGGGAAGCCGTGGCTGAACCAGGTGGACACTGGTCCGTACGTGTGGCCAGATACATCCGGGAAGGAGCCCCTTGGGGATGCTTGGTGTACCCGTGATCCAGGTAGCGAGACCCGGATCCGTGCCCGGTAAGAATGCAGTTCCCGTATGCTAGAGTGAACTGTGCACCCTGTGCGTAAAATGTGCCAGGCGGGCATAGCCGCCATTAGGTCTGACTAAAGTAGTCGGTGAGGGACCTGTTGAACCGTATGAGTATTTTTTGGCTTTTGTAAAAGACCCATCGAGTGTATGTAGCCCTACAGGGGCAGATGTATGAATTGTGCCAGGCAGGCATAGCCGCCATTAGGTCCGACTAAAGTAGTCAGTGAAGGGACCTGTTGAAGTGTATGTAGCCCTACAGGGGCTGATGTATGAATTGTGCCAGGCGGGCATAACCGCCATTAGGTCCGACTAAAGTAGTCAGTAAGGGACCTGTTGACGTGTATGTAGCCCTATGGGAGGCAGATGTATGAAGTGTGCCAGGTCGAGCATAGCCGCCATTGGGTTCGACTAAAATAGTCAATGAAGGGACCTGTTGAAGTGTATGTACCGATGGTCAGAAGCAGGGGTTAGAAGGGCTCCTAGAGTGGAGAAACCATGGTTGAACCGGGTGGACTCTGACCTGGACGAGTGGCGAGATACGTCCTAGAAGGAGCCCCTTGGGGATGCATGGCGTACCCGTGACTCAGGTTGCTCAGTCCCTGTCCAGAACCCAAAGGAGTCGCAGTCCATGGATGTCTATATGATGGGCTGTGAGCGTGTGAAAGGATGTGTGTGATCCATGGATGCTTATATGATGGATGACATGCAGTGTGTAAGAACCCGGTCAGGCTGGTGCCTGTACTCCGGGGTAGTGTAGAGCTGGGGAAATAAAGCCAGGCGACTGGTTCTGCCATTGGGACCCACAGGGCCCGTTGATATATGGTAACTTATGTACTGTTAAAATGTATGTGGAACGTGTAGATAGGCCGGAGGCCGTAGCCACCATGGGAGTGGTTGTTGGTGCTCTAATGGGGAAAGAGAGGTGGTTACAGGTCCTAGGTTACTGTAGTTGTATATGTTTAATAATATATGTAATGTACTGTGTAATGTAATGTATTATGTGTCATGCTTATGTTCAATGTTTAATGTACTGCCCGGGTTATAAGTTATATGTGAGCAATAAACGGGTAGTCATTGGTTAAACTTATAAGCACTTGTTTTGGTGTCGTTATGCAAGCGGCTTCCCCGGGTGCTACCTCACACATCAATGAGTTTCTTACAATGCGCTGCTGGAATTTTAGATCATTCTTCTTTGGCAAACTGCTGCAGGTCCCTGATATTTGAAGGGTGCCTTCTCCAAACTGCCATTTTTAGATCTCTCCACAGGTGTTCTATGTGATTCAGGTCTGGACTCATTGCTGGCCACCTTAGAAGTCTCCAGTCCTTTCTCTCAAACCATTTTCTAGTGCTTTTTAAGTGTGTTTTGGGTCATTGTCCTGCTGGAAGACCCATGACCTCTGAGGGAGACCCAGCTTTCTAACACTGGGCCCTACATTATGCTGCAAAATTTGTTGGTAGTCTTCAGACTTCAAAATGCCATGCACACGGTCAAGCTGTCCAGTGCCAGAGGCAGCAAAGCAACCCCAAAACCTCAGGGAACCTCCGCCATGTTTGACTGTAGGGACCGTGTTCTTTTCTTTGAATGCCTCTTTTTTTCTCCTGTAAACTCTATGTTGATGCCTTTGCCCAAAAAGCTCTACTTTTGTCTCATCTGACCAGAGTACATTCTTCCAAAACGTTGTAGACTTTCTCAGGTAAGTTTTGGCAAACTCCAGCCTAGCTTTTTTATGTCTCGGGGTAAGAAGTGGGGTCTTCCTGGGTACCCTACCATACAGACCCTTTTTATTCAGACGCCGACGGATAGTACGTGTTGACACTGCTGTACCCCAGGACTGCAGAGCAGCTTGAACTTGTTTGGATGTTAGTCGAGGTTCTTTATCCACCATCCCCACAATCTTGCGTTGAAATCTCTCGTCAATTTTTCTTTTCCGTCCACATCTAGGGAGGTTAGCCACAGGCCATGGGCTTTAAATTATTTGATGACACTGCGCACGGTAGACACAGGAACATTCAGGTCTTTGTAGATGGACTTGTAGCCTTGAGATTGCTCATGCTTCCTCACAATTTGGTTTCTCAAGTCCTCAGACAGTTCTTTGGTCTTCTTTCTTTTCTCCATGCTCAATGTGGTACACACAAGGACACAGGACAGAGGTTGAGTCAACTTTAATCCATGTCAACTGGCTGCAAGTGTGATTTAGTTATTGCCAACACCTATTAGGTGCCAGAGGTGCTGTTAATTACACAATTTAGAGAAGCATCACATGATTTTTCTAACAGTGGCAATACTTTTGTCCACCCCCTTTTTTATGTTTGGTGTGGAATTGTATCCAATTTGGCTTTAGGACAATTCTTTTTTTGTTTTTTTCATTGAAGACAAATTAAATGAAGATAATAATACCAAAGAATTTGTGATCGCAATCATTTTCAGGAAGAAACTGAGTATTATCTGACAGAATTGCAGGGGTGTCAATACTTTTGGCCAGAACTGTATATATATATATATATATATATCAGTAGCGAATAAACCATATAGCGGCAATAAATAAACCATACACAATATATCAGCAGTGATTAAACAAAAATAATCACAGATCTCCAGATTGTAATGTCTGTAATTAGCGTAGTGATCATCTATACCCACCACCCCTGTTTATTAACATAGCAGTGATTATTTACATTAAAAATCCATCGTATGCTATTTGTTATCCCCAACTCCCACATCATTCATTTGTTGTCACAGACAGTAACCATGATGACTTGCACTAATCATCAAGCACATGCTTTATGGTAGTTTTACACTGCATGTATGTTCTTGATAATCCAAATTTCACGATAATTTTACAGTGTAAGCAGGCTAACAATCAACCGATAAAAGAGTAAAACACTAATTTCATGGGTAAAATTATTTTTAAGCTTGCCTGAAAATCATCATTCAGGCAGCATATTCTTTTATGTAAGTAGTGGCAGTTTATGTACACGCAACTATCTATTACTGATCAATCACAGATGGTCCAGTGCTCAGCTGACTCATGGTCTGCTTGTGTAAACAGCAATTTAACAATTATGAGCAGCAAACACAGTTGACACTGTTTAAAGGCCGCCTTTGGCCAATATATACCCACCCTTAGCCTAGCCGTGCTAAGGGTGTGCTTACATTCACCATTTTGCAGCTTTAAAATGAACCTTGAGCCCTATATGTCAGTCAGGGGCTGTTGTGGAGTTTTAGAGAAAAACATACTTTCACCCCTTAAGGACTGAGCCACTTTGTACGTTAATGACCGAGCCTAATTTCTCAAATCTGACCAGTTTTACTTTAAGAGTTAATAACTCTGGACTACTTTAAAGGGGTTGTCCAGACTTTTTGTATAATTTACATGTGTATCTAGGCTTCAAAATGCTGACAGTTTGTAATTTAAGCCCTGAGAGGGCTTTTTGCTGTATGGGACGTGCTTGTAGGAGAGTGGGCGTAATTGATAAGTAGTGACATTTTCACCCTGGCTCCAAAACAAACACACCTCTGGTCAGTCGCAGAGGCTGCTGATCCAGATGCAAAAAGGTAATATTTAGGTGACCCTGCAAAATGATGACAGTGTGTAAATTGCAAACTGGCAGCATTTTGCAGCCTAGGTACACACATAGATTTTATAAAAAAAAACATGGACAACCCCTTTCACTAGTGATGGACAAACCCCCGGATGCTCGGGATTGGCTGGTTCGCCTGGCCCTGTTTGCAAAGTCCGAATTCGGTGCTGGATGTAACTTGAACGTGCGTCCAAACCCCGAGCTTGGACTTTACAGTTATGGGATGGAGCGGAGGGGGTGGCTGTAAAACAAAGCATATAGTTAATAAACATTAATAAACTTTATTAAAATACTTACTGGGTCCTGTGGCCTGCGTCCTGCAGTCCCACTGTCCCAGCCACATCTACTTCCAGGGGTGCTAATTAACTTCTGGGATATTCACCGCACTGCTGAAAACTTGGCAGTGTTCGTGGTGATATCAGGGGTCACCCGAGTTCATGGCTCAGCTATGAACTTGAATGACTTCTGTCACTGTCAGGCTCAGCCTGCTTGTCGCTCTGGACAGATGCTTGTCTGTTCAGAGTGATGAAGCAGAGCTGAACCTGCTCTGCTGGTGGACTATGTTGGAGGGAAAGTTTATATTGTAATTAAAGATGAAGTCCCTAAATGTGGTTATTGTTTTATTTCTAATTAAAAAAAATTCTCTGTGTTGTGTTTTTTTAAATGTTGACTAGAAATTCATGGTGGCCAGGTCTAATTTGGCTTGACACCATGTATTTTGGGCTTAGTACCAGCTGAGAATACAAAGCTGGTATTAACCTCTTATTACACAGCATGCCACCTCCCACCAGGGCAACTGGAAGAGCTGGGTAAAGTGTCTGCAAATGGCTCTACAATGAATGCACTATGTTCATGGGCAGCTGCGGGCTGCGGTTTTCAGCATGGGGTGCCTAGAACACTTGCACTGTACCACGCTGAGAATCCCAGCCCCCAGCTGTCTGGTTTTACCTGGCTGGTGATCAAAATATGGCAGGAGCCCACACATTTTTTTAAAATGATTTATTTAAATAATAATAAAAAATATTGGGCTTCCCTGTATATTGATAGGCAGCTGGGGGTGGCAGCCCGTAGCTGTCCGCTTTATCTGTGCTGAGAATCAAAAATACAGCGGAGTGCTACGTCATTTTTTTTAAATTATTTATTTTTACAATGCTATATGTGTGAGGGACCCAACAGTCAATCGGACTCGCTGTCACAGAGAATGCTGGACCCCATACATTCTACCGTACTAGAATGTATGGGCTCATTGCAGATTACTCAAACAGCCAATCACAGACACCCATTCTGTGTGACAGCGTCTGTGATGGGCTGTTGAGTCCCTCACACATATAGTAGTGAAAAATTAAATAATTAAAAAAAAAATTACGTAGGGTTCTGCGGGCTCTGCAGTATTTTTGATCTCAACACATATAAAGTGGACAGCTAGGGGCTGCCACCCCTAGCTGCCTGGCTTTACCTTGGCTGGCAATCAAAATATAGGGAAGTGCATTTTTTTAATTATTTAAATAAATAATTAAAAACAGAAATGTGCTCCCACCAAATTTTGATTGCCAGCCAGGTAAAACGAGGCAGCTGGGGGCTGATTCTCAACGTGGTAAGGTCATAGCATTCTGGGCCTCTCACACTGAAAATTGCAGCCCATAGCTGCCCCTGAAAATGGGTCGTTCATAGTAGTACCATTTCCAGGCGCTTTATCCAGCTCTTCCAATGGCCCTGGTAGGGGGGTGGAATGCTGGGCAATGAGAGGTTAACACCAGCTTTGAATTGCCAGTTGGCATTAAGCCCTGAGATTCTTAATGTCAGGCCAAGTTAGACCCAGCCATTACAAATCTCAAATAAATAGTTAAAAAAGACACAACACAGAGAATTTTTTTTTATTAGAAATAAAACAGAAAACACATTTAGAGACTCCATCTTTATTAGAAAAAAACCCTCCTTCTGACATAGTCCAGGTCTTCTTACTTCAGCTTTGCTACTCAACCCCCCTTCTATCCGACCACAACCTGCTGACTTTCTCCGCCCTCTTTCCCCCCCGCCATGCTCCCCCCTCTCCGGAAACTCCCTCACCCCCGAAGAAACCTCAAGCTCATTAACTTCCACTCACTCGTCTCCTCCCTCCTCCCTCTCTGTGACTTAGCCTCCTGTCATGACGCTGACGCCGCCGCCACCCTCTACAACACCACTCTCGCCACAGCCCTCGACCAGGCTGCCCCGTTCTCATACAACAAAACCCCTGCACACAGACAACCCTGGCTCGCCGCCAACAGCAAAAAACTTCGATGGACGTCCAGGATAGCTAAACGGAGATGGAAGAAATCCAACTCCGCAACGCACCTCGCCTTGTACAAACAGTCCCACACCGACTTCAAGACAGCACTGACCACCGCAAAACAAGCTTTCTTCTCGTCTCTCATTAGCTCCCTCTCCCACAATCCCAAGCAACTTTTCATAACCTTTAACGCCCTACTCTGTCCCCCCGCAACCCCTCCCTCTCCCCTCATCTCTACCGATGACTTTGCCAACTACTTTAAACAGAAGATCGATAAAATCAGAGAAGGCTTCGATTCCCAATCCCCTCGGCCCTCCCTTTCTATCACCCAACCCCCCTCGACCAAAAGTAACTTCTCCTCCATGACTGCCTCTCCTCCCTTCTAGCATGATCACACCTCACCACTTGTGCCCTCGACCCTCTCACCTCCCATCTCATCCCTAACCTCACCACTGTCCTTATCCCCAGTGGGCCAGTGAGTCAGGGAGGGAAGGGGCCTCTTGCTTCCTACTGCTGCCGCACCACTCCTCGCTTCCTCTTATCAGCCAGCTTTCCATGGTGGAAAGCATATAGCAGGCTGGTGCCGCCTCATTCACACTAGGAGTAAGCAGCACTTCCTGCTTTATGAATTCCACAGTGAAACACACACCGGCACCGCTTCCTCCTGAGTCTTCTCTTCACTTTTTGCAAGGAGACCGGAGTAGCAGGGGATCGGGGAGAGGTAAGTACAATTTTTTTTTTTAATAAGTGAGCCCATGGTGGCCAGAGAATTATGGGGGGAGGAGGGAGGGGTGCATTATACTGTATGGAGAGTTATGAGGCTGCACTATATAAGGCTGTACTATATGGAGAGATATGAGGCTGCACTATATAGAGAGATATAAGGCTGCACTATATGGAGAGATATAAGGCTGTACAAGCAGTGCTTTTTAGCACTTGCATAAATTCAGTGATATGCAATTCTGGAAACACATTCCAGAAAAAGCTATGGCTTTTGTTGAAATGCGTTCACACGCCGGGTATTACCGCTAATTTTTGCGGACACACTTTTGCAGTGAATGCGCATCTGCAAGAAATAATAGACATCTCTATTTTTTCTGCCTTTTTTGGTGCACTTTTCCTATAGGCCACATTATAAGGCTACGTTCACTCGCGGCGTAATTCCCATGCATTTTTGCAGTGGCACTTCTGGGTTCTGATCTGGCACAAATCCCTAGTCATATTAAAAGGCTTGTCAGAAAGTCGACTATGACTATGTGGAGCTACCTAAAGGTGGTGCTGGAGTTTACCCACTTCCTCACTGAAGTGCAAATTTGATTGTGGTAATATAATTTATACCAAAAACAGTGAACAATCTGGTTAGTAATATTGGGCTGCTATTATTTTGAACACTGCTGTAAATGTGACACATCTATCAAGTGGTGTTTGACTTTAATCAATTGTAAAATATAATTTTTAGTTTGGAGTGAGTGTTTAGAGGAGTCGCTTATCCAGAAACCTTTTCCCGTCTAATAAGTTAGCCCTATAATATTTTAAGCTAAAAGGGCATCCCAAAACTGCTTATTTGATCAGGAGAAATAAATTGTCAGCTTTGACTTTTGGTTTCTTCCTTTTAAACAAATTGAATTATGCACTTTTGAATATTTTTAAGATAAGATACAAAGAGAAACATTGGAATTTTATGAAAATAAACACACTACCAAGATATAATAAAACCTTGAAAAAAGCAAGTGCACAATAAAATACATAATTTCTTTATTGACAATAACTAGACAAAAAAAATACAGTGCAGGACCGCCAATAAAAGGGGACACAAAGGAGTCCATAAATATGACGATCACAATGAACAACAATAGATGCACTACCAGCACAGCTCACAAAGTATGCATACTCTATGGGCAATAAAGGATAGTCATGATAGTATCATTTCACACAACCTGGTCATAGTCCCTTTAATACATAAGGCCAAAATTTCCTAACAAACTAAACTAGGTGATCAGGTATAGATATGAGGCAATATAACCCAAAACAATAAAGTGCAGCAAGACTCACAGTGGTGTGAAAAAGTGTTTGTCCCTTCCTGATTTCTTATTTTTTTCCATGTTTGGCACACTTAAATGTTTCAGATCTCCAAATAAATGTAAATATTAGACAAAGACAACACAAGTAAACACAAAATGCAGTTTTTAAATGAAGGTCTTTATTATTCAGGGGAAAAGAAATCCAAACCAACAGGGCCCTGTGTGAAAAAGTGATTGTCCCCCCTTCCTTAAAACATACATTAACTGTGGTTCATCACATCTTTGGGAAGCTGAGATAAATTTCCCTAGTCACAATCAGACATGATTACTGGCACATCTGTTCTCAATCAAGATATCACTTAAATGGAACCTGCATGACAAAGTGAAGCAGACCACAAGAGTCTCAAAAGCTAGACATCATGCCGCAAAGAAATTCAGGAACAAAGGAGAAACAAAGTAATTGAAATCTATCGGTCTGGAAAAGGTTATAAAGTAATGTTTAAATCTTTAGGACTCTAGCAAACTATTATTAGAGCCATTATCCACAAATGGTGAAAACATGGAACCTTCCCAGGAGTGGCCAGTCAAACAAAATTACCCCAGGAGCGTCACATCCAAGAGGTAACAAAAGACCCCACAAAAACATCCAAAGTTCTGCAGACCTCAGTTGCCAGAGTTAATGTCAGTGTTCATGACTCCACCATACAATAGAGTCTAAGCAAAAATGTCCTGCATGGTAAAGTTCCAAGATGAAAAACCACTGCTGAGAAAAAGAACATAAAAGGCTCATCTCAGTTTTTCCAGAACACATCTTGATGATCACATAAGGTACCGTTACACACACAGATATCTGTGCAGACATTGCTTGCAACTCACTGGTTGCAGTGAAATTATGGACACATTGATCCATCTTGTACACGGCAACAAAATGGAACAATGTGTCCATGATTTCACTGCAACCAGTGAGTTGCAAGCAATGTCTGAACAGATATCTCTGTGTGTACGTTAAGACTTTTAGGAGAATACTTTGTGGACTGACGAGACAAAAATTTAACTTTTTGAAAGGTGTATGTCCCATTACACCTGGTGTAGAAGTAACACAGCATTTCAGAAAAGGAACATCATACCAACAGTAAAATATGGTGGTGGTGGTAGTGTTATGGTCTGTAGCTTTTTTGCTGCTTTAGGACCTGGAAAACATTTTGTGGTAAATGTAACCATAAATTCTCCTGTCTACCAAAAAATATGGAAGGAGAATGTCCGGTCATCTGTTCGTGACCTCAAGCTGAAGCGCATTTGAGTTATGCAGCAGGACAATGATCCAAAACACACCAGCAAGTCCACCTCTGAATGCCTCAAGAAAAACAAAATTAAGACTTTTGAATAACCTAGTGAAAGTCTTGAAAGTCTTCATCCAATTAAGATGCTGTGGCAAGACCTTAAAAAGTTGGTTCATTATCGTAAACCCTTCAATGTGGCTGAAATACAACAATTCTGCAAAGATGAGTAGGCCAAAATTCCTCCAGTGCATTGCATGAAACTCA
Source organism: Allobates femoralis (assembly GCA_033576535.1). NCBI lineage: Eukaryota > Metazoa > Chordata > Amphibia > Anura > Aromobatidae > Allobates > Allobates femoralis. The sequence continues at coordinate 671,141,774 of JARQOC010000003.1, forward strand.
TTGCCAGTTACTGCAAATGCATGATTGCAGTTGTTGCTGATAAGGGTGGCCCAAACACTTATTAGGTTTAGGGGGCAATCACTTTTACACACAGGGCCCTATGGGTATGGTTTTCTTTTTCCCTTAATAATTAAGACCTTCAGTTATGAACTGCATTTATTTAAATCACATGATATATTGTATTGCTACTAATAAATATATTTCAGTACAAACAGCTCATAATGACAGCAACACACAGAGATAAGGAGATATAGTCTGCAGACTGTGCAGATATGGATATAGTGTTGGGAATTTAGCAATCTCTGTATGCCAGGAGATAGCAGATAGTATACAATATAGATCCATACACTTCTTTTCAGTTCCTGGAATTAGTAAGAAGACAGAACTACTTAATCTGACTGGATACTGGTTCCTACAATGTCATTGAGGTATTTCCACAAGGCTTTAGGAGAGGAAATAAATGTTTTTTTAATGATGCTGCAGGAGGACATGACTACTGGCTCATCATGAGGCGTTATCAGCCTTCCTACTCATAATAGCCTTTTAATGGAGAGATTTTCCTCCAAGAAAAATGGTAGTAATGCATGCCTTATGCCCTAATAATCGTTTTGCTAATTGAGACATTTACTTTACTCCTGCTGCTTTACTAATCCACTCTACTATAAATGCTGCCTTGCTGTTTGACTTTCAGACCTGCTCTATATTCATGACAGCAGGATGACAAACAGCTGGCAAGTCGACACATTAAAAAGGAAAATTAAAAAATACAGGGTGGGCCATTTATATGGATACACCTAAATAAAATGGGAATGAATGGTGATATCAACTTGTAAATAATTCATGAAAGAATAAAGTTACATTAAAACCAAGCACACCATTGTTTTTCTTATCAAATTCTCAATAAGTTTGATGTGTCACATGACCCTCTTCCCATTGAAAAAAATAAAGTTGGATCCAAAATGGCCAACTTCAAAATGGCCACCATGGTTACCACCCATATGGAAAAGTTTTTCCCCTCCCATATATTAATGTGCCACAAACAGGAAGCTGATATCACCAACCATTCCCATTTTATTTAGGTGTATCCATATATATGGCCCACCCTGTATAACATATTTTTTTCTTCATTCTAATTTACAAACAAAATGTACTTTCTCTATGCCCCTTCCACGACAGCATAGGAGGTTGCCTATCCACGCCCTATTAGGGACAGGAAGCACAAGAGAGGTTAAAAGGACCCTCCCACCTCCCACTAGCCAGTGTCTTTCCTGTCCCCATGGGGCATGGAGAGGTTGTTGCTTCTGTGCTGTTGTGGCCGGCAACCTGCAGCATACCTGTATTGGCCGGGCAGTTTTGGTCAGGCTCTGCTCCTCCTCTACTGCTCCCCTGGCTGGGCTGCTGGGGGACAACTGCCTGGCCCTCCGAATCCCTGGAGGGAGATGCGGGCCAAGGCATCCTCGGTCGGTGGCCTCCTCGAGGGGAGCCCACGGGCTGTTTCCTGCGCCCTGCACGCTGCCCTTGTGACTGAAAGTGATGCAGGTAGGCGGGACTTCTGGTCACACGCTCCTCCGGTGGGAGAGCGGCACTTCCGGTCCCAACTGCGGGATTCGGGCGGCGGCGGGCATATTACTTGCAGATCTGCCCAGGACCCAGCGCGGGAGGTGGGGAATTCCATTAGGATGCTGGGTGGGGCAGGCCTTTCAGGATTAAAAGCTATCCCGAAGACAGCAGAGCCACGGTAAGCTGTATGGTGGTGTGCTGACATGTCTTCCCCTGCATCTGCAGAGCCCAGTGTTCCCCCTGCCTCAGTAAGCTGGGGAAAAAAGGGGGGGGGGTCCATTATGTCTTGTTAGGGGCTGTACTGATGGTCCGTTATCCTATGTGTTTATTTCTAGGATAAGGCTGCCCCTAAGAAGGCTCCTAAATGCCCGGTGTGTGTGAAGAAACTGCCTACGGGGAGGGACAAGAAGTTGTGCCAGTCCTGCACGGACAAAATTGTTATGGCTGAGCACCCAAGTCTGGTGGACTAATCGAGGTCCATGGTGCAGCAGGAAATCCAGGCGTCCCTGGCCTCCCTTTCACCTGCGGCTCCTATAACGGGGCCCTCCTCCCCTAAGAGACGGAAGGTTCAGACTTCAGCAGCACCTTCAGGCTCAGAGGACCCTTAGTCCAGGATGAGATGTTTACTGGGCTTTAAACTTCTAAACAACAGGGCTTTCTGGTTCATTCCACCATGCTGAATCTTATCTCACAGGAATGGGAATTCCCTAAGAAAAGATTCAAGAGTGATCTCAGTAGGCGATTCCCTCTTGACTTCAGTGAGATCCAGTGGGATGTCCCGAAGGTGGATGTGCAGGTGGTTCGTGTAGCTAAGAAGACTGCACTCCCCTTTGAGGACACGTCCCAGCTCAGAGATTAGTTGGATCAGAAGATTGAGAGTTTTATGAAACGCTCATGGGAAGCTTCCTCAACTACGATACAGGCAAATATCGCCTCCACCTGTGTTTCTCGGTCTCTCCTTAAATCGATGGACCAGCTTGAGTCCCATATTTTGCTGGGTACCCCTAGGGAGGAGCTCCTGGGCTCTCTCCCCTTGCTCCGGAAAGCTACCTGTTTTCTTGCAGATGCCTCTGCGGAATCGGTCCGTTTGGCCGCCAAGACTTCTGTCCTATCCAATTCCGCCAGGTGGGCCTTATGGTTAAAAATGTGGAGTGGTGATTCCACTTCCAAAATGCGGCTCTGGAAGGGGGAAGGGGAAGTCAGGCCGGTGGGGTTACCCGAAGGGAAAGGCTAGGAATATCCTTGTCCCCTCCCAGCAGCAGCAGTCCCTCCCTGACAAGCAGTGACTAGGCACGGGTGGGGGGGCGACTGGCGGCCTTCTTCCACCAGTAGCAAGTTATCATCACCTCTCAGTGGGTGCGGGGGGTCATTTCAGAGGGTCTTCTCATAAAATTTGAGTCGCCCCCTCCACCGGGACTCCGGGTCACTGCCCTGCCTTCTCAGGTGGATCAGTCTGCCTTGCACGCAAAAGTGCAGGACCTGCTTCTCGCAAATGTCATTTCCTCGGTTCCGGCCCAGGAGGAGGGGTTGGGTCACTACTCCCGCCTCTTCTTGGTCCGGAAACCATCAGGGGATTCCAGGGTGATCATCAACCTGAAACATCTCAACCGCCATGTCCGTTACCAGCGTTTCAAGATGGAGTCCATCTCATCGGCGGTTCCGTTAATAGGTCTCCACCACCAGATGGCAACCATCGATTTAAAGGATGCGTATTTCCATGTTCCGATTCATCCTCGGACCAGGAAGTTCCTCAGATTTGCGGTGCTGCTCGATGGGGTAATCCTCCATTTCCAGTTCCATGTGCTACCGTTCGGGTTATCCTCAGCTCCCAGAGTCTTCTCCAAGATTATGGCGGAGGTGGTGGCCTTCCTGAGGGTCGGGGCATTTGCATCGTTCCTTATTTGGACAACTTCCTTCTCGTTGCTCCGTCCGCTCTGGCCCTCCGGGGCAGCATGGAGGAGTCCCTCCTGGTACTGTGGTCTCTGGGGTGGGTCCCCAATCTCCAGAAGTCGCATCTCCAGCCTTCCTCCAGGTGGCAGTTTCTCGGAGTCCTATTGAACTCTGACAGGCAGGCCTCTTTCTTCCCAGATGACCACAGACTGACTCTCCTATCCAAGGTTTCGACTCTGCGTCGTCAGTCATCCCCCACCCTGCGGGCGGCCATGTCGGTTCTGGGCTCCATGACGTCCTGCATTCCGTTGGTGATGTGGGCTCAGGCTCACTCTCGGGTTCTCCAGGGCCATGTCCTTTCCCACTGGGACCGACTGCCGTCCTACATCAACCGGAGGTACCGCCTCCCAGCCATCGTCTCCTCCTCTCTGCTCTGATGGTTGAACCCCCAGAACGTACGGAGGGGTGTTTGCTGGAGTCAGTCTCCGGTAGTCACCCTTACTACGGCTGCCAGCCAGAGGGGATGGGTGGCTTTGATTTCCGGCACTCTGATTCAAGGGGTCTGGAGTCGCTCCATCAGTTCCCGGTCCTCCAATTACCGAGAACTGAGAGCAGTGGAAGAAGCCCTCCTTGCGGGTTGCGACCTGCTCAGGGTTCTCATGTTCGGGTATATTCCGACAACATCACAGTGGTGGCCCACCTCCGTCATCAAGGGTGCTGAGAGCTCAGGGCCTGTCTGACAGGGTAGTTGCTACGTTGCAAAAAAATCGTAAACCGATCACCAGATTTATTATAAAGTGTGGAAGAAATTTTCCTCCTGGTGTGGGTCTCGTCCTCCTGACCCACTCAGTCCTGATGTTTCAAAGATTTTAGATTTTCTACAGTCAGGGTTGGACCTGGGACTTAAACCCAGCACATTGAAAGTGCAGGTTTCCGTCCTCAGCTCTGTTTTTGATGATGATTTAGCACATCACCGTTGGATTCGCAGATTTATGGTGTCTGCTTCTAGACTTTGCCCACGTCCGACGATTCTTGCTCCTGCCTGGGATCTCAACGTGGTTTTGACCGGCCTGACACAATCCCCATATGAACCTCTCGACTCCTGTAATCTCCGGTTGTTGTCACACAAAACGGTTTTCTTGTCGCTATTACTTCTGCTCGTCGAGTGGGGGAACTTCAGGCGTTGTCCACAGAGAGCCGTATTTGACTGTCCGTGATGACTGCATCGTGCTGCGTGTGGATCCTTCCTTTCTCCCCAAGGTGGTCTCGGACTTTCATCGGTCATAATCCATCGTTCTGCCTTCCTTCTGTCAGTGCCCTCGGACTCCGCGGGAGGAAGAACTTCATGCCTTGGATGTTCGCAGAACAGTGCTACGTTACCTCGAAGTCACAACCTTTTCATTCAGCCCTTCGGTCGGAATAAGGGCAAGAAGGTGGCTAAGAGTACAATTGCCAGCTGGATCAAACACGCGATTGCTGAATCCTACCGCGCTCAGCAGCTACCGGAGCCTTCAGGATTTACTGCTCATTCCATCAGGGCTACCTCGGTCTCCTGGGCAGAAAAGGCAGGGGCTTCTCCGGAGCAGATTTGCAAGGCTTCTACGTGGTGCTCCCTGCATACTTTCACGAAGTATTATCGTTTGGACCTGGGTTCTACCAGGGATTTGGCCTTTGGCAGGAAAGTCCTGCAGGCTGTGGTCCCGCTTCCTATTCGTTGGTATTCCTCCTATGCTGTCGTGGAAGGGGGCCTAGAGAAAATAGAATTATTCTTACCGTTAATTCGGTTTCTAGGGTCCTTCCACGACAGCACTTATTTCCCTCCCTCTTCCAGGGATTTGTTATCCTGGATTTTGACTTTTTCCTATTGTCATGCTATGGTTCTTTGTAATACACTGGCTAGTGGGAGGTGGGAGGGTCCTTTTAAGATCTCTTGTGCTTCCTGTCCCTAATAGGGCGTGGAGAGGCAACTGACTCACCGTTGCCGGATTCTCAGGTCTCAGGCGATGCTTCACTTGTCACGGTTCCGTGCCTGATGCTGTGGGGCCCGGTGGTCAAATGGAAGGGATAAGGGATTGGGATAAAAGTCTTAATTGTCATGACGCCACCTGTGGGTGTCTGGTGATGGCACCGGTGCGGCTTGGGCCTCCGGGGGATGTGCGGCAGCTAGATGGGATGCTCCCCACAGGATGAGCAGTAGTCCCCGGGGCCAGGAGCTGCACTGGGTGGAATACGGCAGCTCAGTTGTTTTTAGTATCAATCCGGGAAGAATGAACAGAAACATAAAGTCTTTTCAGTACCTTTTACTGGTGTTCTCAGGTACACTCGACCGGGTGATGAAGTAGACACTTCTGGAGGTTCCACAGCAAGCAGTGGTATAGGCTTCCTGGTATACGTAGCTTCTAGAGGGTCTGGTGGACATGAAATCCTACCGAACTGGTGTTGCACTTTCTAGTGTGACTTATTACACCTGAGTTTGCTGCACTGAGGGCGCTATCAAGGAATGTTGTTGAATTCTCAACTCTGGGCTCTCATCTGGTGGTGCTTCAGGTGTCCAGGGAGCTAAACTCCCTTGTTATGGTGCTGGTTTCTCTGCAGCCTGCGCTATGGCTCCTGCAACTCGGACCCAGTGTCCAGATTGTTAGGGTGAGTCAAAGTAACTCCTCTGCCCCTCTTCGGTATTTGCCTCCTGCTCCTATGACCCCTGTTGCGATGTGGGTCTACCACTTCCCGGGTGTGCTGGTATGGGCCTAGTGTGGCACCAGTACCAGGTCAGCTCTCCTAGCTGTTTACAGTTCTAAAGTGACTGCACACTCCGCAGTTTCTCCCTCCAGGACCCCTATTTATAGGGGGAGCTGGCTTAAGGCACCCAGTTGAGCTCCCCCTACAGGCCTGGGGTGAAAGGGTGTTGTAAGTAAGTGGGGCTGCTTGCTGTGTACTTTTCCATTGTGTCCTAAAGGTACCTTTACACACGGCTACATTTGTAGCTTGTCACCAGGTAACTTACTGGTTGCAGTGAAATCATGGATACATGATTCCATTTGTACACAGCAACAAGATAGAACCATGTATCCATGATTTCACTGCAACCAGTAAGTTACCTGGTGACAAGCTACAAATGTAGCCGTGTGTAAAGGTACTCTAATGGTACCTTTACACGCCGCCACAACAGGATGGATACAACCCGCTACAGGCCACAAATGTAGCTTGTCGCGCCAATATCGCCCGTAGTAGCGGCGTGTGAAGACGGGACGACACAGCCGGCTACAGATACCTATGTATCCGTGCACTGCCCATAAACATATGGCTACATCGCCGATTGTAGCGAGCTGTATCGGCGTGTAAAGAAGCTACAGAAGGGAACTCTGGACACCCGGCGATGTAGCTGCAATGTAGCTAAGGCATGACCCAGGCTCCGTGTTACCGCGCCCCATCTGCGATCATTGGTGGAAGCTCCTGCATGACGATTGGTAGTCGCTGCATAGGGAGGCATATTTAAGGAGCTGACCAGTCACACTACACAATTGCTCGAGCGTCATGTATTAATCAGCCTCCTGAGATGCCTGCCCAATCATGATGTTCTGGCTTTGTCCTATCACCGTACGGACGTCTTGTAATCCACAATTGTGGCACGCCTATGTGCTGTCCCTGCTGCACCAGGTCCGCCCATATTAGCTTGTTGTAGCGTTGTGTAAATGAGGTACGCTGAGCTACAGATGGCTACTTGAGACACCCGGCGATGTAGCTAGCTGTAAATGTAGCGTAGCGTAGCGCACCTTGTGGCGGCGTGTAAAGAGGGTGCGTTTCCCGTTGGTAACCGTTTGGGCGTGCTCGTGCACGTGAAGTAGCCGTTGGTATCCATCCTGTTGTGGCGGCGTGTAAAGGTACCTTAAGAGTTTCTGTGGTGCCCCAACCAGGGTGCCACACAACCTCTTATACTGTCATGGAAGGGCCCTAGAAACCGAATTAACGGTAAGAATAATTCTATTTTCAAGTTCATATACAGGAGCCAAAAGTTACATTCTGTCCAGTCCCACTTTGGTTGAAGGAAGGCCCCACACCTGTTGCAAGCGGGATGGCAGCTCAGTGACCCTGTATAATTACTGGATCTGTTGTTGCTGCTCAGATATGGAGTGATGGGGTTATTTACGAATCTTTTATGTGACCCCTGGGTGGGGTGTCATCTATTCAAACCACTAACCTATGACATTCGCTGACAGTTAGTTTTACTTGTTGGTTCAGTGTTTACTATCTGCTACTGGTTTACTTTTTTAATTCTATATAGTCTGACTGTGGCCTGTTTCCAGGGCAATCTTTGGCTTTAGATATTGTCCATTGACTGCCCTTCTGACCAGGCTACCTTTACATCTCTCACCTCTTGTATGCTCCTCCAGACCGTAAGCTTACCATGGAATCAATCCAGATGTCCCTGTTTTAAGACCAGATCCCTTTGCTGGGGTTAAAAAGTCAATGTCTGGGTTCTTGGGGAATCTGCCAGATGGATTGGCTCTCACCAGATCTTCTGTCCGAAGTAGCGTTTTTGAGCCTGTGGCCTCTGACACATCTATGCATTTTAGTCTACTTATCCCCCAAGTGTAGAATTTTTCTGCAGTTTCTTTCCCCCTTGTTACCTTTCCACTAGGTAGCGTATCATACTCATCAGCAGAGATGTAGTAAAAATATTGCAAGGCGTTAAAAAAGACCGGCAGTGTCGGAGCAGTGGGTGGAATGGAAGACATCAAGGAAAAAAGGGATGCTGCTTGTCAACAGTACATAAGTTATGGTACCTTTACACGCCGCGACGGCAGGCTGGATACATCCCGCTACTTCACGTGCACGAGCACGCTCAAACGGCTACAAACGCTCAACGCACCCTCTTTACACGCCGCCATAAGGTGCGCTACGCCACGCTACATCTGTAGCTAGCTACATCGCCGGGTGTGTCAAGTAGCCAGCTGTAGCTTAGCGTACCACGTTTACACAGCGCTACAATAAGCTAATATGGGCGGACCTGGTACAGCAGGGACAGCACATAGGCGTGCCACAATCTTGGATTACGAGCCGTCCGTACGATGATAGGACATCGCAATATCATCATGATTGGCCAGGCATCGCAGGAGGCTGAGAAATACAGCACGCTCGAGCGATTGTGTAGTGTGACTGGTCAGCTCCTTAAATATGCCTCCCTGTGCAGCGACTACCAATCATCATGCAGGAGCTTCCTCCAATGATCGCTGAAGGGGGGCGGTATCCCAGAGCCTGGGTCACGCCTTAGCTACATTGCAGCTACAGCCCCGGGTGTCCAGAGTTTCCTTCCGTTGCCTCTTTACACGCCGATACAGCTCGCTACCATCGGCGATGTAGCCATCAGTTTTCGAGCAGAGCCCATAAACAGATGTATCTGTTGCCGGCTGTAGCGTCACGTCTTCAGACGCCGCTACGACGGGCTACATTGGCGCTACAAGCGACATTTGTAGCCTGTAGCGGGATGTATCCAGCCTGCCGTCGCGGCGTGTAAAGGTACCATTAGTGATTTGACAAATGAGTAAGGTTCAGCCTATGCATAGTAAAAACAAATAGAGGTCAATCAGTGGTTCTGGTAGGGATATGCAGAGCTTATCACAGAGACGAATTTGCATATATTACAGTGATAATATGAAAACTATCGAAAAAAGACTAAGAAGCCACAACCTGGTGACAGATTTCCTTTAAACTCCTGGGCAACAGCTGCAAATTTAAAAGGCTTGTTTGGCACCTTTTTGATTATGACAATAGTGGTTGGAAAAAAAATGGAGTTAATTGTAGGTCCAATCATAGAGGACCAACCCCTTTATATGTAATTTCCCTGTTAAGCCCTGTACTCCACCTGATGAAGACATTCACTGTCGAAACATGTTGTGGGATGTAGAGGGCAAATAAAGGTTTGTTAACCACTTTTCCAATTTTTCCTCTCAATTTTTGCCCAACTGCCTTAGCGCTCCTAATTAGACCGCGCTCAACTTTCTTCCATGTTCCCTGTTCCCTCTGTGAGTGACTGGCGGCAGGAGCAGCTCTAGGCATTCATTAACTACCTGAAAAGGACCTGGTGTCGCCCAGGAGACTGAAAATCTAGCTTGAGGACCTGCCGTGACGTCACTGCACAGTACAATCACGTAACCCGGGACCTGGAAGTGATGCGGGAGACACTGCTGCCCGCTGCGAGAGCACGGAGCAGACCCGGGACAGGACCCTCATCACAGGAGGCTGAAACTGGGGTTGTGCAGAGTTGCACAACCCCAAAAGGTGAGTGGCTAAAGCCCCCCACACACCTATCCCTGCCCATAAGAGCTTCACATTGTGCCCCTTTTCTATATTTATTACAATACCAAAGAAAACATGTGTATGGAGTTTACATGTTTTTCCCAGTGTGCATAGAGCGAATTATTGCTTATCGCCGCCCCCATCCACCTGTCCAGCCTCCTGCTGTAACGTCAGAGCCTTTCCATGCCCTGCTCCGTGTTATGCTATGGGGCAGGGTGGGGAAAGGCTTTCACATCACAGCAGGAGGCAGGACAGGCAGCGATAAGCAATACCTCGCTCTGCACCTGCGTCACCAGCACATGGACGCGCAGAGCGAGGATTTCATGACTGGCACGAGGACATGGGCGGCACAGAGACACAGGGGGTGTGTAATGGCCCTGTACTCTGAGGTGACTGAAGCAAAAGGGCCAGCCTCCATGGATTTTTACTATACGTTTTTATAAGCCCATATCTCGGGGTAGCAGCCCCACAGAGCCATGGGGGACCCCTTGCCTGAATGCAGCAGACATGCTGCATTCAGTGCTGCCCTTAGATTCTAATACATGCGGGGGGTAGGGTGACAGGACCTCTTTAAGATATTTAGATAGAACATAAAAATAATTAATAATAATAATAATAACATTCAGCACATTCTGCATTGAACTACTGCACCCAATTTATTATATATTTTAGGAGTCGGAGTCGGTCCATTTTCTACTGACTCCAACTCCACGACTCCAACTCCACAGCCCTGTAATGTGTAAAAAAAAAATATTTGGAGTATATATATAAACTAGCTGTAGTACCCGGCTACGCCCGGGTTAATAAATAACTGCTGTTAGGGCCCTTTCACATCAGTGTTTTTTTGAAATCGCGGCAGATGCGGTGAAAAAACCGCATCTGCCGCGATTACCGCATACCGGCTGCACTTGCGGCGCGGTTGCGGTTTTTTCCATGCAAAGTATAGGCGGACTTGCGGCAGGTGCGGCAAGTGCGGTTTTGCACTTGCGGCAGGTGCGGCCGCGAAAAAAAACGCGGCTGACCGCGGTTTTTTTCGCGGCCGCACCTGCCGCAAGTGCAAAACCGCACTTGCCGCACCTGCCGCAAGTCCGCCTATACTTTGCATGGAAAAAACCGCAACCGCGCCGCAAGTGCAGCCGGTATGCGGTAATAGCGGCAGATGCGGTTTTTTCACCGCATCTGCCGCGATTTCAAAAAAACGCTGATGTGAAAGGGCCCTTAGCTATAACAAAATAGAATTTGAATATGTCATATTAATGACCTGTAGGAAAATAGAAGCTGAGCTGTGATTGATTGCTATAGGCAGCCTAATGAATCTCCAGCCAACAGTAAACCCTCCCCCTGGCCGGGCAGTATATGTTACCTCACACATACACATAATAGACAGCTCATGTGACTGACATCTGCCTTAATTCCCTATATGGCACATGTGTTGCACATTGGCTGTTTTTAATCAGATGTTTATGTTTGGAAAATTAAGATAACACACGTATGAGGCGAGTTGTGTGAGGAGATTTGTGCACATCTGTGTCTGTCTGTGTGGTGTGTGTGTCCCTGGGGTGTGTATGTGTGTGTCCCTGTGGGGGTGGTCTGTGTGGTGTGTATCTCTGTTGTTTGTGTCTCTTTGTGGTGTGTGTGTGTGTGTGTGTCCCTGTGGGGTGAGTGTATGTGTCCCTATAGGGGGTGTATGTGTGTGTGTCCCTGTGGGGGGGTCTGTGTGGTGTGTGTATCTGTGTTGTGTGTGTTCTTTGTGGTGTGTGTGTGTGTGTGTCCCTGTGGGGTGAGTGCATGTGTCCCTATAGGGTGTGTATGTGTGTGTGTCCCTGTGGGGGGGTGTCTGTGTGGTGTGTGTGTGTCTCTGTGTTGTGTGTGTCTCTTTGTGGTGTGTGTGTCCCTGAGGGGTGAGTGCATGTGTCCCTATAGGGTGTGTATGTGTGTGTGTCCCTGTGGGGGGGGTCTGTGTGGTGTGTGTGTGTCTCTTTGTGGTGTGTGTGTCCCTGTGGGGTGAGTGCATGTGTCCCTATAGGGTGGCTATGTGTGTGTGTCCTAGTAGGGGGGATCTGTGTGGTGTGTGTGTCTGTGTTATGTGTGTCTCTTTGTGGTGTGTGTGTGTCCCTGTGGGGTGAGTGCATGTGTCGCTATAGAGTGTGTGTGTGTCCCCTTGGGGGGTGTGTGTGTCTCTGTGTTGTGTGTGTCTCTTTGTGGTGTGTGTGTCAACTGGTAACTGTCACTTTTTCCCCATTATGTAGATAGGGGAAAAATTGTTTGGTGAGCTGGAACGCGCAGGGTTACAATTTCGCCTCACAACATAGCCTATGACGCTCTCGGGGTCCAGACGTGTGACTGTGCAAATTTTTGTAGCTGTAGCGGGCAGTTGTCGATTTTCCTCCCACACGTTTCCTTTCCCTTTTTCCCCATTATGTAGATAGGGGCAAAATTGTTTGGTGAACTGCAACACGCAGGGTTAAAATTTCGCCTCACAACATAGCCTATGATGCTCTCAGGGTCCAGATGTGTGACTGTACAAAATTTTGTGGCTGTAGTTGCGACAGTGTAGATGGCAATCCCGGATACACACATACACACACACATACACACATTCAGCTTTATATATTAGATCAGAGGTTCCCAACTCCAGTCCTCAAGGCACACCAACAGTGCAGGTTTTCAGGATTTCCTTAGTATTGCACAGGTGATAATTGAATCACCTGCACTGGGGATGATTCCAACTTCTAAGGAAATCCTGAAAACCTGCACCGTTGGTGTGCCTTGAGGACTGGAGTTGGGAACCTCTGTATTAGATTACCTGGTGAGGGGCTTCATGATTGTGCACAAACGATTACTTTATTATAATCACTGTTTTGAAGTCCCGTCAGCTTTTGTAGCTCTCTCCCTGAAGCACGAGTAGCGGAGCTTAAGGTATAGCTTACAAGGCTCTCTGAACACTATGAATTTATCTCTCCCAAAAACCTGTCAAGTAGAGATATATTGGGTCCTGGCAGGGCCAGGTGTAAGATATCCAACAACTCCTTGCAGTTGCTGCACCACATGGTTACACAAGTTAAAAACCTCCTCATAGAATTCCTGCATCAGGAGTGGAAAAACTTGTGATGAAGCCATATGGACTTCAGAAAAATGGTGGGTCACTGATGTCACAGGGTGCTAATAGAGCACTATTGGACTTTTAGTAGGAAGGTAGAGATGGGCGGAGGGATTCAGTGGAGCTAGCCTGACACTGTAGCCTGGGGTTCCCTAGCTGACATCTGTTCCCAGAGTTACTTCTAATGGTACCTTTACACGCCGCTACTGGATGGTGGCAACAACTGGGTACATGAGAGAAATGTATCTTGCCCCGCCAATTCAACCCGAGGTAGCGGCGTGTGAAGACGGTTGTAGCCACCCGCCAGTGGTTACCCAGCCGATGGTAGCGACCTGTATCGGCATGTAAAGAAGGAACAGAAGGGTTGTTTCGACACCAGGCTATGTACCTGGTATGTAGCTGGGGCGTGACACAGGCTCCGGGTTACCGCGCCCCATCAGCGATCATTGGAGGAAGCTCCTGCGTTACGATTGGTAGTCGCTGCATAGGGCGGCATATTTACGGAGCTGACCAGTCACACTACACAATTGCTCGAGCATCATGTATTAATCAGCCTCCTGCGCTCCCTGGCCAATCATGATGTTATTGCTTTGTCCTATCAGCGTACGGAATTCTCATAATCCACAATTGTAGAATTAGTCACAGGGCTGACTCAACAACTTTAAGGGTGCACAGAATTAAAAATCAATATTATTAAGTGATCTGGCACACCAAAAAAGAATTCAGGAATGCTGCAGTAGAAATTTGTTTTCCTTTATTAGTGATTTCCTCAGACAAGTGATATATGCTTTTTCATCAATAATTGTTTATAATTGTCAGACGTTTCGACCATAGTCTTCTTCACATGACATACTGATTAACATACAAGAAAAGAAAACAAACAATATCATGTTTACACATCAGAATTATAGATACATAATCATGCTCTGTCATCACAAAAAAAGGGGGGATTACAAAAATTCCAAAAAATTACAGGATTCAATTGTCAATAACAAAATATACACAGGGGTATCTCAATAACAAGAAAAAATATCAGAAAAAGGACATCACATCATCCATTTTTGTGAAGGGGAAATTAACACACTGTGTGCAAAAGTACAAAGTATACCTTATTATAATGTTGCATTAATGTGCGATGTTACGGCACAAGCATCATGCACTCATCTATAATGGAACAATAATCAAATTAGTGATACATAAATAAAAGAACAAAATATCACCAGAGCCAAAGGACTATGTTATACTTGACTACTGACATATCAATATTTGTTGGATCAGTTGTATCAGTTGTATATATAACTATAATTAAATAGGAGTCATATACCCTCAATGGGTCAACCACAGAAACACAAAAAGGATTCCTATCAAATTCATACAGTCATGTATTGACAATAACCCTGTGGTATGGAACCAAATGAAAAACATATAGATTACCTGTTCACTTAAACAGGAAATAGTGAGCCAGTCCTGTTCAAATGTAATTTCTATACAGGAATAAACTATGACAGAAAGAAAATGTAACCTAATATTAGGTATAATAATATTATAGCAATGCCATATACAATTCATCACATGAGCATAAAATAATGCAAAGTACCTGTAGTAACAAGGGGTTCAGGAAGTTGAAAGTGATCCTGCGGGAAACATCCGGTTGAATCCCTTCGCCGCTTTACACGCCGCAACCACTAAGGGAATGTGGGGGTACATGTTCAGCGCCGCAAGAACATAGGCGTGACAGAATGGTGTATTCTGCGCCCCAAACACGCTGATTAGACAATGCAATAGCGTCATGATTGGCCAGCCTGCTCTGGGAGGCTGGCTACTACATAACGCCATTGCAATTGTGTAGTGTGAATGGACAGTTCTTCAAATATGGCGCCCTGTGAAGGGACAGCCAATGGAAACACAGTAGCCCCCACAAATCATCGCTGATGGGGTGTGGTATTCAGCACGCTGTGGCACGCCTCTGGGAAATCACTAGGCGATGCAGATTCCATCCCTATGCCTGTTCACACGCCAAAACCAGGGCAATTCACCTTTTGGGTTGCCTCTGGTTTTAGAACAATGCTCTGAAACCGCAAACGGGAGCAACTACGAAAATCACGATCACTTTCCCCAATTACACGCCGCAACTTCGTAGCAATTTCAAGGCAACCGTGACTGAAATCCCGATTGCCTCTCAGTTGCTACATCGCAGTAGCGGCGTGTAAAGGTACCTTATGAGGGTAAAGGAGGCATTGCTTATATCTGAAACTTCTCCTCCTCTTGAATGTGCCATGTCACTTGTTATACATATTGATCGTCATTTCCGGCAGAGAGTTTATAGTACTAAAACTCTGTGGGAAGGGGTTTCTGTACCAACAGTACCTTTGGAGGCCTCACCCAAGCCCATACAGCTCGGAGGGATGTCCTATGGGGGGGAGAAAATTCTTTAGTCCTAAAAGGGAAGGAGTTTGTTTTTTTTTCTGTGGCAAAAAGGGCCCCTTTGTTAGTGCCTGCCCCTCCGCACCCAAAGAAAAATGGCAGTCGGAGAACTTTTAGACCCAGGTTGGTTATGGCATTTCCACTCTGGGTCTATGTACTTCTTTCACTGTAGTATCTCAATCTTTAATACTTGCAATGGTTACGGTTGGGGGCCTAGATGTCCCTATTATGGTCTTTTTGGATATGGGTTCTAGGGCAAATGTGGCACCCCTGCGGATTGGTAGCCACAGTGATGCTGCACCTACTCCATAGGTGTGGTGTCACCATTCCCTGGTGAGAGGGGTCGTAAACCCGAGATACACAGAATTGCATAGATCATCCCAAATCAGGGCCAGGGGATTCAGGCGGACCCTATAGAAAGGAAGGGCCCATCTTCTGGTCAAGAGGAGAGTTTAGCAGTAAGTTAGTTAGTAGTTGGAGGGAGAACATCGAGGAGGGTGTCCAGAGCGGAAGCAGGACCGAGAGTGTCCTAGGGGACATTGGAGTGGGAGATCCACCCGTGTGCCTCAAATCTGGCCCGAACCTTGTTGGGCAGAGGGACAGGTTGCCTGATCTGGTGGGCGTGTTGCACGCCTCAGCCAAGAAAACCAGAGGCCATTGTTTCTGCATGAGTGTTGGCCACTAACCGTGGACAATCGCCAGGATGGTGGCTAGAACTAGGGTCAGGGGACGTGCCGCTGCAGTCGCCCGACAAGGCTCACAGCTATCAACCTGGGACCCTGTCCACGAAGGCGCTGGGAAGGAGGGAGCGTATACAGCACAGGAGAGAGCAACTTGGAAAGGCTACTAATGGTGTCTCGGCAGAGTGACCCTAATCACCTGGGAATTATCCTGGCACTTTGAAAGAGCACAGCACCCGGCTGGGAGAACCTGAGTCACCAGCGAGTAAAGGTAAAGAACTGTACAAACTGTGTTTGCCTCCTTCTTCCTCGCCCTGCGGCCTTTCCCACCATCACCATAGACTGTCCACACCATCCTGGAGCCCAGCTCCACCTGTGGGGAGATTTACCATCGCAGCTGCACTACCATCTGCCCCAGCGGTCATATCCTGCAGCGTTGGCCACCTCTGGCCTAGAACCACAGGTGGTGTCACGAACTACCCCCGGTAAATAACCCCCTTAATTGCATGCCCAGGGTCACGGAGCCGGGTCACTGCCACCGTGATTCCTCTAAAAACTGACCGGCCTGGTCCGAGTACCCCACGGCCCTGGGGTCCGCTGCAAAAACATAATTGTTGAATTGTTTTGATCTTCTAGGTTAGAAGTTAAAGAGTTATGTAATCTGGTACAGAATTTTGCCATTGACTCGTTGCCTCTTGCTCAAGGGGGTTTTGTTGAGTGTGTACAGGTATTCATGGCAGCCATCAGAGCATGACTGCTCTGACTGCTGTGAGGGGCCTGAGGAGATTGACAGGAGAGGGGGTCCGTAGTAGAGGTGAGGGGGCGGGCAACACCCCTCTCCTCTTCTACGGGCCCCCTCTCCTGTCAATCTTATCTTGGCCCCGCCCCCTCACCTCTTGAGCGGGCACCCTCTCCTGTCCATCACCACTGTGACCCGTAGCCGCTGAAGCAGAGGGAGCATGGCTGGCCGAGACTGACATCTTCAGTGACGTCAGGGTCAGCCAGGTTTGTACTGCGCATGCACTCAATAGGCTGACATGCATAGTACAAAGTGGAAGTCACCGTAGAGCGCGCTAGCCTGACAGGATTTGAACACTGGAGATGCTGGTGGTGGTGAGTATAATGTGCATCTGTATATCTGTCTCTACACAGCACTTTACTGTATATACAGATCCACACTACATCCTGTATTGCAGTGTGTCTGTATATACTGTATGTATGTAGTGTGGACCTGTATATACAGTATAGTGCTGTGTATACAAGATATAGAGCCAACAGTTTCTATTGTGTATACAGCTGTCAGTCTCTAATGTGTATACGGCCAGCAGTCTCTAATGTGCATACGGCCGGCAGTCTCTAATGTGCATAAGGCCGGCAGCCGTCTCTTGATTATACGGCCCACAGCAGTCTCCATTGTGCATATACCTAGCAGCAGTCTCCACTGTGTATACACCCAGCAGCAGTCTCCATTGTGTATACGGCCAGCAGCAGTCCCCATTGTGTATACGGCCAGCAGTAGTCTCCATTGTGTATTCGGTCAGCAGCAGTCTCCATTGTGTGTACGGTCAGCCACAGTCTCTATTGTGTATATGGCCAGCAGCAGTCTCCATTGTGTATTCGGTCAGCAGCAGTCTCCATTGTGTATTCGGTCAGCAGCAGTCTCCATTGTGTATACAATCAGCTACAGTCTCTATTGTGTATATGGCCAGCAGCAATCTCCATTGTGTACATGGCCAGCAGCAGTCTCCATTGTGTATACAATCAGCAGCATTGTCTACTGTGTAAACAGCCAGCAGCAGATTCCATTGTGTATTCTCTATTGTGTACCATCAGCAGCAGTCTCTATTGTGTATTCTCTATTGTGTGTAGAGCTAGCAGCAGTCTCTATTTTGTAGTCATTATTGTGCGTACAGTCTCTATAGTGTTTACTCTCTATTGTGTGCACAGCAGCAGTCTCTATTGTGTATACAGCTACTGTGTATTCAGCCCAAAGCAGTCACTATTGTGTGTGTGTGTGTGTATTATATATATATATATACTAGGGCTGGGCGATTTTGGGAAAAATCAAAATCTCGATTTTTTTTAAACCTATGGACGATTTTCGATTTAAATCTCGATTTTTTCTATTTTCTGTTTTTTTGCTTTTCTTTGATGACTGTTCCTCCACTGACCCCCGGCCCCCCTGCAGTGTTACTCCGCTGACCCTCCAGCACTGCTCCTCCACTGACCCCCGACCCCCCTGCAGAGTTACTCTGCTTACTCTGTAGCGCTGCTCCCCCTGGCACTGCTCCTCCGCTGAGCACTCGGCTCTGCTCCTCCAGACCTCCACTGGCACTCCTCAGATGACCCCTCAGCGCTGCTCCTCTGTTGACCCCCCCCCCCCTCCCCTGGCATTGGTATTACTTTTTTCCATGCAGAAAACCTACTGGCATCACACAGCTCAGCAATGGGCATCATGGAGGCAGTAGTACGGCACATGCACTGATGGCTTACATCAGGTGCCTGCCCAGGTGTGACAGGCAGTAATCAGTGAGATGTATAGTGAGGGGAGCAGAGCACCTGTGAATGCACCATTCCTGGCGCGTTAATTACATTAACACAGTATTGCAGCATTATTTGCTCACTTTACATATTGATCTGTGATGGTGGAGAAGACGTCTGTCAGGGATCTGCTGTGCGGCGGCAGAGTTATCAGCTCGGTGTCCTGGGATTCAGGGTTCCTGGCAGAGAAAGCAGTGGTAAACAGCCCGAGCACCGACAGCGCAGGCGACATCAATGTAACCGACCACCGGCGGAGAAGGAATCCTGCACAGAGGCGCCGAGCCGCAGACCATAACAAATCTCGCGAGGTTCCGCCTCGGCCCCGCCCACTGAACACGCTCATATTAACAGTAAAGCAGTAAAGGCGCCCGGATCTTCTAAACAGCGCTCCGGGCGCCATTTTAAATCGAATTTCGCGATTGTTAATAAAATGACAATCGCGGACACAGCAGGGGGCGAATTAATCGAATTAATTCGATTAATCGCCCAGCCCTAATATATACATATATATATATTGGGATACCTGCACTATGTGGTACTTTATATCCTGAGTGAACCAGTTATAACCGGTTACACAGTGACCAATGGATGCAGCTTGGCACCTCCCGGAAAAATACTCTGGAATGTAAGGAGAAGAAGGAAGACATAACTATACAGGGATAAGATTAATTGAAACTTTGTTTATGCGATGATTCGGATTGGTTGAAAGCTGCAAAGCAATGCCTTGTACCAACCTCCTTTGTGTTGTACAGACCTGGTGTTGAAAAATAAAGGCACTTGCCGGTGCTCACTGCATCAAGAGAAGTTCTATATATGACTCTGTCTGATATTATTACTTCGTGCATGCACTTGATTAAATTGATTTGGCAAGGGCTAAACAAATAGTTGGGGTCCCTAGTACCTCACCTTAACAGATCCACATCACCAGGTGAGCCTAAACACTGAGGGTTTTTGTGTATGGCGTGAGATAAAGTTTTCAATGGTACTATTTTGGGTTACATTCAAGTTTTTGAACATTTTTTACACTAATATATATAAGTCCAAAAAACGGACAGCACTCAGCAAATAAGTTTCATACTTCTCTGCCTAATTGGCCCATACCGACCACAATGTTTCGGCAGCAGGTGTCTGCCTTTCTCAAGTATTTCTGTATTTCTCAAGCAGTGCTTGAGAAAGGCAGACCCCTGCTGCCGTAACATTGTGATCGGTATGGGCCAATGAAGCAGAGAAGTATGAACCTTATTTGCTGAGTACTGTCCGTTTTTTGGATTTCTGTAAACAATAATACAATAGCATCTGAACACTGCACAGGACTTTGCACCAAAATTATCTATTGTTAGCTCAGTGCTGGTCTTGAACTTTTGTTCATATATATATATATATATATATATACATATACATATATACAGTGTTGGCCAAACGTATTGACACCCCTGCAATTCTGTCAGATAATACTCAGTTTCTTCCTGAAAATGATTGCAATCACAAATTCTTTGGTATTATTATCTTCATTTAATTTGTCTTCAATGAAAAAACACAAAAGAGAATGAAGCAAAGAGCAAAACATTGATCATTTCGCACAAAACTCCAAAAATGGGCCAGACAAAAGTATTGGCACCCTCAGCCTAATACTTGGTTGCACAACCTTTAGCCAAAATAACTGCGATCAACTGCTTCCGGTAACCATCAATGAGTTTCTTACAATGCTCTGCTGGAATTTTAGACCATTCTTCTTTGGCAAACTGCTCCAGGTCCCTGATATTTGAAGGGTGCCTTCTCCAAACTGCCATTTTTAGATCTCTCCACAGGTGTTCTATGGGATACAGGTCTGAACTCATTACTGGCCACCTTAGAAGTTTCCAGTGCTTTCTCTCAAACCATTTTCTAGTGCTTTTTGAAGTGTGTTTTGGGTCATTGTCCTGTTGGAAGACCCATGACCTCTGAGGGAGACCCAGCTTTCTCACACTGGGCCCTACATTATGCTGCAAATTTGTTGGTAGTCTTCAGACTTCATAATGCCATGCACACGGTCAAGTAGTCCAGTGCCAGAGGCAGCAAAGCAACCCCAAAACATCAGGGAACCTCCGCCATGTTTGACTGTAGGGACCGTGTTCTTTTCTTTGAATGCCTCTTTTTTTCTCCTGTAAACTCTATGTTGATGCCTTTGCCCAAAAAGAGAGAACATTCTTCCAAAATGTTTTAGGCTTTCTCAGGTAAATTTTGGCAAACTCCAGCCTGGCTATTTTATGTCTCGGGGTAAAAAGTGGGGTCTTCCTGGGTCTCCTACCATACAGTCCCTTTTCATTCAGACGCCGACGGATAGTATGGGTTGACACTGTTGTACCCTCGGACTGCAGGGCAGCTTGAACTTGTTTGGATATTAGTCAAGGTTCTTTATCCACCATCCGCACAATCTTGCGTTGAAATCTCTTGTCAATTTTTCTTTTCTGTCCACATCTAGGGAGGTTAGCCACAGTGCCATGGGCTTTAAACTTCTTGATGACACTGTGCACAGTAGACACAGGAACATTCATGTCTTTGGAGATGGACTTGTAGCCTTGAGATTGCTCATGCTTCCTCACAATTTGGTTTCTCAAGTCCTCAGGCAGTTCTTTGGCCTTCTTTCTTTTCTCCATGCTCAATGTGGTACACACAAGGACACAGGACAGAGGCTGAGTCAACTTTAATCCATGTCAACTGGCTGCAAGTGTGATTTAGTTATTGCCAACACCTGTTAGGTGCTACAGGTAAGTTACAGGGGCTGTTAATTACACAAATTAGAGAAGCATCACATGATTTTTCTAACAGTGCCATTACTTTTGTCCACCCCCTTTTTTATGTTTGGTGTGGAACTATATCCAATTTGGCTTTAGGACAATTCTATGACGACCATCCGCTGTGAGGCCGAGCTGCTGGTAGTCAGCACCCCGAGAAACCCCGAGACCCTTAACCCCTATACAGGGATCTGGAATTATAGCGGAGCCCAGGGGGTAGCTGCCTATATGAGCAACAGAGTCGGGGAGGTCGCCAGGGAAAATCAAGACCCGAAAAACGAAGTCAGATGTCCGAGTCAAAACCGAGAGGGCAGCGAAGGTACAAAATCGTCAGGCAGTAGCAGAGTCAAAAATCCAGGCAAAGGTCAAGGGCAAAACCAAGAGGGCAGCTGAGGTACAAAATCAATAGGCAGAGGCAGAGTCAGAAATCCAGGCAAGGTCAGACACGAAACTAAACACACACTATCACTGGGGAACCAAAACTATATCTGGCGGCCTGCAAGCCAGGCTCCAATGTACTTGAAGGGCACGGCTACCTCCCATAGGCTGGAGCACACAGCCTGATGATCTCATCCGGACCGCCCCTAGACCCAGGCCAGATGGTGATGCACGACTGGCTCCGCCCACCCCACTTCTGACAGCAGAACGAAGGCTGCGCCTAACAGACAGCTCTGCAGGGCCCGCTCCTCTGCTACCAACACCACCCAAAGGAGAAACATGGCGGCGTTCCGCGACAGAGGCAGACGTCGCAGGAGCAGGTCCATATGTTAACAAGGCCCTCGTATCACTGCGCCATCAGCCAAAGGAAATCGGCTCCTCCCAGTGGCCGAGGCAGGAACACCAGCCACCGAGTCCAATGGCGATGTAACAAATTCTTTTTGTGTTTTTTTCATTGAAGACAAATTAAATGAAGATAATACAAAAGAATTTGTGATTGCAATCATTTTCAGGAAGAAACTGAGTATTATCTGACAGAATTGCAGGGGTGTCAATACTTTCGGCCAACACTGTATATATATATATATATATATTGTGAGGCACCGGCCGGGTCGGTATGCTGCGACCGGTATGTGCCTCTTTGGGTGCGTGCTCCAGTGCCATAGGATGTACTCCATCCCAGGTATTAGATGGGATTCCTCTTCTCAGAGCAGAAGGGGTTAAGAGGACATAGGAACCCTGGGTGTGGTTCCTTGAGTCTGGAGTGAGTTTCTCTCCAGTGCAGAGCCTGATTGAGGAGCTCTGAAGGAACGTTGAAGTGGTCCCAGGAAGGGATTATCTCTGGTGGGGCTGATAGAGCCTGTCAGCAGTCGGGAGATACACCGAGCGGTGTGAAGTGTGCCGGCTGCGCTCCGGATCTGTGTTTTTGGTGACTGTAACCGGACGGAGATCAATAAATCGTGAGTTGAGAACTGTCCGTGCCTGGTTCCCTGCCTCCCCGACACCGCTACACCTCACATATGGTGGAGAATGCGGGCATTGCCGGCCCGGTGAGGTGTAGCCGGCACTACCGTTGCCCTCGGTTCCGGTGGGGAAGTGACTTTTCATGAGGCTAATGAGCGGCTGCTAAGTAAGAGGAGCAGCAGTCATCATTGCGTCCAGTCTCTTGCGTGGTGCCCGGCATCGCATGTCCTGGATTCGGCCGGCTACATTACAACACAAACCAGCAGCCAGCATGGAGGAGGTGCTCAAGCACCTGGTGCTGGCCCAGCAGCAGCAGCAGGAAGCTCAGCAGCAGCAGGAGAGGAGGCACCAGGAGCAGATGGCCCTGTTGATCGAGGCTGTGCGGGCCATACCGGGGGATCTGCCTAGAGGACCAGGTGACGACTGCAGCGTCCGGAAAGCGGTAAGACAAGCGCTGCAAAAGATGACCCCGGGGGATGATGTGGAGGCATTCCTGGCCGTGTTTGAGCGGGTGGCTGAACGGGAGAGACTGCCGGTCGCCCAGTGGGCCGAGGTGCTGGCGCCCTATTTGACTGGTGATCCTCAAAAGGCATACATAGACCTGTGTACTGAGGATGCCCTGGACTATGGAGCCCTGAAGGGGGAGATATTGGCCCGTACCGGGGTCAATACATATTGTGAGGGCCCAACGGGTGAGCCAATGGGCCTACGAGGAAGGCAAACCCGTGCGCTCACAGGCCTATGATTTGTTGCATCTGGTTAAAAAATGGCTGCAGCCTGAAGCCCTGAGTCCGGCTCAGATCGTAGAGCGGGTGGTGGTGGATCGCTTCGTGCGTACGCTGCCCGTCCCCATACAAAAGTGGGTGGGACACAGTGACCCGGGTTCCCTAGACCAGTTGGTGAACGTGGTGGAGCGCCATGTGGCCACACAGGAACTGATCCGGGACACTGGGACAATGCGGGCTACCCGCAAGGCCGCGCCCACCACACCAGACAGTAGGGACCCCCAACCCGGCCCCCGGGCGGGCGAGCGCCCGGCTCAGGCTGAAAACGGGCCTCCCCATGCAGCAAAGCAGCGATCCGGACAGCCGCGGTTTGGCCCCTGGTATAGCGGGGAACCACCCCGATGTAGAAGATGCCGGGAGGTGGGACATATGATGGCGCAGTGTCCCCTCAACGGGGAACCAATGGACTGTGACTATTCCCGGAGGCGGTCCATGTTCGCCCACCTCGTTGGAAAACGGGGCTCGGCCCCCCGGGATACTGAGAATGTACTGTGCCGCGTACGGCTTAATGGTCATGAGGTGACGGCCCTACTGGACTCAGGGAGCAACGTGACCCTCGTGTGTGCCTCCTTGGTCTCCAGGACCAAATCCACCGGCCGTACGGTCAGGGTGATGAGTGTCCATGGGGATCATCGCAGGTATCCAATGAAGCGTGTCACGTTTGCTACCCCAGCCAGGCGGGTTCAACATGTGGTTGGGGTGGTAAAGGATCTCCCTTATGATGTTGTGCTGGGGAGGGATATGCCCTTGTTCCGGGTATTGTGGAACGGGTATATGGCCCTTCGGATGAAGGATAGACAGGGCCCAGAGCCCGAGGATCCCGCCCCCGGGATACCCAGAGGACTGGATGTGACTAACCCCCGGGTGCAGAGCCCCGTGCGCCGGCCGCGCCGACTCCCCGTCCGGAGCGGTGCAGCAGTGCCGCGAGCCGACCCCGTTTTCCTCGTAGGGCCCCAGGGCTCTGTCGTTGGTACCCGTCCGGGGTTGGTGGGTGCCGGGAGCCCGAACGGGTTGGTTGCTCGTGGGGTCTGGCACCGCTGGTACCCCCGGGTGCCGCTGCTTGGCTCTGCCGGTGCTCCGCGCCGTGACGTGGTCCCCTCACAGGGCCCAGGGTTATGGCCTGGTGTTCAAACCCATACGCTTGAACATAGGGGGGGAATATGTGAGGCACCGGCCGGGTCGGTATGCTGCGACCGGTATGTGCCTCTTTGGGTGCGTGCTCCAGTGCCACAGGATGTACTCCATCCCAGGTATTAGATGGGATTCCTCTTCTCAGAGCAGAAGGGGTTAAGAGGACATAGGAACCCTGGGTGTGGTTCCTTGAGTCTGGAGTGAGTTTCTCTCCAGTGCAGAGCCTGATTGAGGAGCTCTGAAGGAACGTTGAAGTGGTCCCAGGAAGGGATTATCTCTGGTGGGGCTGATAGAGCCTGTCAGCAGTCGGGAGATACACCGAGCGGTGTGAAGTGTGCCGGCTGCGCTCCGGATCTGTGTTTTTGGTGACTGTAACCGGACGGAGATCAATAAATCGTGAGTTGAGAACTGTCCGTGCCTGGTTACCTGCCTCCCCGACACCGCTACACCTCACAATATATATATATAAATATATATATATATATATATATATATATAAATTTGTATATTGGATGAAGGAGGCTGAAACTGGGCACTGGGCAGAGTCTCAGGGGGGCCCCAAAATTTTGCCAGCGAGGACACTCCTAGTGGCAGCCCTGAATGGTGCCATCACACCTGACAACGGCACTGGAGATGTCGGTGGCGACTGGCAGGAGCGCGCATGTTTTTGGCGCCCACCAGCGTCGCCGTCCCCCATTTACATGGGGCGACACCTCCGGCGGTGCACCGTCGATCTGACAGGAGGAATCGCCGCCGGGGCGTCTCAAAACCCCAGCGGCGATGCAGTACAATGGGAGCCTATGGCTCCCATCTCCTGTCAGGTCGCCGTCGGCCGTTTAGATGGGGCGATGTGTACACATCGCCCCAGATCGGCCGCCTGGTTTCATATCACTGATGTGAAACCAGGTGAGCACTCAGAGGCGCCGACATCACGCCTTTACATTAGGCGACGCAGGGGCGATATAGGCGCCAATAGGCCACGCCCCTAGGTCGCCTAAGAAATCGGCAGTGCCGTCGCCAGGTGTGACGGCACCCAAAGGCTTTGGAACTCCATATAAGGGTACCTTTTGCACGCCGCAACTTTTGGTGGTGATAGGAGGCAATCTAACGTGCACGTGCATATTTTTCATGGTTGCCTCTGATCGCCGAAGGCGCTTTTACACGCCGCAATTTTGCCCTCAACCTAAGGCGACGTGTCGCCCCGGAAGTTGCCACACCAACAGCGGGAAACATCCGGTCGCCTTCCCTCGATGCTTCACACGCCGCAATCCCAAAAGGAATGTGGGCGTATATGTGCAGAGCGGCGAGAACATAGGCGTGCCAGACTGGTCTACACCGTGCCCCAAACACGCTCATTGGACAACGCAATAGCGCTATGATTGGGCAGCCTACGCTGGAAGGCTGGCTAATACATGACGCCATTTTCTTTCGGAGTTTGGCACCAATACACACTCAAATATGGCGCAGTGTCAACTGACAGCCAATGGGACGACAGTAGCCACCACCAATCATCGCTGACGGGGCGCGGTCTCCAGCCTGCTGTGGCACGCCTCCGGGAAATCAGTAGGCAACGCAGATTCCATCCCTATCGCCCCTTCACACGCCAAAAGCTGTGAATTTCACCTTGATGATTGCCTCTGATTTTGGAGCAGTGCTGTGAAATCGGAACCAGGCGCAACCTTTTTTATCGCCGCCAAATTCCCCACTTACACGCCGCAATTGTAAGGCAATTTCACGGCGATGATGACGGGGCAACAGATTGCCGGTCAGATTCCTCATCGCGGTTGCGGCGTGTAAAGGTACCCTAAAGGTACCTTTACACGCCGCTACTGGAGGATGGATACAACCAGCTACACGCTACAGTAGCTTGTAGTGGGAAAATACCCCGTAGTAGCGGCGTGTAAAGACGGTAGGAGGCACCCGGCCACAGATACATCTGTTTACAAGCACTGCCCGGAAACAGGTGGCTACACAGGCGATTGTAGCGAGCTGTATCGGCGTGTAAAGAAGCAACAGAAGGGATGTGTCGACACCAGGCAATGTAGCTGGTATGTAGCTGGGGCGTGACACAGGCTCCGGGTTACCGCGCCCCATCAGCGATCATTGGTGGAAGATACTGCGTACCGATTGGCTCTTCCTGCACACTCCGCCATGTCACAAGCGCTTATTCCGTGCCACAGTACGATCACTACTACGTCAGGTGTCCGCCATCCGCCCTTTGCGTCGTGCCCAATCAGAACTCTGTTGTGTTAGCCAATGGTTGTGGTTTGGGCGCAGCGTGATGGACTGTGGCACGCCTATATGTTTTCTCTGCTGTCTTTGTTCCGCCCAGAGTACCCTGTAGTGGCGGCGTCTGAAGATGGTACGCTAAGCTACAGATGGCTACTTGTGGCACCCAGCGGTGTATCCGGGGATAGATGTCACGTAGCGTAGCGTAGCGTAGCTTGTGGCGGCGTGTAAAGATGGTGCGTTGACCGTTTGTAACCGTTTGTGCGTGCTCGTGCACGTGAAGTAGCTGGTTGTATCCATCCTCCAGTAGCGGCGTGTAAAGGTACCCTGAAGGTACCTTTACACGCCGCTACTGGAGGATGGATACAACCCGCTACAGGCTACAAATGTAGCTTGCGTCGTCAATATAGCCCGTAGTAGCGGCGTGTGAAGACGGTAGGAGGCAGCCGGCAACAGATACATCTGTTTCCGAGCACTGCTCTGAAACAGGTGGCTACAAAGCCGATTGTAGCGAGCTGTATCGGCGTGTAAAGAAGGAACAGAAGGGTTGTTTCTACACCATGCTATGTAGCTGGGGCGTGACACAGGCTCCGGGTTACCGCGCCCCCTCCAGAGATCATTGGAGGAAGCTCCTGCGTTGCGATTGGTTGTCGCTGCACAGGGCGGCATATTTAAGGAGCTGACCAGTCACACTACACAATTGCTCGAGCGTCATGTATTAAACAGCCTCCTGCGATGCCTGCCCAATCATGATGTTCTTGCTTTGTCCTATCAGCGTACGGACGTCTCGTACTCCACAATTGTGGCATGCCTATGTGTTGTCCCTGCTGCACCAGGTCCGCCCATATTAGCTTGTTGTAGCGGTGTGTAAATGAGGTAAGATGAGCTACAGATGGCTACTTGAGACACCCGGCGATGTATCTAGCTGTAGATGTAGCGTAGCGTAGCGCACCTTGTGGCGGCGTGTAAAGGTGGTGCGTTTCCCGTTTGTAACCGTTTGGCCGTGCTCGTGCACGTGAAGTAGCGGGTTTTATCCATCCTGTTGTAGCGGCGTGTAAAGGTACCTTGAGAGTACTCCATTCAGAGCTCATATCGTGTTATGTGATTAAAGGTACCGTCACACAGGGCGATATTGCCGGCGATGTTGCCGGCGATCGCGGGAGCGCGCATCCCTGACAGCATCGCCGGGGGGATGTCAGACTGAGCAACTTACCGGCGATGTCGCCGGCTAGTTGGGCAACCCAGCGAGCGATATCCGCGGGGATATCGCTCGCTGGGTTGCCCAGCAACCCAGCGAGCGATAACTCGCAATGTTGGAGATAGGCGGAATGGCCCGCAACATTGCAGGTTGCCGCGTTACACAGGGCGATCAGGCATGATCGCCTGACCAACATCGCCAGGTTTCCCAACAATGTTGGGAAACCTGGCGATGTGACTCAGGCGATTTTCGCCTGATTATCGCCCCTTCACACGAGGCAACTCTCCGGCGATGTCGCCGCAACCTGGCCACGCCCCTCAGTTGCCGGCAACATCGCCGGCGATATCTCCCTGTGTGACGGTACCTTAAAATTATTCCTGCTCAAATCGTATTAGGCTTCCCCAGCTTTGCATTACATAACCCAACTGTTGACTGAAAAGCTCAGGACATAATGGAGCTGTGTGTACATGTACAGTCTAGAACTGTGTGTGTGTACAGTGCAGAGCCATGTGTATAAAGTGCAGACGTGTGTGCACAGTGCAGAGATATGTGTACAGTGCAGAGCTGTGTGTGTACGGTGCAGAGCTGTGTGTGTACAGTGCAGAGCTGTGAGTGTACAGTGCAGAGCTGTGTGTACAGTGCAGAGGTGTACAATGCAGAGCTGTGTGTGAGTGTACAGTGCAGAGCTGTGTGTGTGTGTGTGTGTGTACAGTGCAGAGCTGTGTGTGTAGAGTGCAGAGCTGTGTGTAGAGTGCAGAGCTGTGTGTGTACAGTGCAGAGCTGTGTGTGTACAGTGCAGAGCTGTGTGTGTACAGTGCAGAGCTGTGTGTGTACAGTGCAGAGCTGTGTACAGTGCAGAGATGTGTGTACAGTGCACATCTGTGTGTACAGTGCACATCTGTGTGTACAGTGCACATCTGTGTGTGTACAGTGCAGGGCTGTGTGTGTATAGTGTGCAGAGCTGTGTGGGTACAGTGCAGAGCTGTATGTGTGTACAGTGCAGAGCTGTGTGTGTACAGTGCAGAGCTGTGTACAGTGCAGAGATGTGTGTACAGTGCACATCTGTGTGTACAGTGCACATCTGTGTGTACAGTGCACATCTGTGTGTGTACAGTGCAGGGCTGTGTGTGTATAGTGCAGAGCTGTGTGGGTACAGTGCAGAGCTGTATGTGTGTACAGTGCAGAGCTGTGTGTGTATGGTGCAGAGCTGTGTGTGTACAGTGCAGAACTGTGTGTACAGTGCAGAGCTGTGTGTGTATAGTGCAGAGCTGTATGTGTGTACAGTGCAGAGCTGTATGTGTGTACAGGTCAGAGCTGTGTGTGTGTACAGTGCAGAGCTGTGTGTGTACGGTGCAGAGCTGTGTGTGTACGGTGCAGAACTGTGTGTACAGTACAGAGCTGTGTGTGTACAGTGCAGAACTGTGTGTGTACAGTGCAGAGCTGTGTGTACAGTGCAGAGCTGTGTACAGTGCAGAGATGTGTGTGTACAGTGCAGAGCTGTATGTGTACAGTGCAGGGATGTGTGTGTGTGTGTACAGTGCAGAGCTGTGTGTGTATAGTGCAGAGCAGTATGTGTGTACAGTGCAGAGCTGTATGTGTGTACAGTGCAGAGCTGTGTGTACGGTGCAGAGCTGTGTGTGTACGGTGCAGAACTGTGTGTACAGTGCAGAACTGTGTGTGTACAGTGCAGAACTGTGTGTGTACAGTGCAGAACTGTGTGTGTACAGTGCAGAACTGTGTGTGTACAGTGCAGAGCTGTGTGTACAGTGCAGAGCTGTGTTGTGGTACAGTGCAGAGCTGTGTACAGTGCAGAGATGTGTGTGTACAGTGCACATCTGTGTGTACAGTGCAGAGCTGTATGTGCACAGTGCAGAGCTGTGAGTACGGTGCAGAGCTGTATGTGTGTACAGTGCAGAGCTGTGTGTACAGTGCAGAGCTGTGTGTACGGTGCAGAGCTGTGTGTGTACAGTGCAGAGCTGTGTACAGTGCAGAGATGTGTGTGTACAATGCAGAGATGTGTGTGTACAGTGCACATCTGTGTGTACAGTGCAGAGCTGTATGTGTACAGTGCAGGGATGTGTGTGTGAGTACAGTGCAGAGCTGTGTGTGTATAGTGCAGAGCAGTATGTGTGTACAGTGCAGAGCTGTGGTGTACAGTGCAGAGCTGTATGTGTGTACAGTGCAGAGCTGTATGTGTGTACAGTGCAGAGCTGTATGTGTGTACAGTGCAGAGCTGTGTGTGTATGGTGCAGAGCTGTGTGTGTACGGTGCAGAACTGTGTGTACAGTGCAGAGCTGTGTGTGTACGGTGCAGAGCTGTGTGTGTACGGTGCAGAGCTGTGTGTGTACGGTGCAGAGCTGTGTGTGTACAGTGCAGAGCTGTGTGTGTATAGTGCAGAGCTGTATGTGTGTATAGTGCAGAGCTGTATGTGTGTACAGTGCAGAGCTGTATGTGTGTTACGGTGCAGAGCTGTGTGTGTACGGTGCAGAGCTGTGTACAGTGCAGAGATGTGTGTGTACAGTGCAGAGATGTGTGTGTACAGTGCAGAGATGTGTGTGTACAGTGCACATCTGTGTGTACAGTGCAGAGCTGTATGTGTACAGTGCAGGGATGTGTGTGTGTGTACAGTGCAGAGCTGTGTGTGTATAGTGCAGAGCTGTATGTGTGTACAGTGCAGAGCTGTGTGTGTACGGTGCAGAGCTGTGTGTGTACGGTGCAGAACTGTGTGTACAGTGCAGAGCTGTGTGTACAGTGCAGAACTGTGTGTGTACAGTGCAGAGCTGTGTACAGTGCAGAGATGTGTGTGTTACAGTGCACATCTGTGTGTACAGTGCAGAGCTGTATGTGCACAGTGCAGAGATGTGTGTGTGTGTGTGTGTACAGTGCAGAGCTGTGTGTGTACGGTGCAGAGCTGTGTGTGTACGGTGCAGAGCTGTGTGTGTACGGTGCAGAGCTGTGGGTACGGTGCAGAGCTTTGTGTGTGTACGGTGCAGAGCTGTGTGTACGGTGCAGAGCTGTGTGTGTACGGTGCAGAACTGTGTGTACGGTGCAGAACTGTGTGTACGGTGCAGAGCTGTGTGTGTGTACGGTGCAGAACTGTGTGTACAGTGCAGAGCTGTGTGTACGGTGCAGAACTGTGTGTACGGTGCAGAGCTGTGTGTGTACGGTGCAGAGCTGTGTGTGTACGGCGCAGAGCTGTGTGTACAGTGCAGAGCTGTGTGTACGGTGCAGAGCTGTGTGTGTACGGTGCAGAACTGTGTGTACAGTGCAGAGCTGTGTGTGTACGGTGCAGAGCTGTGTGTGTACGGTGCAGAGCTGTGTGTAGAGTGCAGAGCTGTGTGTAGAGTGCAGAGCTGTGTGTAGAGTGCAGAGCTGTGTGTAGAGTGCAGAGCAGCTGTGTGTGTACGGTGCAGAGCTGTGTGTGTACGGCGCAGAGCTGTGTGTACAGTGCAGAGCTGTGTGTACGGTGCAGAACTGTGTGTACAGTGCAGAGCTGTGTGTGTACGGTGCAGAGCTGTGTGTGTACGGTGCAGAGCTGTGTGTAGAGTGCAGAGCTGTGTGTAGAGTGCAGAGCTGTGTGTAGAGTGCAGAGCTGTGTGTAGAGTGCAGAACTGTGTGTGTACAGTGCAGAGCTGTGTGTACAGTGCAGAGCTGTGTGTGTACGGTGCAGAGCTGTGTGTACAGTGCAGAGCTGTGGTGCAGAGCTGTGTGTACAGTGCAGAGCTGTGTGTGTACGGTGCAGAGCTGTGTGTACAGTGCAGAGCTGTGGTGCAGAGCTGTGTGTGTACAGTGCAGAGCTGTGTGTGTACGGTGCAGAGCTGTGTGTGTACGGTGCAGAGCTGTGTGTACAGTGCAGAGCTGTGGTGCAGAGCTGTGTATGAGTCTATACATTGTGTGTACTCTTTCTGAGGTTTTGCCTCACTTCCTCACACGTGACTGCTGACGTCACGATCATGTGATTATACATTATCTTTGTGGCTTCCTTTTCTCCTGCCCCCCCCCTCATGTTTTACCTGCAAGAGGTATTGGAGGAGGGGGGGGGGGTCGGTCACCTCCTGTACACACACGAGCATACGGTATCCCTGACACCACACAGAGGGGACACATCAGGTCCTGCACACACATAGGAACCTCAGCCGTGCGCGCTGTTTCTGTGGGGGCACCATTCAGCGGAGGACAGTACACATTCCAGTAGATAACGTGTATCAGGTGCGGGTGATCTGTGGCCCCACACTCCGCCTCCGGCTCCTGATGCCGCAGATCCGGGTGTACGGCGGCTCACTGGTGACGGAGGAGGCGGGAGCCGGGCTGGGAGCTGTCAGCCATGAGAATCCTCTGTGTGGCCCCTCTGAGAGCAAACACTGGAAACTCCACCACAGCTGACAGGATCAAGTGAGTGACAGCTGTGCAGGCAAGGGCGCGGGTCACCACAACAGGGGGCGCTGAGGAGTATAGAAGGGTAGGACAGATCCAGTACTAGTGTATGAGAGCAGAGTACAGTGGGGTGTGACAGGTCCAGTACTAGTGTATGAGAGCAGAGTATAGTGGGGAATGACAGGTCCAGTACTAGTGTATGAGAGCAGAGTATAGTGGGGTGTGACAGGTCCAGTACTAGTGTATGAGAGCAGAGTATAGTGGGGAATGACAGGTCCAGTACTAGTGTATGAGAGCAGAGTATAGTGGGGTATGACAGGTCCAGTACTAGTGTATGAGAGCAGAGTATAGTGGGGTATGACAGTCCCAGTACTAGTGTATAAGAGCAGAGTATAGTGGGGAATGACAGGTCCAGTACTAGTGTATGAGAGCAGAGTATAGTGGGGAATGACAGGTCCAGTACTAGTGTATGAGAGCAGAGTATAGTGGGGTGTGACAGGTCCAGTACTAGTGTATGAGAGCAGAGTATAGTGGGGAATGACAGGTCCAGTACTAGTGTATGAGAGCAGAGTATAGTGGGGTATGACAGGTCCAGTACTAGTGTATGAGAGCAGAGTATAGTGGGGTATGACAGTCCCAGTACTAGTGTATAAGAGCAGAGTATAGTGGGGTATGACAGGTCCAGTACTAGTGTATGAGAGCAGAGTATAGTGGGGTATGACAGTCCCAGTACTAGTGTATAAGAGCAGAGTATAGTGGGGAATGACAGGTCCAGTACTAGTGTATGAGAGCAGAGTATAGTGGGGTATGACAGGTCCAGTACTAGTGTATGAGAGCAGAGTATAGTGGGGAATGACAGGTCCAGTACTAGTGTATGAGAGCAGAGTATAGTGGGGAATGACAGGTCCAGTACTAGTGTATGAGAGCAGAGTATAGTGGGGCATGACAGGTCCAGTACTAGTGTATGAGAGCAGAGTATAGTGGGGCATGACAGGTCCAGTACTAGTGTATGAGAGCAGAGAATAGTGGGATATTACAGGTCCAGTACTAGTGTATGAGAGCAGAGTATAGTGGGGAATGACAGGTCCAGTACTAGTGTATGAGAGCAGAGTATAGTGGGGAATGACAGGTCCAGTACTAGTGTATGAGAGCAGAGTATAGTGGGGTATGACAGGTCCAGTAACTAGTGTATGAGAGCAGAGTATAGTGGGGAATGACAGGTCCAGTACTAGTGTATGAGAGCAGAGTATAGTGGGGTGTGACAGGTCCAGTACTAGTGTATGAGAGCAGAGTATAGTGGGGAATGACAGGTCCAGTACTAGTGTATGAGAGCAGAGTATAGTGGGGTATGACAGGTCCAGTACTAGTGTATGAGAGCAGAGTATAGTGGGGAATGACAGGTCCAGTACTAGTGTATGAGAGCAGAGTATAGTGGGGAATGACAGGTCCAGTACTAGTGTATGAGAGCAGAGTATAGTGGGGCATGACAGGTCCAGTACTAGTGTATGAGAGCAGAGTATAGTGGGGCATGACAGGTCCAGTACTAGTGTATGAGAGCAGAGTATAGTGGGGCATGACAGGTCCAGTACTAGTGTATGAGAGCAGAGTATAGTGGGATATTACAGGTCCAGTACTAGTGTATGAGAGCAGAGTATAGTGGGGCATGACAGGTCCAGTACTAGTGTATGAGAGCAGAGTATATTGGGGTGTGACAGGTCCAGTACTAGTGTATGAGAGCAGAGTATATTGGGGTATGACAGGCCCAGTACTAGTGTATGAGAGCAGAGTATAGTGGGATATGACAGGTCCAGTACTAGTGTATGAGAGCAGAGTATAGTGGGATATGACAGGTCCAGTACTAGTGTATAAGAGCAGAGTGTAGTGGGTGTGACAGGTCCAGTACTAGTGTATGAGAGCAGAGTATAGTGGGGTGTGACAGGTCCAGTACTAGTGTATGAGAGCAGAGTATAGTGGGGAATGACAGGTCCAGTACTAGTGTATGAGAGCAGAGTATAGTGGGGTGTGACAGGTCCAGTACTAGTGTATGAGAGCAGAGTATAGTGGGGAATGACAGGTCCAGTACTAGTGTATGAGAGCAGAGTATAGTGGGGTATGACAGGTCCAGTACTAGTGTATGAGAGCAGAGTATAGTGGGGAATGACAGGTCCAGTACTAGTGTATGAGAGCAGAGTATAGTGGGGTATGACAGGTCCAGTACTAGTGTATGAGAGCAGAGTATAGTGGGGAATGACAGGTCCAGTACTAGTGTATGAGAGCAGAGTATAGTGGGGTGTGACAGGTCCAGTACTATGTATGAGAGCAGAGTATAGTGGGGAATGACAGGTCCAGTACTAGTGTATGAGAGCAGAGTATAGTGGGGCATGACAGGTCCAGTACTAGTGTATGAGAGCAGAGTATAGTGGGGTATGACAGGTCCAGTACTAGTGTATGAGAGCAGAGTATAGTGGGGAATGACAGGTCCAGTACTAGTGTATGAGAGCAGAGTATAGTGGGGAATGACAGGTCCAGTACTAGTGTATGAGAGCAGAGTATAGTGGGTATGACAGGTCCAGTACTAGTGTATGAGAGCAGAGTATAGTGGGGAATGACAGGTCCAGTACTAGTGTATGAGAGCAGAGTACAGTGGGGAATGACAGGTCCAGTACTAGTGTATGAGAGCAGAGTATATTGGGGTGTGACAGGTCCAGTACTAGTGTATGAGAGCAGAGTATATTGGGGTATGACAGGCCCAGTACTAGTGTATGAGAGCAGAGTATAGTGGGATATGACAGGTCCAGTACTAGTGTAATGAGCAGAGTATAGTGGGATATGACAGGTCCAGTACTAGTGTATAAGAGCAGAGTGTAGTGGGGTGTGACAGGTCCAGTACTAGTGTATGAGAGCAGAGTATATAGTGGGGTGTGACAGGTCCAGTACTAGTGTATGAGAGCAGAGTATAGTGGGATATTACAGGTCCAGTACTAGTGTATGAGAGCAGAGTATAGTGGGGAATGACCGGTTTTGTACTAGTGTATGAGAGCAGAGTATAGTGGGGTATGACAGTCCCAGTACTAGTGTATAAGAGCAGAGTATAGTGGGATATGACAGGTCCAGTACTAGTGTATGAGAGCAGAGTATATTGGGGTGTGACAGGTCCACTACTAGTGTATGAGAGTAGAGTATAGTGGGGTATGACAGGTCCAGTACTAGTGTATGAGAGCAGAGTATAGGGGATATGACAGGCCCAGTACTAGTGTATGAGAGCAGAGTATAGTGGGGTGTGACAGGTCCACTACTAGTGTATGAGAGCAGAGTATAGTGGGATATGACAGGTCCAGTACTAGTGTATGAGAGCAGAGTATATTGGGGTGTGACAGGTCCACTACTAGTGTATGAGAGCAGAGTATAGTGGGGCATGACAGGTCCAGTACTAGTGTATGAGAGCAGAGTGTAGTGGGATGATGACAGGTCCAGTACTAGTGTATGAGAGCAGAGTATAGTGGGGTATTGACAGGCCCAGTACTAGTGTATGAGAGCAGAGTGTAGTGGGGATGACAGGCCCTGTACTAGTGATGAGAGCATAGTAAGTGGGTATGACAAGGCCCAGTACTAGTGTATGAAGCGGTTAGAGTGATGAAGTTATCCACTAGAGCTGTATGACTCAGATTCCCAGATAGTGAATAAGTCTATGTATGGATGAAGATATAATTGGTTAGAGCAATAAGTCTGCATTCCTGCTGTATGAGATTAACAGGCTCAGTTGTAATACAGAGGCTATGTGTGAGACATTACTGGTGTATACAGGGGCTATGTGCAGCCTCTCTGATGTGACACTGGGGTCTGATGTGATGGCTCCTGCTTTAATAATGGGTGCTGTTGCCTAGCTGCTAGTGTACGTAATAATGGGCGTGTGCGCTCCTGCTGTAATAATGGGGCTGTTGCGGCCTCCTGCTGTAATAATGGGGGCTGTTGTGGCCTCCCTGCTGTAATAATGAGGGGCTGTGTGCGGCCTCCTGCTGTAATAATGGGGGCTGTGTGCGGCCTCCTGCTGTAATAATGGGGCTGTGTGCGGCCTCCTGCTGTAATAATGGGGGCTGTGTGCGGCCTCCTGCTGTAATAATGGGGGCTGTGTGCGGCCTCCTGCTGTAATAATGGGGGCTGTGTGCGGCCTCCTGCTGTAATAATGGGGGCTGTGTGCGGCCTCCTGCTGTAATAATGGGGGCTGTGTGCGGCCTCCTGCTGTAATAATGGGGGCTGTGTGCGGCCTCCTGCTGTAATAATGGGGGCTGTGTGCGGCCTCCTGCTGTAATAATGGGGCTGTGTGCGGCCTCCTGCTGTAATAATGGGGGCTGTGTGCGGCCTCCTGCTGTAATAATGGGGGCTGTGTGCGGCCTCCTGCTGTAATAATGGGGGCTGTGTGCGGCCTCCTGCTGTAATAATGGGGGCTGTGTGCGGCCTCCTGCTGTAATAATGGGGGCTGTGTGCGGCCTCCTGCTGTAATAATGGGGGCTGTGTGCGGCCTCCTGCTGTAATAATGGGGGCTGTGTGCGGCCTCCTGCTGTAATAATGGGGGCTGTGTGCGGCCTCCTGCTGTAATAATGGGGGCTGTGTGCGGCCTCCTGCTGTAATAATGGGGGCTGTGTGCGGCCTCCTGCTGTAATAATGGGGGCTGTGTGCGGCCTCCTGCTGTAATAATGGGGGCTGTGTGCGGCCTCCTGCTGTAATAATGGGGGCTGTGTGCGGCCTCCTGCTGTAATAATGGGGGCTGTGTGCGGCCTCCTGCTGTAATAATGGGGGCTGTGTGCGGCCTCCTGCTGTAATAATGGGGGCTGTGTGCGGCCTCCTGCTGTAATAATGGGGGCTGTGTGCGGCCTCCTGCTGTAATAATGGGGGCTGTGTGCGGCCTCCTGCTGTAATAATGGGGGCTGTGTGCGGCCTCCTGCTGTAATAATGGGGGCTGTGTGCGGCCTCCTGCTGTAATAATGGGGGCTGTGTGCGGCCTCCTGCTGTAATAATGGGGGCTGTGTGCGGCCTCCTGCTGTAATAATGGGGGCTGTGTGCGGCCTCCTGCTGTAATAATGGGGGCTGTGTGCGGCCTCCTGCTGTAATAATGGGGGCTGTGTGCGGCCTCCTGCTGTAATAATGGGGGCTGTGTGCGGCCTCCTGCTGTAATAATGGGGGCTGTGTGCGGCCTCCTGCTGTAATAATGGGGGCTGTGTGCGGCCTCCTGCTGTAATAATGGGGGCTGTGTGCGGCCTCCTGCTGTAATAATGGGGGCTGTGTGCGGCCTCCTGCTGTAATAATGGGCTTGGCGCTCCTGCTGTAATGGGCTGTGTGCGGCCTCCTGCTGTAATAATGGGGGCTGTGTGCGGCCTCCTGCTGTAATAATGGGGGCTGTGTGCGGCCTCCTGCTGTAATAATGGGGGCTGTGTGCGGCCTCCTGCTGTAATAATGGGGGCTGTGTGCGGCCTCCTGCTGTAATAATGGGGGCTGTGTGCGGCCTCCTGCTGTAATAATGGGGGCTGTGTGCGGCCTCCTGCTGTAATAATGGGGGCTGTGTGCGGCCTCCTGCTGTAATAATGGGGGCTGTGTGCGGCCTCCTGCTGTAATAATGGGGGCTGTGTGCGGCCTCCTGCTGTAATAATGGGGGCTGTGTGCGGCCTCCTGCTGTAATAATGGGGGCTGTGTGCGGCCTCCTGCTGTAATAATGGGGGCTGTGTGCGGCCTCCGCTGTAATAATGGGGGCTGTGTGCGGCCTCCGCTGTAATAATGGGGCTGTGTGCGCCTCGCTGTAATGGGCTGTGTGCGGCCTCCCGCTGTAATAATGGGGGCTGTGTGCGGCCTCCCGCTGTATAAATGGGGGCTGTGTGCGGCCTCCCGCTGTAGTAAATGGGGGCTGTGGCGGCCTCCCGCTGTATAATGGGGGCTGTGTCGCGGCCTCCCGCTGTAGTAATGGGGGCTGTGCGCGGCCTCCCGCTGTAGTAATGGGGGCTGTGCGCGGCCTCCCGCTGTAGTAATGGGGGCTGTGCGCGGCCTCCCGCTGTAGTAATGGGCTGTGCGCGGCCTCCCGCTGTAGTAATGGGGCTGTGCGCGGCCTCCCGCTGTAGTAATGGGGGCTGTGCGCGGCCTCCCGCTGTAGTAATGGGGGCTGTGCGCGGCCTCCCGCTGTAGTAATGGGGGCTGTGCGCGGCCTCCCGCTGTAGTACTGGGGGCTGTGCGCGGCCTCCCGCTGTAGTACTGGGGGCTGTGCGCGGGCTTCCCGCTGTGTAGTACTGGGGGCTGTGCGCGGCTTCCCCGCTGTATACTGGGAGCTGTGCGCGGCTTCCCGCTGTAATACTGGGGACTGTGCGCGGCTTCCCGCTGTAATACTGGGGACTGTGCGCGGCTTCCCGCTGTAATACTGGGGACTGTGCGCGGCTTCCCGCTGTAATACTGGGGACTGTGCGCGGCGTGAACTGGCTCCTCCGCTGTAAAACTGTGGGCTGTGCGCGGCCTCCGGCTGTAATGCTGGGGGCTGTGCGCGGCCTCCGGCTGTAATGCTGGGGGCTGTGCGCGGCCTCCGGCTGTAATGCTGGGGGCTGTGCGCGGCCTCCGGCTGTAATGCTGGGGGCTGTGCGCGGCCTCCGGCTGTAATGCTGGGGGCTGTGCGCGGCCTTTGGCTGTAATGCTGGGGGCTGTGCGCGGCCTCTGGCTGTAATGCTGGGGGCTGTAATGCTGGGGGTCACACACACAGCTTTATATATTAGATTATATATAGGGCAATATTTCATTATTCAGTGTTGCATATTATTATATATAATACAATATTCCATCTCCTCATGTTGTACACTGGTATATTTAATAAATGTCTCATCACTCAGCATTGTATACCTTGCTTTGTCT